>WOAB01000025.1:600000-920000 GCA_027886185.1 Rheum nobile | reverse complement strand
TTTTATTCAATTGCCATATGAAGAAACAAGGGAAATGAGTCCTAAAGGGGTAGCTGATGATGAGGTGATCCATAACTTCGATGATAACATCCATGATCTGCTGAATGACACATTTCGATATGGTCCGAATGAAGGAACTAAAAAGTTTTACAAGTTAGTAGAAGATGGCCAAGAAGAACTGTATCCAGGTTGCAAGAACTTCTCCAGGCTTTCCTTTATAATTCAGTTATTCGTTTACAAGTGGGACCACAAGCTGACCAATGGTGCATTCAGTGATTTGTTGAAAATGTTGAAAGATATGCAACCTGAGGCAAAGTTGCCTAGCTCTTTTAATGAAGCCAAGAATGTCCTTAAGGTCTTAGGTCTTGATTACATCAAGATAGATGCATGTCCTAATGACTATATGTTGTTTTGGGAGGATAGCGTTGAAGCAAACTTTTGTCATAAATGTAAGGCTTCTCGGTGGAAAAAGATGAGAAAAATGAGATAACCGGTAAAGTTCATCGGATTTCAGCAAAGGTTCTTAGGTACGTCCCCATCAAGAAAAGGTTGCAAAGGTTGTTTATGTGCAATGAGACTGCAAAGTACATGACATGGCATGCAAATGGGCGCCCAAAGGATGGACTTTTGAGACATCCAGCAAATTGTGAATCTTGGTAGAACTTTGACTTAGTATATCCATCGTTTGCAGAAGATCCAAGAAATTTAAGGTTGTGGTTAGCTAGTGATTTAATCCATTTAACACAATGAGTGCATCACATAGTACATGGTCAGTTATACTCAACAATTACAACATACCACCATGGATGTCGATGAAGTCTGAAATTTTTAATGCTAGCCTTGCTCATTCCATGTCCTTCATCCCCAGGAAAAGATATTGATGTATACATGCAGCATTTAGTGAAGGATTTACAGGAATTATGAGAGTTTGGTATAGATATGTATGATGCTACAACAAATCGGATGTTTAAGCTGCATTGACGAGGGCTAAAGTCGTTATGCCTTATCAAAGTAATCCTTAAAAACCTAACTAAGTATAGTAGGCAAGTAAGGATCGAATCCCACAAGGAGGTAGTAATCTTTCTTAGTACAACAGGTTGTATGTCAAAGGTAACAAAGGTTTTTTTTTTGGTTTGTTTGCAAATAACAAAGTAAATAAAAGTAAAGAGTTGTAATTAATTGGGAAAAGTAACTTAGTCAGACAAATATCCACCATTCATTTGATTGATTGATCCTAGATTATCTCTATTCATTCCTATGAATATTCTTGTCCCTATTCTGAAATAGTTATCAGTCCAACTAGTCCTGATAATCCTAACTATCGAACGCACAAGAAACTATGAAGATTTAGAACAATAGCAGTAGAAAGCATAGGAATTAATCACGATACATGCAATACCACAACTTGCAACATTTAACACAATCAATTCTCTTCACAATAAACTAGTCCAACTAGTCCTAGAATGTCATGTTCGCTACACAAGATAAGGGATTTCAACTAGAAATAACCAAACCCTAGCAATAGACAATTACCAATATCAACTAGATGATCAAGCCAGTCAAATCAGCAAGAATCAATAGGAATAAGCACAAAGAGAAGATATAATCAAAGGAAATAGAGTTATAATCTCACAATCAAATGCAAACGAAGGCTTCAATCGTCTGACTAAGCAAAAGTTGCTTAGTTCTTCATAGTCTTGAAAACGTAAAAACTCCCAAGGGAAAAACAATGCGTAAACTGAATAATGTCTAAATGATCTCAGAGGCTGCTAACTAAACTCAGGTTATAAACCTTAGCAAAGCCTAAAACTAAAGATAGGAAATAACATCTTTCCAAAAGGAAATAAAACAGAATAAAAGAAAAGGAAATAAAATAAAAAGCAGATCTTCAGATGATAATTCGCGCGCGTCTGATGAACAGATTTCCGCAACTGCGGATGAATTTCCGCGACCGCGGAAAACTTCCTGTAAAGCCTCGCGTCTTCGGTGTTGCTCTTCTCGCTTCGTCTTCTTTTCGTGACCGCGGCGGTGATTTCCGCGACCGCGGAAGAGCTCCTGTAGCTTCTTCCAGCTACTTCTTCGTTTTCTCTTGTGGTTTTCTCCTCCATCTTCTTAATCCTTCATTTTAGCTCTTCAAAACCACCAAAATCATCTTCCTTCTCCTTAACTCCATTCTCCACAATTGTTCTCTAAACCCATCCAAATGGTACCTAAAACTCTAGTAACAATTCCTAGTTAAATCCTACAAAGTAGCGCTGATCATGCATGCAGCCTTGATGTTTACCATAAGTGATTTTCAAGCTTATGCAATGTTATCAGGATGGAGCACAAAAGGGAGATGGGCATACCCTAATTGTCATTATGAGACTCACTCCTTGTGGTTGCCATGTAGTAGTAAGTTTCGTTAAATTGAACATCGTAGGTTTTTGAATAAAAACAACCTATATCGGCGTAATAAGAGACAATTTAATCGGAAGGATCAGTTTGAAAATGCATCAGTCCGCTTGACGGGAGCTGAAACTCTGAACTGATTGACTGATTTTGAAAACCAGTTGGGAAAGAATAAACCAAAGGATAAAAAGAATAGAAACCAGAGAAAAGGTGAAATCTGCCCTTGAAAAAAAGTCAATCTTTTTTTTATTTGCCTTATTGGATACATATTGATTGTTGTCATTGTCTTGATTTGATGCATATAGAGAAGATCATATTTGATAGTGTGATGGGGACTTTAATAGGCATTCTTCGGAAGACGAAAGATCATATGAAAGCCATAATGGATCTTTTGAAACTTGGTATAATGGATGAGCTTCAACCTAAATTGTATGATGATGGTCAACAGTATGCAATTGCAAAGTTGCGGTTCTAGATGACATTGGATGAGAAACGTAGGTTTTTGAGTGTTTTAAAAAATGCCAGGCTACAACAAGTTTGTGATTCCAACATTGTACGGTGTAATAATGTTCGGGAGAGGAAAATTGCAGGCTATAAGAGCCATGATGCTCACTTTATAATGCAATATTTACTTCCAATTGTTGTCAAGGCTACTCTTCATAAGGATGTTGCGATGCCTTTGATCAGGTTGAGTGCATTTCTTAAGGCCATATGCAGTAAGGTTATCGATCCTCAAGATCTTGATCATCTACAATATGAAATTATTGAGGTTCTTTGTCAATTCGAAATGATATTTCCTCCAGCATTTTTTACATTATGATTCATTTATCTGTCCACTTAGTTGAGGAAATCAGACTTAGGGGACCTTCTCCTATAAGATGGATGAATCCTATCGAAACAAACCTCCAAAAGTTGAAGGGTTTTGTTCAAAATAAGGGTAGCCCAAGGGGATCCATTGTATAGAAGCATATTTGGCTGATGAATGTATTACCTTTTGTGAGAGATATTTGCATCGTGTATCCACCATTATGGATGATCATATTGAGGAGAATGACTCACAATCTATTTTTCCTGAAGATGGGTCATCCTATTATGGAAAGAGTAAGGAGAAGAAGGAAAGCACATAAACATGTCAAAATTAGTCATGTGAAATGGGTTCAAGCACATCGATACATTTCATTTTAATTGCAACAACGAAAGAAGTTGAGAGATATATAAGGTAGTATAATAACTTTTTTATTAATATTTTTTGGGTATGTTTTGTAGATATCTTTATTAATGAAATTTGTATGTACTTGTACCTTAATACAGTGATCATGAAATACTTGTTAGTAGCAAAAATAAAAGAAAGTGGGATACTGCACAAAGACATAGCAAGGACTTTATTGACTGGTTTAAAGAAAGAGTTCAGTGTGAGATTAGTGAAGGTGTGCCAGTGTTAGATTGTGTGAAATGGTTATCTGTCGGGCCTTTTTTTTTTATCAAAAGATACAGTGGATACAATGTCAATGGCTATTACTTTCACACCCAAAAGCGTGTCAGAAACTGTGTCACTGAAAATAGTGGTAGGACTTTAAAAGCCTTAACTCCTAGCTTTGCCAGTTCCAAGGATCAACATCCTATCATGAGAGATGTCACTTACTATGGTTCAATTGAAGAAATTATCGAGATTTTCTATGAAGATCATTTTAGTGTTGTCTTGTTTGGATGTGTGTGGTTTCACTCTGAAAAGGATAATTGTGGACTTCCTCGAGTTAATCAGAGGAAGCTTATTTATAAAGATGAACCATTCATCTTGGCATCTCAAGCACTCAAGTTTTCTATGTCGAGGACCCTTCATCAAAGCACTAGTCTTATGTTATCGAGCAATTTCCTAGAGATCATTTTGATGCTAAGGATGAAAGATGTGATAAATTTGCTGAAATGTATTGGAAGGAATCTCATAGTTCTTATCAAAACATGTTCGGGAGCACTAATGTTTATCTTGAAATCAATTGCACAAGACTGGATTTGCCTGCAACTATTGTCGACATGGAAGAAAACCTTATAGCAGATATGGCAGATAACTCTCTTTAATAACAAGGCAAAAACTTAATCTTCTCTAACCATGTTTTTATTTTTTTTTCATTGTGTTTATAAAGTGGAGAGTTTTTACTTTTGTAAGTGCATAATCAATTAGACAACTATATTTGTGTACTTGTTCATCTTGCATATTATCAAAGTTGTTTGATTTAACTTCTTTTTTGCTAAATTCTAAATATGCAGCCTAATTTGAATTGTAATATTTATTTGAATTGTAATATTTATTTGAATTTTAGGTTCGTGTTGAAGCAAAAAAGACCACTTGAATTTGAAAGTCTAAACTTTGGGCCTTTGGTAAGCATAATAGTCAATTTGTATAGTTACTCATTTGTTCAGTTTGGTATAACTATCCATTTAACAATATAATTTATGAAAACTTATTTCTTATCTGAGTTTGTTAATTAAGATCCCTTGAAAATGTGATATTTATTTGATTTTTCTGTTTCTTCTTGACGAGTTAAAATGCTATTTTGCTGTTTTTGTTTCCTGAATGTCAATGATTTGAGAGCTTGTGAATATGGTGGTGTATGTGAAAGTTTCTGTCTTGGTGGAATTAATACTGAAATTTATATTCTACATAGACTTAATTCTAAAATGTTAATCTTTTTGAAATGTTGGGTGTTTATGATATACTAAGTTAGAAAAGTTGCATGAAGTCCTTAGAAATTCTTTATCCTGATATGTAGCTACTGCAACATCAACTGAATGGAGCTGTTGTGATTAGTAGCTAAGTAAGACTTCATTTTTCTTTATTATATCTATTTTAGTATTTGACTTCCTTATAAATTCTTTCCACACTACTTTGGTTGTCTTATTAAATGCATGTAATACTAGCCTTGAACAAATGGGGAAGGATAAGCCATCTGTTGCAAAAGAAAAGCTACATCCATATGAAATTGAACTGATGAAAAGAATAGTAGCAAATGATTCCAGGATGAAAGCTAAAGGTTTTGGCAGCTTAATAAGCAAAAAGCTACAAAAGAAGTATGATCGGGTTGCTATTGGTGCTATGAAAGAAATCCGCAAACCGCAAGAAGATACAAATAGCCTTCAACCAATTATGAGTGAAGCTAATGTTGTATGCATTTCATCTCTATATTTTCCTATGTAAACTATCTTCTGAAAGAAAAGATACCCTTATTAATTGTTAATATGTTATACAAGCTCCAATAGATGTCAATCATGAAAGAAGTAGGAAAGAAAAACAACCCCTTATCCAAACGTTACCCATGACTGTTTTTATGAAATTCAAAGCTGAAGAGTGACAACAAAGAAACAAGCAAGCGCAACGATCTCAGCCACCAGTATTGATCCATGAACAACATCCAGAACAAACTCAGCTGCAAATATCGCTCGACAACAAGAAATTCAGCAAAAGAAACAACAACAAATCTGTAAGAGTACAAATGAAGAGGAAAATCAGAAGAACTATTGTGCTCATGGGTTTTATTCGAGGTATTTGCTGTTGAAGAAAATACAAGCCTTAAAAGGACAACAAAGTGCTATTGATAAGGAGTTCAAAAATCTGAAGGATGAATTAGCATGTTCTGCTAAAGGTTTGAGACTGCAACTAGGGAATGTTAGAGAAATCCATGAAGATGACTTTGTAGAAGATGCATCGAATGGACACAATGATATAACAAGTGAAACTGATGTGTTGGTTGAAAAAGAAAATCCAGGTATTTTTCATATTTGGTATAAATATTTTTATTGTTCATTTTGTTAATTTCATGATAAAGTTAACATTTGTTCTATTTTTAATTAGCTACTCAAAAGAAGAAGTGTAGAGGAAGGACCATTTTGGCAGAGGTTCATAGCCGTAACATGGAAGAGCGTGATTCTATCGTTCTGGATGATATGTATCAACCAATGGGTCGTACCAAAGAAATTGTTTAGACTTTTATGCGCTCCCTAGGAACCGTGGCTAAAGATGCAACCATTACCCCTACTAAATTTCATAAGCTGGAAACATGTTCCTATAAAGGATAAATTTTGGGAATATGTGCAGGTAATATGTTTTTTGTGTTTGTATTAGTTTGTTTTCATCATGTACACAAAAACTAATTGAACATTGTTTACTTTTCTTTTAGAAAAGATACGATTTTTCAAAAAAGGGGAAGAGATATGTGCTCAGTACTATTAATGCAGATTCACTAGTGGAAAAAACACTTTTTGAGGCTCCCTTTTAGAGGCGTACATAGTTCAAAACGCCTCAACAACGACTTAGGCAATCACTTTTTTTGGTTTTTGAGGCGGATAATTAATTTATACGCCTCAAAAACATCTTTTGAGGCGGACAAATTAATATACGCCTCAACAAATATCCGAAAAAACATTATCTGCTAAAGTATTAGAGGCGGGCCAGGGTAAGGCCCGCCTCTAATGCTAACTAATTGAGGCGGGCCAAGTAGCCCGCCTCAATTAAAGCTTGTTGAGGCGGACCTCTTAAAGCCCGCCTCAACAAGTATGTCCAATAGAGGCGGGCATGTAAGGCCCGCCTCTATTAGACCATTACTCGGCCGAGTCGTAATACTTATAGAGGTGGGCGTGTTAGGCCCGCCTCTATAAGCTCAACCCTAATTAAAAAAAAAGCAGCTACGCGCGCCTTCATTTTCCTCTTCGTATCCTCCTCTTCGTCTTCAATTCGTTCGTCCCGAGCTCCGACTTCATCGATCTCCTCCATCTTCCCTACTTCATCGATCTCCTCCGTCTTCCCGACTTCATCGATCTCCTCCGTCTTCGCCGAGCTCCGTCTTCCCGAGCTCCGACTTCATCTCCCTTCGCCGAGCTCCCTCTAATACTCCCTTCAACAAGTATCAACAACGCACTCGAGGTTTCACCAAAACGAGCTCCCTTCAACTGCGGGTAATCACAGTTTTAATTTGTTTCTGTGCACCTGTTTTGGATATGAGAGTTGGTGGTTTCTTGTACTGTAATGAATTTTTTTATTACTTTGAGATTTGAAGTGTAAGTTTGTATGATTCATGTTGTTTTCCATTGCTTTCTACCAACCTTATGTTTCTATAATGATGCTTTCTGCAAGTCTAGTCAATGTGTAAGTGAGCAATTTATCCAATCATTTTTGGCTTGTGTGTTATTTAGTGTGAGTTGGTGGTATCTATCCGGAAAAACTAAGCTGGGAGATAAGATCTAATTGCATCTCTCACAATATACTATGTGATTTGAACAGTACCAGGAGGACTAGGTATTTCATTATCATTAAGGTTATAAGGCTCTGAATTACATATTCAAGATAGCTCTGGAATTGAAATAAAATTTGGTGGCAGTTGAACTATATGCTAAATGACATTGAGCTTTTGCTTCATGCTAGGTCTGCTTATGAGCAGCAAGCATTCTGTGATGCATTCCATGGGGATGAAACTGGTTGGCGTCATTGTGCTGTCTGTGGCAAGGTAGAAATTGTCATTATATACATAAATTATTTTGACATTCTCCTCCGTCTTCGCCGAGCTCCGTCTTCTCGAGCTCCGACTTCATCTCCCTTCGCCGAGCTCCCTCTAATACTCCCTTCAACAAGTATCAACAACGCACTCGAGGTTTCACCAAAACGAGCTCCCTTCAACGCACTCGAAGCCAAGTCAGGTATTAATATTTCAGATTTCTACCCTAATTCCTTAGGCCCTTGGCGGGATAGAATTCATAATTTAGGCCCTTGGCGGGATAGTTGAGTTTGTATTTTTTCTTGCTTGGTTGCGTATTATTATCTATTTAGGCCCTTGGCGGGATAGTTACTAGAAATTAGTATTTAATCTTCCTTGCATGTTATTTTGCATGTATTACTAGAAATGAGTCGTCCTTGGATGTACAGTGACCATACTACGACACAATACTTGAGTGGGGTTGAGGAGTTCATTAGATGTGCTTTAGCACACCAACGGAGTACGAAAGCCAAAAAAATCTATTGTCCATGCCGTGATTGTAAGAATATAAGGCGGTTAGATGATATTGATGAGATTGAGGATCATTTATTTCGTCGCGGTTTCAAACAAGATTACCATGTTTGGTTTTGGCATGGTGAGAAAATACCTGATCGTCCAAGTTCTAGTGTCAATGAGTTTGAGGTTCGGGTAGACACTGATGATAGTGATGATGATATTGCTGAGAATAATGAGATGGATGATGATGATGACCAAGAAGATGATGAAATAAATGGGATGATGAATGGGGTGAGAGATCACTTGAACGAACGACCTCAGATGTTCGAACAGATATCAAAGGATGCAGAGACTCCCTTGTATCCCGGGTGTACAAAATTTAGCAAGTTAGAGGGTGTGTCAATACTTTACAACTTGAAATGTGCTTCTGGTTGGACTGATGGAAGTTTCAACACCTTATACGGAAAGCAAGTTGGGAGTTGTGCTCAAAGAATTAATATTAACGAGAAAGAATACCGAAAGATAGATGAGCAGACGAGGCAAGAGTTTTGGGAGGAGACCAACGTATAATGACATTTTAAATTGTTTTAAATATATACTATATTAACAATTAATCTAACTTATTGTAAAAATCCACAGCTTATGTTCCACATCATTGAGGATGTAGATAAATCAAGGGAAAAATACTTTCATTCTTGTATGGCAAAACGATTTAGAGATTTCAAGAGCAAGTTGGTGCGTCGATGGATAACTAAGAAGCAAAAGCTGTCGAAATATCCTACAAACAAGATGCCTTGGGAAATCTACCACCACATTACAGAGGCTGATTGGTCAGTTTATCTTAAAGAATATTACAAGCCGGGGTCATTGGTAATAATGCTATTTCTTTTTATTATTAAAGATTTCTAGTCAGCGGAAATCGTTGGTTATAAATCTATGTGCCTTTTGACAGGCTCGTAGTGAGAAAGCAAGGGCAAGTGCACTATTAAACAAGAATCCTCATCTCACCGGCCAGGCGGGTTATATTAGAAAATGACCCGAGTGGATAAAAGAAGGACGACTCCCATCGGAATTAGCTTTATCTCTGTTAAGTAGCTCCTCAGTGAACTCATCGGTTCCTAGAGCTAGAAAATATAGATCAAAGGAGTGGGTTTTGGCTCATCAAGTTCGAAGTAAGGATGGAAAGTGGGAAATTAACCCGAACGATAAGGAAGCCGTAGAAATTGCAAGAAAAGTTGTAAGTAGTGCTTTTTTAATCAATATTTACTTAAATTGACTTGGAAATATGAACTAATTTATAATTTCCTAATTGGCATTATAGGAGGAGTATATCGAAGAAGAAGAAAAAGGAAACCTTACTTTCGAGGATGATGAGGATGCCCTCACCAAAGCTATTGGGAAAAAAGATCATCGTGGCCGTGTCAAGGCAATAGGTGGAAATGTTGGTTATAGAGTTGCTTTCGGTCCAAGAGAACGACGGAGAAGATGTTCTAGTGAAGCTTTATCAGATCTGATCGAATCGATCAGAGCTGAAATTAGAAAGGAGTTTGAAGGTGAATTAGATAAAAGGGTGGCTGAGGCCCTCCAAAAGCAACTACGCTCCATGTTACATATAAATCAACCAAACTCCACTTCTACTCCCGTTCTTGAACTTAATGTTAATGCTTCCTATACCACTCGTCCTGATTCCACACCGCAACCACGTGAGCTAAAGGTATGATTGAGTTTGAGTATTGTCATGAACTCTTCATGCTAAGACCTTTTATAACATGAATTAAAATTCCATGCCGCAACCTTAGTCTTGCATTTTTCATTTTACTTTATATGCAGGAAAGGACTCCATGCCATCTTGCCCTTGAGGATAAAGATTCTGGTAACAAAGTGCTCGTAGCGGATGGTATAGTACAACCCTCAAACGGTGCATCGTCCCAACACTTTACACCGATGAAGCCTGATCACTACAAAGTCCAAGTTGATTTTGTTTATGATGGACATAATGATGATATCTTCCGGTACCTACGGGTGATGGTTTCACTAACTTAGGCGGTGCTCAGGGTAGTTTCGTGCAATGGCCGATCCGCTTAGTGATTTTCGAAGACGACGAGGTAAGACCTTTGTGCTCAATAATAATGTACACCACATTACTCACTCTTGCTCATCTATAATTCTATATATAGGACTATACTCCACGCCCAACAAAGAAGTCCAAGTCATTTCTCTCTAAAAAGGTGGATGACAATGCCAAAAATACAAAGGTAAGACCTTTGTGCTCAATAATACAAATGTTACTTCATTATTATTTTTTGGAAATTTCATGTCCAAATAACTCTTAAGTCTCAGTCCAACAAAGAGGCGGTTGGTAGCTGTGATCGTAAAACGGAAGAATCAGCCGCCAAAAGGAAGAAAGCAGAAAACAAAGAAATTCAAGGTCATGGCTTGTCATGCAAATACTTGCATTTTATTATGTCTTCGGCGTCGGGTGGTATATATGATAGTACTCCCATCCTTATGGATGCCTCGGTTTGGAATTATGTGAGAGATCAAGAAACATATGTCATTGCATCCGATGTAGAAGAGTTCCTTAAGGGGGCGTGCTTAAACATTTCTGTGATTCAAGTCTACATGATGTAAATGTTTTGATCAGTCTTTATCTTTTAATTGTCAACTATCATTCTTAATCTTTTTTTCTTTAATCATTTTTACATTACCATTCATAATCGTTTAATCAAATACCTTTAAATGTGCAGGTATTTATTGGACAATCACACATATGCATTTGAAAATTCTCGAATTGGGTTCATTTGTCCTGAGATGGTGTCAAGCACTAGAATCAGGGCCGATCCAACTGTTCCAGCAGATTACTTGCAACGTGTGTTCAATGCTGAAACTTCTAAGAATACGATTAAAGATTCTAACAGTGCCAAATTGTTTTTGCTCCCATATAATCAAGAGTAAGTGTTTTCAATAAGTTTCATATATAATTAGTATTTTAAGCAATCATTAATATTTATCAATTTACTTTTAAATGATGCAGCAATCATTGGATTCTGTACGTGATAGACCTATTTAGAGCACATGTCTATCTTTTCGATTCTCTAAAAGGTCAAGGCAACAGAACGACTGATGCATCTGGAATCATGAATTTGTAAGTTATTTTGCTTACGAATTAGTTTTTTTTGGAATATTAACAATATCAGTTTCATGAGTGTATTATGTTGATTTTCTAGGGCATTTCAAGTGTATAAGTATCAAGGTGGGAAGTGCGAGAAATTAATAGGAAAACGTAAGACGTTGAGAGTCTGCAATATAGAGGCACATATAGCATTTTATACGCTTTAGGTTTGTTTATTTATAATCAAAGGCCTTGTATCTAAGACAACCCCCTTATGTTGTGTAATTAGTGCGCTCAACAAAGCGGCGGAACCGAGTGTGGCTATTATGTCATGAAGTTCATGTTAGATATAGTCACGGGACTCTATGACGCTAATGACCGACTAGATAAGGTATGTAACTTAACTAACTATATATTGATAGTATTTGTGTTTTTTGTCAATAATTTCTGTGTTTTTTATGAAGCTATATCCTAAGAGGAAGACATCGTATACTTATGAAGAAATGGATGTTGTTCGTGAGCAATAGGCACAGTATTTTACATCGAAGTATTTATTATCGGATTGAACTTATTTTTACTTGTCATGTAAACTATTGTTGAGAACCTGACTGTACTCTGATGAAATCTGTTGTTGGTTGTATATTATTCTATGAATAAAATCAGGAACCTATTCTGCAATGTGTGTATGGTGCATCATAAATCCAAAAAACATCCAAAAGAAAAGAAGGGACTTATAGAGACGGACTTGTATGTCCGCCTCTATAAGTACATAGACGTTGACTCGGCCGAGTTCTGGGCCAAGTCAGCGTCTACTTGTTGAGGCGGGCATCCGAAGCCCGCCTCAACAAGTCCCTCATTTTGGCGCCAAAGTGAGGGACTTGTTGAGGCGGGCTTCGGAGGCCCGCCTCAATAAGGTCCTTTTAGAGGCGTAAAATGCCTGCCTCAAAAAGTGTCCCTACTTGTTGCAGCCCCCTTAGTTGAAGCGAACGGTGTTCGCCTCAATAAGTGTCCAAAGGCCCGCCTCTATAAGGATTTTTTCCACTAGTGATTGGCGCACTCACAAATCAAGAATAAAAAGAGAGCACTACTTTAAGTATGAAACCATGGAACAGAGGTTGGCCAATCGGCCTGAGCATGTACTAAAAATCAATTTAGAGACCTCCTGAAGTATTGGGATTTAGAAGAAGCACAAGTATTCATTCTCACTGTTATTACAACTAGCATATTTTTTCATTAGGATAGTCTAATCATAATAAAATACTATCCTTCTCATGTTTAATATGCAGAAAATCAACAAGATCAACAAAAAGAACCTCCAAAAGCAAGGTGATATGCATATTATGGGACCATCTTCGTATTCGCCTCAATGTTGAAGCGAACGGTGTTCGCCTCAATGTTGCGTGTTAAGATGGTAATTTTTTTTATTGTAGAATCAAATTAGTTTAATAGCTGATTTTTTACCCATGTAGCAATCAAATACTTATAATTTGGCTTGTTTATTTTCATGTTTTTGTATAGAAATAAAATGACCCAAACAAGCGGGATCCATCACAAGTAGATGTTTACCATGAATCTAGAAAGCGAAAAGCTAGACAGGAGTACTTAACACCAAATGAGGAGACCCTACAAAACATTGTGAGCTGAAATTTGCTTGCACTATGTCTTCATTCTTTGTATTAAATTATTATACCATATATGTTCAGAACGATGCTTATGAATTTTCAGAACTTCTATTTATGTTTTTCATATCTTTTGTTTTCCTTACTTAGGAAAAAATGAAAGCACTTGAAGAACTTGACGATGGAAGTGCCAAGAGTGATCCATATTTTGATGTGATCACCAAGAAGGAACATAGTGGGTGTTTGCGTTTGTATGGACGAGGTATAACAAAGTCTTTTTTTAGAGAAAAAGGATCCCAATACCCCATTTATATTGCCCCCAATGTTCTTGGAAAGCATCATAAAAAAGTGGGAGAAAGATATGGAGGAAATGCTGGAGAACAAAGTTTCTTTTCTTCTATCAAAGATCCGAGAAGCTAATCCATGAAGTGATTTTATTATTCCAAACATCGAAACAGGTAAAGGAAATGTATCCCGTCAAGGTGATGATGAAGATGCTGAATCATCGGGCCCATCTCACTCACAAGAAATGTATTATGTTTCTTCCTTTCAAATACAAATGTATGACTACTTGTACTGAAAAAAAATGCATCTATTTCCTTATCAGCTAAGGAGGATCAAGCAAGTATGACTTTACTTACAAGATCATCGAGGTTAGTTTTCCATAATGACTCTCAAGTTGCTTAGACTTAGAAATTATTATTTAAAAATTATGAATTGATAGATTTGTCAAAAACAAAGGTTCATCTCACTGATTGTAAATTGCTGAACTTTTTGGTGATTATTTTTGTGTTCTAGGATGAGGTATTTATTGCTCGTTATTTTTCTTCTTCTTGCTGTTTGGATGACGAGATCTGATTAGTTTGCGGTTTTTTTTTATCCACAGAACTACGTTGGACATGCAACAATGTAGCTCTGCTGATATATGTCCTGGAAATTTTGATTTGAGTGTATGATGGAGTTTTATATTTATGCAATAGTATAGATATTTTTTTTCAAGTGAGTTTGTTCCTTTTTGTAGTCTGATGTGTTACGTACATAACCTTTTACATGTGAAAGTTTATTACAAGATGCATTTGGGTATGTGTTTGCCTGCAACTTGTGATTAGCTTGTGCTTGATACTTGATACTAGAAAGTTCCCTGATTGTTATTCTTCTCATCTAATGCAAATATTGTTGCTGATCGAGGATTGCGTTTGTGCATTTTTATGTCATTCATGCTCCTAGATTTATGGATTCTTTACAGTATTTGACGTGTAGTTGTGTCATTAAATTTAGATGTTGTTGAGTAAAAGATTACAGACAAATAATGAACTTAAGTTTGATGTCTCAATTGTTCTCAAGAACTTTTGTTTTAGGCCGTTTTTGAATTCTGTCATCATTTGGCATTATATTGAGTTTTGGGTGACAAAGAAAGCTCTTGTATGTGTCCTAAATGCATTTATGTCCTTGTCAGTTTGATGTATGAATTGTTTGGTGGAATTGCATATAGCAAACTTTGTTAACAATTTTTTTTATATGTGTAGGTGGAAATGTGTGATTACAACAAATTTTCAAGGAATGACATTTTATGGAAGCGTAGTTCTATTAGCTTGGTTAAGTTAGAGGCCAAGAAAGCCATTTTGAGAATAGCGACATGTGATTCATGACTACTTTTGGATTTAGGCCACTATGATTAAAACTCGTTCATGTTTTGGTGAATGCCACTGATGGTATGTCGTACATACGACTAATATGTATGATATCTCTTATGTTATAAATATATAATACATTCTAGTTTACTCCTCAGTTTATGATGCCTAATTTATATATTATTCTTATTCTTATTATTATAAGAACATGTTTCGTAAATGGTTCGATGTATATATATATTGAATTAGTTCCTAGAACCGCTAGAAAAAACAGAAATAATTACGGCCTTACTGCTAATAATACAACAGCTATAATAGTTTATTATTACAAAGACATGGAAAACAACCGCCACGAATGATTTTAAAAAAATGTTAAAAACAAACGCTACAAAAAGTTTTATAAGTGGCGGTTATTTAAGGTGTTGCGGCGGTTCTGTCGCTACACAACAACCGCCACAATAGGCTTATGCGACCGCTGCAAATAATCTAATGCAATGGCAGCAAATGTAGCGGCTCAAAACCGCCCAATAGGTCTTTAGTTGCGGTTGTTACCCCCTTAGGCAACAGTTTTCAACTTCTACAATATATCAGAAATGTAGTAGTGAACCCACCAGGCAAAGGAAAACAAACAGAATAACAACAATAGCAGAAGCGACTAAAAGACCTGAACTTAATAAAACCCATGAAGAAAATATACAATAAGGATCACGATTACGAATTAAATGTCAACAAAAAGGCCAACTAGACTCAATAACAACCTCATAGTACACAGTGGAATACGAAAGGAAGCCCCATAGTCTAATCTAACACCACTATCGAACACCTCCAACTTTTCTATGTCGCTATCAAAATGTATAAGCTAAAAACCCGTAATAGAAAAAAAAAACAATGGAACCAACAGAAAATCCCAGAGTAACTTGGGTTAGTAATTGAGATCTCAGCAATGAACCTGCAATCAAATCACAAATCCGAAAGCTAAACAGAAAATTACAAATGAAGTTTAACCAAGGTTTAACGCACATCAGAGTAGATTACTAAGACAATCAAACGAACAACATAATCACGACTTAGTAACAACACACAAAATAACACACACACACACACACACACACACACACACACACACACACACACACACACACACACACACACACACACACACACACACACACACACACACACACACACACACACACACACACACACACACACACACACACACACACACACACACACACACACACACACACACACAACACAGATACACCGACTGTCCAAACACAATAATGTCATACATATAAGTAACATCTATTCTGCCATGAGAGGCTAAATCACAATTTGTTCTGCCATGAGAGGCTAAACCACAATCCTAACATATTATGTGCTACAACTAAGACACATAAAAAGGTAACCACATAAACCATTCGCATACTTCAACTAAGTCACAGAACAAGGAAACACAAGAATTGCTTATAGAATCCAGAAATGCAATCGTCATGCAGGCCAAGCCAAGGCAATCAACTAAATAGGTCTTGGGAGACTTACCTCGAAACAAAGAAAACAGTTTCCAGTGAAGAGCGATTGTCAATCATAACCCGGCCTAAACAAGCCACAGAAGTACAACACCACAAATCAACAAAAACCATTGAAAACACACATATAAATGAAAACCCCCCAATTTTCAAAATCTGAGAGTCAACTTGTAAAATACAAAAACTAGATCAAACGACTTTCAAAATTCCTCCAATTTTACAGGAAGATAGCCTTCAATTTTACGAACCCAATGCATTATAAATCACCTTAATCGGACTTCAAACAAAAACGAAATTGCAAATACACTCGACTGCTATACCATAGTTTATAATTTCGAACCCTAACTCGGTTTTTTATATAAAATCGTAACCTAACATTCATAAAAAATCACAAAATTCAATATACAGAAACTAAGCTCCAATACTAGTCTATCAACATATCATACACCCAATTCCGATCTAAACTCAATTTATAATAAATTTCCTAAACCAACCATAAAATTCAGAAACCTCAACACATCTGATAACTTGTAATTAACCATAACTCATTCCATATTCATCCAAATTGCATAAAATTCGAACATGTAATTAAAATAACAAAATATAACACACGTGATTTTCTCATAATTAATCAATAAATAAAACTTACCCGAAACCCAATATTTTCAAATCTGCACACTTAGCCTCATAGCGCAAAAACCCATAACTTCACCCATGATGATCCATAATTTCCCTAAAAAATGGCCAACTTAGTCTCACTAAATTATATTACAAGATTCCAACATAACACTTGAATAATATTTACCAAGTGAATGCATGAAACCGATTATGAACATCAAGTAAGTACTCGAGATACGACGAATGTAACATGAAACCATTTCATATCCACACACAAATCGTGAATATCAATGAAGCGAGTATGAATATCGCGTTGATAGTCTAGATTCGACAAATCCCATAGGAAACCATGTTCGTATCATCTTCATCCTTACTCATCTAAAAGTTATTGTCGAAACAAACTCAAAAAATCAAAATTCAGTAAATAATCAAACCAATCTCATCAACAAAACCTACAATCCCCACGAAATTGAAAATTAATCAATGATGGATTATCTCACCATGGTTCATCCCGACTTAAAATCAGGTTGTTTGGACGAGGAAGAAGATGAACGGTGCTTTTTCTCAATCGTTTTTCGAAATCAGTCAATTTCAATGTGAATATTTTCAAGACCTATAATGATCGTCCCTTCTTGTGTTCTAATTTCCCGAATAATTTTCCTCCCTCGTTAAATTTTTTGTGGAAGTAGTTGGTGTTAGAATCTATTGACTTGATCTGTTGGGTTTTTGCTCTTTGACTCCGATAATTTTTATGAAAAGAGAGTAAGCATTCCTTTTTGTTTACGAATATATTTTGTTTATCAACTAGTATTTGATTTGGACTAAGAATGATTTTTTTTAGAATCCTAGTCATTTCTTCCTCAATCTCTTTGATTTGTTTAAAAATATTACCAAATGTTGTTTTATTCCACTTTTTCGCATTAATTTTAAGTGCTAGTTTTTTTTACGAGGTTATACATATGAGATCGATCCTTGTGTATCGATTCACCATGCTTGTTTGACTAGATTTTCATAGTCTCTCCTTGATGTCCACATTTTTTCAAACCTAAAAGGTTGTCCTTTGATAACATTTGGATTTTCTAATTCCACGGATATTGGACAATGATCGGAAGAAGTAAAAGCGTGGTTTTTGGTGAAAATTCCCGAGAACCATTGTAGAATTTGATCATGGATTAGAATTTGATCTAGTTTTTCATATATATTATTAATTTTTGTTCTGTTTTTTGCCAAGTGAATTCACCCCCTTGTGTTGGGATGTCTAGCAAGTCATAATTGTTTTTGAAATGGTTTAGTCTTAGAAATGTTGAAGGGGTTATAGGGTTACCACCTCTTTCTCCGAATAGGATTCAATTTCGTTTAGGTCACCGATAACGATGCAAGGTATTTGTGTTTGTATAACAAAATTTGTTAGGAAGTTTCATAATTTTTTTTTTATTTTCTTATGGTGGAGCATATGTAAAAATTAGCATCATGCAATAGTTTTTGTCAATAATTTTGTATTTGAGAGCTATAAATCTTTTATCAATGTGTGCAAGTTCGCATATTTCGTTTTGTAGTTGGTAAGATTTCCACATGACACAAATACCGCTAGAGAATCCTGTTGCTGGTGAAAAGTGGAAAGTATCAATTCCATCTTTCTGCCAAAGAAATTTTTTTTGGTTCTTGATTGGTCCTTGTTTCAACAAAGGCTTATCTTCTTAAAAACATATGTTGTATTTTTCAAGTAATTTTGGTTTTGCTGTAATGGGGTAATAGTTTCTTATTATTATGAAGAATTGGTGTTTTTTTTTGAACTCTGAATCTGCAAATGATTCCGTGGTGTTTTGAGATCCTAAGTAAACAAAGGTTTTGTTGATTATCATAGCCTCGGTGCTATTGCTTTTGTTAAATTTATTTGTACAGAAGGATTTGATTCCTCCGAACTGAGTTAAGTTAGAATGTATCGGCTTGTTTATATGTAAGCTTTGCCTAGTCTGGTGCCCTAGGACACGCAGTACGTGGTTAGAGGTATAATTAATGGCAGATAGACTGTCACCATGAAGGACTAATTTGAATATAGTTCGATAGTTGATGTTGTTGGATAGATCAAGGTTAGGGGGAGCACACCACTTGACATATCTCACATATTTTGGGAGTTAAGTTAAAGAGTCCTTGTTACATATTTTGTAGATGGGTAGGATCGTATGTAACACCCCCGACTTATGTCGGTAGTGCCACACGCCAGTGACCTCAGACGTTAATGTCCAAAGTCACCCTAGGTTTTAATCGGAACAATTAAGCTTAAATAAATACATAAATATTAAATGACGAAAGAATAATCAGCGAAAGACATTTTAAATGAATAAAACTCAACCTTTTATTAAGATTCCTCTCGTAAAATGAGAAGAACGGTTTACAACAAAGTATAGTGACAACGGAAGACTTTTAAATTACAGCGGAAGACTCTTTTAAAGTAGCCCTAATTACATGACTATGTATTACATTTATTTCAAATTAAACATACACGCCTTGGAAATATTACTTCTTAAAACGCAAACTTCAACTACAAGCCTTTTCTTCGACTGGTTACTTCAATCATCGGGGACCAAACTCTGATGTGCCGTATAGGACAGATGGCACCAGCCAACCATGCAAGGAATAAAATCCGATTAGTTAGTCTAATGAAAGACTATGCAAGGGTACAAGCAGAATGGTTCTAGTGATCGTAACCGTTTACTATCATTGTCCCTCGAATAATAACCGAAGGAACGATACATAACCCGAAACATTCACGAAATGATAGAAGAAGATATGCATCGAAAAGAAGACTCCAACGGAATTGAGTCTTATAGGAAAATATGAAGATTGTTTGGGAACGTTAAGTTTTCACACAAGTTTAAAAACGACCTTGATTATTTGGGTCCACGACCAACCTCACCGCGCAATGCGAATCCAGATTGGAAAGAGGACTTACTCTAACAAGAATCCGGGCGGGTTCCATGTTGTACTTCTCTCCCGAGGGTATATTAATTATGTACGTAAAAGCACTTATCTTAATTACTTTAAAAAACGTACATTTAACCTTAAAGCTTTTAATCCACACCAATCTCGCAATGAGATGTATAACATGGGACGAATCCCGAATTTTGGCACTAGCTAAGTGCACCACCACCTATATTCGGATAGGGGTAGGTCATGACCAAAATCGTTAGGGCATTTATCTTCCTAACACAAAGTTATAAAGAAACGACTAGACCTCGTAAGGTACATAGCGTTCCTACGAATACTCGTGCTAACTAAGCATGTAAGTCCACATATAAATCCACACCAAAATCCATTCATCACTTTATGATAATATCATATAGAATTATATATAATAGCGTTGTTTCTAGCAATATATACAACCTATTATAAATTCATATTTTAACACATCATTTTATCAAATCTGTTCCCAAACACCAAAACAACAACTTTATTCCAACTTAATTAAACAATTAAATAATCGGGTTCGAGATCTGGAAACTTGAATTTGAGCACGGCTACCTACGACGACGATGAGTTTTAAGACAAGAACCCTAATTAGATACGGTATGAAAAGACGAAGGAAAAAGGCCAGTGTTGCGGTCACTGTTTGTTGGGAAAAGCCACGGCCGCGGCAGAAGGGGCCGCGATCGCGGGCCATGCCTTGGCCGAGATCGCGGGCCTCTGCCCAGCCGCGGTCGCGGTGGATGGAGCCGCGATCGTGGGAGTCCATCTTGACGCGAGCTTAAATCCAACATTGGAGCCATACCGACGACGACGAAGCTTCAGATCTTCGCTTCTGAACACTTGCGTACTACCACCACTCCAGGAGCTTCACAACGGTGACGACCTCGTCTTCCGGAGACGACAACTCCGATGGAAAACCCCACAACAAGGCAACACGAGAGGAAGAGAGGATTGAGATTGGTGAAGAAGAACGGTGCTACTACCTCCTACTTATAGGCTCGGAAATGGAGCTCCACATCAATGCCGAGGAAGCCAAGCAATTACCCTCCCCACACCGGCCGCTCGGAGAAGAAACGACGGAGCACGGATCATCGGTGTCTCAGTAAAGAAGAGGAAGAAGACGATACAACAGTGCCGCAATCGCGGTTTCATAACTGCGATCGCGGTTTCATAACCGCGGCCGCGGGCAATGCCGCGCCAGCGGTTCTCGGACCTTGATCGCGGGTCTTTGTTCAATTCTGATCTTTAGCCATCCTCCAATACTTAAACCCATATATTTCATTTAAATGTGTATCCATATATTCAAATGGTTCTTACACGGTTACAGAACCTGCCTAACATGTCTTGCTTACAAAATGAAAGTTTGAAAATTACCCAAATATCCCTACTAAAATTGAGGGTTATTACATCGTATAGTTATACATGCCGTTAAAGGCAGATTGGATCGTATAGTTATACATGTCGTAAAGGGCATAGACACATCTTGTTAATAAAATGTGTGAAATTCTCTTGTCAGAACTGTTGTTGTAGGAAGTTGTTTTTGTTTGTTGTTGATTTGCTGGCAGTAGAAGAAATTTCCTCCACAGGCTGCTGGGAGTTATAATTTCCTCATTCCTTGTGCTATTCATGTGTGGTGGCCTTATCTGCAGTAAAACACGAGGAGAGTTAAACAAGTAGTTTTTTAAGGCTGTATAAATAGTATTAACACGTTTTTTAACTAACAAATTTTTTGTCCAGAATTTTTGATAAGGATCAGTTGACAGTAAGTATAAATTAGATCTAGGATGATTCAGTAAGTTGGGGTTGGAAAACAATGCAAAAATAACAAAGAGAGAAAGATAACAGCATAAGCTTAGAAAAGGTTTAGTGATAATTTTGATAGTTGTGGTTATGCATTTGTCCTCAAGCCTAAGAGACCAGTATAAAAGGGTATGTCTATGTGCACAAGAAAATCTGTCTAAATGCACACTATATTGTGTGTTAACATTATCAGTACAGATTTGTGCGCATAACTTAGTAGTACAAGAGGCAAAATCGGAAAAAATCGAAAAAAGCATAGCAGAGCTGTAAACACACAGAGGTGTGTGGTAGGGCTAAAGTCGTGATGCCTATCAAATTAATCCCAAAATACCTACTAAGTAGTATAGCAAGCAAGTCAGGGTCGATCCCACAGAGAGTCAGGTTATCAACTTATGCAATTTGTTATCACCAACTAGGAACTAGGGGGGGGGGGGTTGTTTGTGTTTCTCGTAACAAGCAATAAGGAAACAAGTAAATAAGTTCGCAGGAAAAGGTTGTAAATATGATGGGAAAAAGCGCCACACTCAACAGAGATCCACACAACAATAGATAGTTCGATCACGAAATTCTATCAATCTCAAGTTCTTAATATTCCTATAGTTGTTCTTATCCCGATCTTAGATAACTATTAGTTCTACCAGCCCTAATAGTACTTATTACTAAATCAAATCCGAAAACCTTCAGAACTCAATAAAGCAATAGCATTCAACCAAGGATTAACAAGACACATGCAATAGAAACAACCCGTTACTATAAGCATGCAATTAACTCTCTCTCACAATTATGCGCTCGGATCCCCTATACGCACAATCGTGTTCGCTACTAGATATGCAACCCGAACCCGGAATCATAAGTCCTAGCAATTAGGAAGATATCAATAAACCTAGGTAGCTACTCTAGATAAATCAACATAAACCAATAGACAATCAAGCACAAGAGAATTAATACAACTAGATAGGAAAACGAACAAGAGTAGAAAACTCACAACCAATCAATTGCTGGCTTCAAACTGTCAAGTGCAACAATGGAGGTTTAGTTCTCCATTAGGGTTTGTGAGCAAAAATGTAGAAAGGTGGCAACTAGGGTTCTTGGTGGCAAAAACAAAAGGTAACCTAAATAAAGTCTTAGAAATAACCTTAAATACTAGGGCAAATAATCCAGATATAAATAAAAGGAAATAACAAACTTGGAAACAAAGTTTCAGAAATAAAATAAAACAGATAAAAGATCTCGGAAATAAGCCGAGAAAAGTGTTCAGCGCGTCTCCACCGAGGGTGCGGTGACTCCCACCGCTGGGTGCGGTGAAGCTTTTGTTGTGCTCGCCGCGGGTACGGCCATCCCACCACTGGGTGCGGTCATTTAACAGAAACTCCAGTTCTCTGACGACCTCGCCGCGGGTGCGGTGAGGCTGCCGCTGGGTGCGGCCATTATCCAGCAGCTTGTCTTCTTTCTGCTCCTTCCACCGCTGGCGGCGGTGGCCTTCGACGCAGGTGCGGCAAGGCTCCAGAACGTCTCCTCGTCTATGGCTCTTCCTTGCAATCTCTCGCACCGCTCCTCAACTCGTCTCTTCACTCCTTTGGCGTCTTTCCTTGGTGTCTCCTAGATATCCAAAATCACTCAAATACCTCCATAAACACTAAACTTTGCCTCCAAACGCCTTGCACATGAATGTGCCTAGATCTACCCGAATGACACCAATAAACCCTCTAATGACTCTTACTTAAGCCCTACAAAGTAGTGCTTATCAAACTCCCCCATGCTTAGACCTTTGCTCGTCCTCGAGTAAACTAATAAAGAGTCTACTCCTCCAATGCAGCACCCAAGGTCTCAGGAAGCATATCCTCCAACTAAGAGTCACCTAACCCATGCCAAAGCTCCTGGTGCCAATCTCATCTACAACACATCCATACTCAACAAGCTTAAGGGGCAAGCAGAGTACTTCCCCCAAGCTTAACCCGGACATCCAATAGTGTGAGTAACCTCTAATCCTAATCTCCCATCTATCTTCTTATGCCTCCCAGAGTGACCTACCCGAATCCTCCTTATATCACCTCTTCTTATGTCGCCACGCCATGTAAAATGATGATTCCTAAAAATCACTCTTCTTCTTTTCACTCATTTTGCCAAGGCGCCCTTTCGGGTTTTCACCAAGCCACTCATTTCATTTTTCAATAGATGGGCTCACAATATACTCACATCACTCTTGACCAATTATTACCCCAGCCTAATGCTGGTCCAAGCCACCTGCTTATTACCTAGGCCGCCCTTTCGGGTTTTCGACCTATCCCAGGATTTTTAATGTATGCTTTTTTTTTTCAATTTTTCAATTTTTGGCTTTTTTCTTTATTCTTTTTCTCCTCAGCGACGTAGCAAGTATAAAATCCTCCCCCATGCTTAAACATTGCATTGTCCTCAATGTAATGAAAGACAAAAGAATAGAGCACAGGGAAAAGCAAAAAATAACTCACAACGTCGCCGAGCTGGCTTGGACACTTCCTTTGTTGCTGGCGGTCTTCAATATACGCACAGGTCTCGGGTGTTGAGCGTGCGTCTTCATTACTCCATGATCTTCATCTACCGTGTAACCATACGAAGCCACTTTGGTGAATAGTGGTAATCAAAGAATTCGGGGCTGCACGGCCTTCAGCGAACACAAAAAATGGGCCCAGATGTCATCGTGGTGTGGGCCCTGGTGTATCTCATCTCCAACTGTCGACTGTAGGGCCATCATCGTTGCCAAATAATGTGTAGGGCTAATGTCTCCTCCTTTGGCAACATGATGCGCACCGTCTCTCCATGGGGAACTCTGGACAGCTGGCCTACGGTAGAACTAATTTTTTTTTTTTTTTTTTTTTGCCCCTTGTTTAAGGTTTTTTCGGGGGGTGACTTAGTGCAGGGAAAGAAGAGACTTACATTGATGTGGAAACACCTTCTTCAATAGGCATGGGTATCTTCCTTGCAGGTTAGTCGGAAACAAAAACAAGAACAAAAACAAAGCAAAAACACACTAAAGAAAATGCAAAAACAAAGAAAGAAAAACAAGAAAAGAAAAACATACCTCGGGTTGCCTCCCGGATAGCGCCTTAGTTATTGTCATGGCTTGACATAGTATTCTCCCTCTCAACTTGGGTTGCTCATAGCAACTGAACACCTAGGATCTGGATCTGGGGGGTGCCTCTTTGTATGCTCTATGTTGAGCGTGACCCCCAATCTCCTGCACTTCTTTGTGGGTGGACCGTTGTGCATACCCATGAATGCACTTGTCATCTTCAGGAATTGCCTACCCAACATCTCAGGGCCTGCATCGTTATCTTGCCCCGTATCCAGTATGTAAAAATTCACCAATTGGATCAAGGCCTTCATCTTGTGCTTCCCCTTCGGTTTTTTCTTGATCGTGCCCAGCACCTTTAACATTTCCTTGCAGCGAGGGGTGCTATCTGCCAGTATGACCAAGGGAACGGTTTTTATGCAGTCACTGAAGGCCTCATAGATATCCTCATTGTTGTTTAGCCTTTGAGTATCTCGGGAAGCCTCAAGGAAGGGTGCGACGGGTTGTAGCGCGACGAGCGGGAAGGAGTTGAGACGCACAAACTCATCATAGGCAGCCTCCAGAGGGTCGGGGACTGTCGGGGCATTTTCGGGAGAAACGGTTGTGTCTGGAGTATTTCCGCGATCGCGGCACTCCTCCTCATTGTCGCTGAACTCTTCTAGTCCCAAAAAGTACTCCTCTTTTGGTAGAAGATCTACCGAAATTTCTCGTGCCCTCTGCCATCTCCTGAATCTTCTCCATAGCAGCTGCCGGTGTTGTGTTGAGAATATTGCCACCACATGCAGCGTCAACCATCCTCCTCTCATTGTCGAGCAACCCATTGTAGAGATGAAGCACCAGATCTTGGTTGGAATACCCGTGGAATGGATAGCTTGAGCAAAGTCTCTTGAACCGCTCATAATAATCATACAGGCTCTCGTCAGCTTCCTGCTCAATGTTGCTAATAGCTTTCTTCAAACTGTTTGCCCTCTTTGCAGGGAAATACTTCTCAAGAAAAGCCTTGTGTAGCTTGGTCCACGTGTCAATGCTCCCAGTAGGAAGATGATAATACCAGTCATCAGTAGTGTCTTTCAGGGTAAACCCAAAAGCTCTCATCTTGATTTGCTCCTCAGTAACATTCGCCGGTTTCATGCTCATGCAGACTGTGTGGAATTTACCCATGTGTTTGATTGGGTCCTCGCCAGCCAGTCCATGGAAAGTTGGGAGCAAATGAATCAGCCCCGGCTTCAACTCAAAGTTCACATTCTCTCCCACAGCAGGGATCACCACGGCCAAGGGTTGCTGTTGCAAGTTCGGTACAGTCAACTGTCTCAACGTTCTATCCCCTGCGTCACCCATCTCAAATGCAGGGTTGTCAAAAACCAAAGTACGGTTCACTCTGCGACCCTGTGAAAGAGTTCTCTCGATCTCTGGATCAAAATCAAGAAGCGGTGAATTAGTAGCACGAGTGTGGACCATAAGATAGGTCCACACCAAGGATGGTAACAAACAAATCACAAAAACAGAAAATTTGACTCCCCGGCAACGGCGCCAAATTTGGTAGGACTAAAGTCGTGATGCCTATCAAATTAATCCCAAAATACCTACTAAGTAGTATAGCAAGCAAGTCAGGGTCGATCCCACAGAGAGTCAGGTTATCAACTTATGCAATTTGTTATCACCAACTAGGAACTACGGGGGGGGGGGGGGGGGGGGGGTTGTTTGTGTTTCTCGTAACAAGCAATAAGGAAACAAGTAAATAAGTTCGCAGGAAAAGGTTGTAAATATGATGGGAAAAAGCGCCACACTCAACAGAGATCCACACAACAATAGATAGGTCGATCACAGAATTCTATCAATCTCAAGTTCTTAATATTCCTATAGTTGTTCTTATCCCGATCTTAGATAACTATTAGTTCTACCAACCCTAATAGTACTTATTACTAAATCAAATCCGAAAACCTTCAGAACTCAATAAAGCAATAGCATTTAACCAAGGATTAACAAGACACATGCAATAGAAACAACCCGTTACTATAAGCATGCAATTAACTCTCTCTCACAATTATGCGCTCGGATCCCCTATACGCACAATCGTGTTCGCTACTAGATATGCAACCCGAACCCGGAATCACAAGTCCTAGCAATTAGAAAGATATCAATAAACCTAGGTAGCTACTCTAGATAAATCAACATAAACCAATAGACAATCAAGCACAAGAGAATTAATACAACTAGATAGGAAAACGAACAAGAGTAGAAAACTCACAACCAATCAATTGCTAGCTTCAAACTGTCAAGTGCAACAATGGAGGTTTAGTTCTCCATTAGGGTTTGTGAGCAAAAACGTAGAAAGGTGGCAACTAGGGTTCTTGGTGGCAAAAACAAAAGGTAACCTAAATAAAGTCTTAGAAATAACCTTAAATACTAGGGCAAATAATCCAGAAATAAATAAAAAGGAAATAACAAACTTGGAAACAAAGTTTCAGAAATAAAATAAAACAGATAAAAGATCTCGGAAATAAGCCGAGAAAAGTGTTCAGCGCGTCTCCACCGAGGGTGCGGTGACTCCCACCGCTGGGTGCGGTGAAGCTTCTGTTGTGCTCGCCGCGGGTGCGGCCATCCCACCGCTGGGTGCGGTAATTTAACAGAAACTCCAGTTCTCTGACGACCTCGCCGCGGGTGCGGTGAGGCTGCCGCTGGGTGCGGCCATTATCCAGCAGCTTGTCTTCTTTCTGCTCCTTCCACCGCTGGCGGCGGTGGCCTTCGGCGCGGGTGCGGCAAGGCTCCAGAACGTCTCCTCGTCTATGGCTCTTCCTTGCAATCTCTCGCACCGCTCCTCAACTCGTCTCTTCACTCCTTTGGCGTCTTTCCTTGGTGTCTCCTAGATATCCAAAATCACTCAAATACCTCCATAAACACTAAACTTCGCCTCCAAACGCCTTGCACATGAATGTGCCTAGATCTACCCGAATGACACCAATAAACCCTCTAATGACTCTTACTTAAGCCCTACAAAGTAGTGCTTATCAGTGTGCGTTTAGTCTAAATGCACAAGCGTATATGCATGGATTGGGCCTGTAATTGTGCTAAATAGCCGAATTACAGACGTGTGCGTGTACTGTTAACGCACAAATCTATGCGTTAACTTTTAACGCATACATCTATGCCCAAGAGATGAAGAAGCAGATGAAGAATTGAACGACGCTTGGATGTCGGGTTGCAAAAATGAAGCTGACGTTTGGGATCTGAGCGGCGATTTCTTCACGGTTGGTGTTGAATTAATTTCCGTTTGAGTAATGATTCTTGTCTTAGTTATACGTATAAATATCGCATATAATTATTTTTGTATGAAGTAGTTATTATGAATTATAGCCATTAATATGATTTAGGTTATGAATTAATATGATATTGCAATTTTGTTGTAGCCATTAACAATTGATATTAGGTATGAACTAGTAGTTATATAGTTTAGCAAAAAATTCATGGTTTAGGTTATGAATTAATGACTTTGCAATTTTGTTGTATTATTAGTTTGTTATAATTATAGACGCTATAATAATCCATAAATCAAAAATAATTACACAATTATAGGGGGAAGATTATGAAGAACGATTTCGTACTGGCCTAGTTTGGAAGAGTATGGATAAAATGGTTGAATGGGTGAGAGCATAAGCAAAAGAGGTGATGATAGTTTTGGTGAAACGTACCTCAAATCTGTACGTCGTTAGTTTGACATGCGATAGATATGGTGAACCGAGATCTGGGAGGCCGAAAGTTAATCTAGAAAATCCGGAGTTGTCGGTTCCGAGGATTCGAAAACGCAAATTGAAGAAGTGCGGTTGTAAATTCGAGCTATATGGGTTCCGTTTGAAAAACAAGCTAGGGTCTCTTACTCAAAGATGGGTCTTGGATGTTATACATAGCACCCGCAACCACATGTTTCAGACTAGCTTTCATGGGAATGCATTCATGGGTCGAATGACCCAGGAGGAGGTCATGGCTAGGAGATAGGACGATGGTCGCAAGATGCCGAAAGAAATTATTTCGGAGTTGAGGAAAAACATCCCAGGAAAAGTAACAACAATGAAGCAGATTGCCAACTTTTTGCAAAAGCTCCATTACGAGGATCGTGGGGAATTGACGGTTACCCAGTGGTCTCTTCATTTTTGAAAGAGAACAAGTAACAAGCAATAAGGAAGTTGTTTGTGTTTCTCGTAACAAGCAATAAGGAAACAAGTAAATAAGTTCGCAGGAAAAGGTTGTAAATATGATGGGAAAAAGCGCCACACTCAACAGAGATCCACACAACAATAGATAGGTCGATCACAGAATTCTATCAATCTCAAGTTCTTAATATTCCTATAGTTGTTCTTATCCCGATCTTAGATAACTATTAGTTCTACCAACCCTAATAGTACTTATTACTAAATCAAATCCGAAAACCTTCAGAACTCAATAAAGCAATAGCATTTAACCAAGGATTAACAAGACACATGCAATAGAAACAACCCGTTACTATAAGCATGCAATTAACTCTCTCTCACAATTATGCGCTCGGATCCCCTATACGCACAATCGTGTTCGCTACTAGATATGCAACCCGAACCCGGAATCACAAGTCCTAGCAATTAGAAAGATATCAATAAACCTAGGTAGCTACTCTAGATAAATCAACATAAACCAATAGACAATCAAGCACAAGAGAATTAATACAACTAGATAGGAAAACGAACAAGAGTAGAAAACTCACAACCAATCAATTGCTAGCTTCAAACTGTCAAGTGCAACAATGGAGGTTTAGTTCTCCATTAGGGTTTGTGAGCAAAAACGTAGAAAGGTGGCAACTAGGGTTCTTGGTGGCAAAAACAAAAGGTAACCTAAATAAAGTCTTAGAAATAACCTTAAATACTAGGGCAAATAATCCAGAAATAAATAAAAAGGAAATAACAAACTTGGAAACAAAGTTTCAGAAATAAAATAAAACAGATAAAAGATCTCGGAAATAAGCCGAGAAAAGTGTTCAGCGCGTCTCCACCGAGGGTGCGGTGACTCCCACCGCTGGGTGCGGTGAAGCTTCTGTTGTGCTCGCCGCGGGTGCGGCCATCCCACCGCTGGGTGCGGTAATTTAACAGAAACTCCAGTTCTCTGACGACCTCGCCGCGGGTGCGGTGAGGCTGCCGCTGGGTGCGGCCATTATCCAGCAGCTTGTCTTCTTTCTGCTCCTTCCACCGCTGGCGGCGGTGGCCTTCGGCGCGGGTGCGGCAAGGCTCCAGAACGTCTCCTCGTCTATGGCTCTTCCTTGCAATCTCTCGCACCGCTCCTCAACTCGTCTCTTCACTCCTTTGGCGTCTTTCCTTGGTGTCTCCTAGATATCCAAAATCACTCAAATACCTCCATAAACACTAAACTTCGCCTCCAAACGCCTTGCACATGAATGTGCCTAGATCTACCCGAATGACACCAATAAACCCTCTAATGACTCTTACTTAAGCCCTACAAAGTAGTGCTTATCAGTGTGCGTTTAGTCTAAATGCACAAGCGTATATGCATGGATTGGGCCTGTAATTGTGCTAAATAGCCGAATTACAGACGTGTGCGTGTACTGTTAACGCACAAATCTATGCGTTAACTTTTAACGCATACATCTATGCCCAAGAGATGAAGAAGCAGATGAAGAATTGAACGACGCTTGGATGTCGGGTTGCAAAAATGAAGCTGACGTTTGGGATCTGAGCGGCGATTTCTTCACGGTTGGTGTTGAATTAATTTCCGTTTGAGTAATGATTCTTGTCTTAGTTATACGTATAAATATCGCATATAATTATTTTTGTATGAAGTAGTTATTATGAATTATAGCCATTAATATGATTTAGGTTATGAATTAATATGATATTGCAATTTTGTTGTAGCCATTAACAATTGATATTAGGTATGAACTAGTAGTTATATAGTTTAGCAAAAAATTCATGGTTTAGGTTATGAATTAATGACTTTGCAATTTTGTTGTATTATTAGTTTGTTATAATTATAGACGCTATAATAATCCATAAATCAAAAATAATTACACAATTATAGGGGGAAGATTATGAAGAACGATTTCGTACTGGCCTAGTTTGGAAGAGTATGGATAAAATGGTTGAATGGGTGAGAGCATAAGCAAAAGAGGTGATGATAGTTTTGGTGAAACGTACCTCAAATCTGTACGTCGTTAGTTTGACATGCGATAGATATGGTGAACCGAGATCTGGGAGGCCGAAAGTTAATCTAGAAAATCCGGAGTTGTCGGTTCCGAGGATTCGAAAACGCAAATTGAAGAAGTGCGGTTGTAAATTCGAGCTATATGGGTTCCGTTTGAAAAACAAGCTAGGGTCTCTTACTCAAAGATGGGTCTTGGATGTTATACATAGCACCCGCAACCACATGTTTCAGACTAGCTTTCATGGGAATGCATTCATGGGTCGAATGACCCAGGAGGAGGTCATGGCTAGGAGATAGGACGATGGTCGCAAGATGCCGAAAGAAATTATTTCGGAGTTGAGGAAAAACATCCCAGGAAAAGTAACAACAATGAAGCAGATTGCCAACTTTTTGCAAAAGCTCCATTACGAGGATCGTGGGGAATTGACGGTTACCCAGTGGTCTCTTCATTTTTGAAAGAGAACGGGTATCTTTTTTATCCTCTTAGGATTGTGAGCAAAAGGGACGAGGTGGAGATCCTGTTTTTTGCTCACCCGAAGTCGCTACGGTTGTTGAAGAAGTTCTCGCACATGGTGATCATTGACGCCACATACAAGACAAATATGTATGTAATACATTTTAATAATAGTTAGTTATTTTTCTATGTGCTACATTTTAGTTAGTTATATGCACTAAATATTGGTACATTTATTTCTTACGTCTATCAATAGGTATGATATGCCTTTGGTGGAGATTGTTAGTTTTACTTGCACTTACAAGACATTCAACATTGCGTATGCTTTCACCCGAGGGGAAAAGTTTTTCCATTACCGGTGGATAGTTAGGGCCCTTCGAAACTTGTTTGAGCAGTTGGGAGTAATGCCAAAGGCTATAATGACCGATTGTGAAAAGGCCCTCATCAAAGCTATTAAAGTAGTTTTCAAAGACGTCCCGGTAAGACATCAATGATCCAGGGTTTCCGGAGCTTGCACAAATGGGGTTTTCAAGGCTCTTCTGCAGAGTGTCGGATAGGTGCTTTGATTTGTTGTTGGTCATGTATGATCGGATAATCAAGGAGGACTATTCAAAAGAATGCGACGATCACTGGGCTGCCGTGCGTCCATGATATTGCAAATGCCATCATTACGAGGACAACTCTCACTCCAGATGACATTCACGTCTTCTGGAAGGATTTGTAATAACCCCTAAAAGTTTCAAAATGTCGTCTTGTAAGAAAGACGTGACGAGCAATTTCTATAATCTCTGTAATAATCTTTTTGAACGAAATATTATAAGTTAATAAGATTTTGGGTCATAAAGTAATTGGGGAGTGCTAAAAATATAATTTAGCATGTCCCTGATTGAGACCCGCGACCAAAGGCTTTGAAACGCAATCGCGCCCAATCCGCAACCGTGGAAGTTCTCCTGTCTTCTTCCTCTTCGTTTCCACTTGCCGACGTTCTGTTGCCTGCATTTTCTCCGAGCGGCGGGTTAGGGGAAGCCTGACCAGTTGCTCTCCCTCACATTTAGTAGGGGAGCTGCCTCCTCACCCTATAAATAGGACCGAGGCCGAGCTCTCCTCCATCACCTTCTTCATCCTCCTCTCATTAGCTCGGTCATTGTCGGAGTTGTCACCGGTGTTGTCATTGTCAACCCATTGTCGGAGGAACCTTGCAATACCAGCGTTCCAAAGACACCAACGACGCTCCATTCGGTCGCCGTTTGAGCCGTCGTTGAGCCACCCAAACATTTCTCCATTCTTGCTCTGTTCTGTGAAAAATAGAGGGGCGACCAATTTTCACTACTGCATGACACCGTGTCCAGATGTGTTGGTCATTGCCGCACCGCCCAATCCGATCGTCGCCTTGAGTCACCGCTATCTCCGCCGGTATTTTCAGTCGCCGCCGTCATCGGTTTCCGCCATTGTCGAGCTCGGTGCCGCTCACTGTAGCTTGGAATTTCTTTCCATGTGAGGGAGAAAGGAGGGGGGTCCCCCTTAGCCAGCTCTTAGGTTGGGCCGAGAAGCCCAATATCATATCTATCCAAATTCAACTCGAGATCGATTGAGCGGTATAATTTCTGCCCACTTTTATCCGTATCTGTCTTTAGAAAAATTCAATCAACATTTTTATGATTAAAATCATAAAAATTTATTGAATTTAATTACTTGAGTTCGTCAAAATAAATTAATTGATATTAATTATTTTGTCAGTTTATATCGTTATTTGCTGGATCGCGTGTGGACTCGTAACCTTGCTAGAGTATCGTGAAACAGAGGTCATACTCCCAGAAAGGATATCAACAGTAGTCGTCTCGTCTAGATTCATCGTCGAATCTACTTAAGTCAAGTGGCGATTCGCTCTTGCTTATCATTCCATATTTCCTTTAGTTATCAATTATTTTTGATTGTTAATTAAATTGGAATGAAGTGTTGTTTTTGTTTGGGAACAGATTTTATAAATGTTGTGATTAAAATATGATATTATAATAGGTTGTATCTATTGCTAGAAACAACGCTATTATACCTGTTATTACCATGATGGTATTGGTGTTGATTTTTATGTGTGAACTTATATGTGTAGTTAGAACGAGTATTCGTAGGAACGCTATGTATCTTGCGGGGTCTAGTCGTTGTTTTATAACATGGTGCTTAGGATGATTTTGCCCTAACACTTTTCTGGTCATGACCTACCCTTATCCGAATATAGGTGGTGGTGCACACAGCTGGTGCCAAACATTCGGGAAATGTTCCCAAGATATCTCTCGTATCGAGATGATATATATATATATATAATAAAAGCTATAACGTGAATATACGTTTTGGAATTAAATAAGATAAGTGCGATTATACACATAATTAATATACCCTCGGGCGAGGAGTACAACGTGGAAACTGCCTGGACTCTTGTTAGAGTAAGTCCTCTTTCCAATCTGGATTCGCATTGCGCGGTGAGGTTGGTCGTGGTCCCAAATAATCAAGGTCGTGTTTTAAATCTTGTGTGTGAAAACTTAACGTTCCCAAACATTTGTCATACGTTTCCCATAAGACTCAATCTCTTTGGAGTCTTCTTTTTAGTGCATGTCTAATTCTAATCATTCCGTGAAAGTTCCGGGTTATGTATCGTTCCTTCGGTTATTATTCGAGGGACAATGATAGTAATCGGTTACGATCACTAGAACCATTCTGTTTATGCCCTTGCATAGTCTTTCATTAGACTATCCAACCGGTTAAATTCCTTTGCATGGTTGGCTGGTGTCATCCGTCTCATACGACACATTAGATAAGTTTCCGCATCAATAAAGGCAAGGACTCGACGTGAAGGCAGTTGGCGTTTTTCTGTGTTTTTCCAAGGTTGAGATCCTAGGCGTAAGATCGCAAGGTCAAGACCGATTGAGTAATTTTATTTCAAGACTTCCGCTGTAATAAATGTTTATACTCGATTTTGTTATCGAATTGTAATTTCAACATTTGAAATAAGATATTATTTGGGCAATTGTATGTCATTTAATAAAGTTTATGTTATTATACAATTTGTTATAAAATGGTTAAGCCTTGTGTGACCCCAGATGTGTAATTTGAGGTAACTGGCGGTAATATTTCCAAAGGGTATTTTGGGGGTGTTACAGATTTGGTATTAGTGCTAAAAGTTTTAAAACTCCAAACTTTTAAACCATTTTGCGTTTATTTGGGGTTTTATAAAACAAAAACTTGGTGTATGGGATTTCTTTACTATAGCCCTGAGTAAGGTTTAAAGATAAAAACATTTTTGAAGTAGAGTTTAAGTCACAATAATTTAGTAGAAACAGAATTAACCAACGAGTCTCGGTTTGTTTTTAACAAGTTTTGTGGAAAAGACTTTCAGATTTAACAAACGAGTTTCAGTTTACCTTAACGGTTTTTGAGGAAAAGACGTTTTCAAACTTCTGCCAACGTTCGTAGTCCGATCATTCCTGCTTGTTATGGAAGACATAATTTCTATAAACAAGAAAGTTCTAAATCTATCCTTGTCTCTTCACAGACAATGGTATTCCCTAGATCCCAACTTAAGACCCGAGATGAATCTGAGACCGATCCGACAATCAAGTGTGATCCTGATTTTTGTAGAAGTTCCGGTGGTTGGTAGATCGGTTCTTGAGTTCACCCCGTTGACCGAAGAATCCGAGTCCGAGAGCGGGGAAGAAAGAAAAGTGCAATCCAAGCAAACCTCTACCCCCGAGGTCTCTGATGAAGTTGAGGACTCAATGAAAGATCCAGAGGACGAGAAGGAGTCGTTGGATCCCTTCCACGAGGAGTGGGAAGAGTTTTTCTGGATTTTGAATCAGCCCAACAATGAAGATATTTGGGGGCGAAGATGGCGGAGCTCCGGGCCACAGAAAGGCGATGTGGGCAAGTCCGGGGAGCCATCAGTGCCTGCTAAGGGATCAAGTGATCCAAAATGGAAGGGGTTAACTGCTGACTCAGAGGAAGAATTACCTCCGGTAGAGAAGAAGCAGTGAATAATAGGCCCGTAATGGTTTTCTTCCTAGTGTTTTCCATTTGAAACAATGGTGGAGCAGAAGTCTCCTAATGTTCTTTTTCCCTATTTTCCTTTTATTTGTTGTTGACACTTGGTGTGTGTTTCAATAATGAAAAGGTGAGTTTATTAGACGACTACCTCAATTATTGCACATTAAGTATTTACTACTTGTAACTTAAATTTGTTGGTACATATCTAATATACGTAGACACAATCAAATGGTGAACACTAGAAACACCGCACGTCATGCAGTTGGACCGAGTAATGCTTCTCAGATTCAGTTTAGAAATGCAGCGGAGCAGGAGGAAGTTGGGTCCGGTTCCCAGAACAACCCAGTGAGGAATGCTCCACCCAGATAGGAGGGGAAAGGGTGCAAGTACCTCATACTGCTCCGATAGTTTTTAGTACAGCTGTTGTAGAGGTAATCAGGAAGATCGTAATGCAAGAGGTCACCGAGTTGGTAAGGCCAGGGGTTCAGCGAGCCCAGGGGAATCCAACCCCTCAGGGTACTGCTAACGTTGAGGATACAACAAATAAGCCGCCTCTAATGAGTACTCCGAGAAATGGAGGAAATTATGGTTGTGTGCTAAAATCGATCAACTTCATGAGGCATGACCCGTATGACGGTACTGGAGAACCCGTCAAGGTGGCATACTGGTTCCTTCACATGGAGCATTTGTTTAAGAACATTGTGTGTACTGAGGCTAAAATGGTGCACATTGCTTCGTTATATCTGAAGGATGGGGCCAATGAATGGTGGGAGAGCACGAGATTAGCTGATCATCCCGAGCTGAGCTGGTTAATATTTAAGACCAAGATGTCTGATCGGTTCTTCTCTCGGGCTATGAGGGAGGAGAAACGCAAGGAGTTTCTATACCCAATGACTGATGGGTTGAAGGTGACAGAGCTGGCTGCCAGGTTTAATTACTTGTTGTACTATGCTGGAGCGGAAGCGTCCTGCGAAGAACAGAAAATCTGGCATTTCCACGAATGGATGAATCCCGACCTCAAGCCCTTGATGGCGCATCATGGTTGTACCACTCTGGAGCAGTATGTGGACGCCGCTTATAAGCTGGAAGTGACTTTGGAGGAGTCAGCCATGAAGCATAACCGAAAGAGATCGGGGAGCAACTGTGGTAATCAACAACAGGGTGGTGGGTTCAAGTGTCCAGCTCCGCCTTCCAACTTCTCCAAATCTAATCGGCCTAGAACCAAGGTGACCCAGTCCGGTTCTACTCAACGCTCAAGTCAGAATAGGGGTTATGATCAGTGTTTCAACTGTGGGGCTCCTAGACATAAAAGCAATGAGTGTAGGAAAGAGAAGCGGGTATGCTTTACTTGTGGGAAGGAAGGGAATCTGCAAGCCGCTTGCCCCACGAAGAGGAATTGGGAAACTAAGTCCCAGCAAGGATCAGTTAGCCATAACAGCCGACTTCAGCAAAGGCCTCCAGGAAGTGCTGCTACGCGGTCTACTGTTCAGGACAAGGGGAAAACACCGATTGTTTCAGGCAGTCTAGGGCAACGACGCTTTGGCGTAAGTCAGTTCGATGAGCAGGACCCCCCTGAGTACTTAGATACCCTTAAGTTTATGTTTAAATAAGGAGCTACGACGTGTGTGTCTATAGTCTCCATAGTTAAATTGTTCTTTTGAACATTTCCTCCGTTTGTGCCAACTCAAGTTTCAAATAATAAAAAAGTATTCCCTCGTTTTTAGGGAAATTACCAAATTCATTGCTATCTTGAGTCGTACGTTTATCCAAGACTCCTTGAGTGCCAAAACAGTATATGTCACGTGGGGATAAGGGCAGTCAGGACTCATAAAGGAGGGGTAACGTATGGGGCCTAGGTGTTCGTCCCCTACATGGTTAACACTAGGGTCGACTCTATTACTTAATTCCTAGATCCATTCTTAGGAATCTCTCCTTATTCTTGGAGTAATGTCACATCGGTATGACATTAATTGTTCCCTTAGTTGAGCTGACAAGGGTTATCATATAAGTTGAGTTTTACCAAAATTCCTTAATTTAAAGGAAACAAATGTGTGTGGTTAATGCTCTATGGGATTAAGAGTTATTTCTCTTATGTGTACCCTGAACATTTGTTCTGATAAAAGTACGTAAGAGTGAACTATATGAAGTCCAGAATGCCTTGTTGTGAGGTCATACTGTAGGCATTTATGTGGATAGATTGCTGAGAAGAGAATGAATGTATAAGAGAGATAGTTCATAAGGAATTCATTTTCTCTAAAGAGACCGTACTCTATTACGACCTTGAGTAAAACTTTAGAACCCAAGGGTTATGGTTATAGAGTTTGTAAGTGAGTGTGCTCATTGTGGGCCCAGTGGTTTAAGCTTTCAGAAAGCCTAAGGGTGTGAAGTCATAAGTATTATTTTGGAAGATTTATCTGAGGTTTCGTTATAAGGCTTTCTGAAGGGAAACGATATAAGGATTGGATGGAAAGTGATCTATGTCTATTAGGGCGATCTGATGTCACATTTAGGGAAAATAAAGTGAACGATCACAATTGTTCTAATTGATTTGTCACGATCTTGTTTTGAGGAAACTAAAGGTCTTGAGTTAGAAGTGAGCATTAGGGCCAAATTTAATTGGGCCAAATAATTGAATTCGTAAGTTGTACCTTCAAGGAATATGGAGTTATGATATCTAAAGATTTACAAGGTTTGATATGTGGATTTTAAGTAAGTGTGACGTGTATAAGGCCGATGATATAGCACTTTTTGGAAAAATTAAGTTGTGAAACGATTGTATTGGGAGAATGCTCACTTGAATTTAATGAGTTATGCAATAAGGACTAGTTATTCAGAGGATACCGATAAACTAAAGGATATAACATGGGAATTTGTCTTATGTGCGTTTAAGGAGTAAGGTAACAGATGTTACTCGTATATACCCATTGAAGGATTATGACGTAAAGTTATTGATTTTGATGGCAAGGCATCGTTCATCAATATGGTATTTTTGAGTAAATAAAATTGAGGAACCTTAAATGATGCGTTCATGCTTGTGAATGCCGGATCGATGACCTTGGTGGGAAGTTGCGTGAGTCTCTTCAGTGGTTGGATGAGTGGAACACGGTGTGGGTGGCCTCGCGTGGGTAGATGAACGCGATGATGGATGGTGGTATTGCGATGGCGGAAGCGATTGTTGGAGGTATAGATGACTTGAAAAGACAAGTCTTGAGCCGTAGCGTCAGCAGCGGAGTGAAGGGAGATGCGAAGGAAGACTTGGCTTGAAGAATCAAGCGATTGTCATAGCATCGGCGGCGGAGTGAAGGAGATGAGAAGACAGAGAGGTGTTTGACGTCCAATCAAAGGAAGGAGGCGATATGCTCCCAAACTTAAGCTTTGATTCAAATTAGACGTAACCTAATACAGAAGGTCGAGATGACCTTTTATAGGAGATAGTGGGACTCGGATGGGCCGAGTCTCGCTTAATGGGCTGGCCCACATGACACGCGTGGAACACACACCCCAATAAAAAACACTGAAAATAATAATGTTTAATAAATACAAAACAATTCAAAGAACGCGTTCAATGATGATGGCGAGGATCTTGAGATAGAACGCGATCTCTGGACTGGGCTGGAGGCGAGGATCTTGAGATAGAATGTGATCCCTGGCCTTGGCTGGAGACGCTTGAAGTAGATCGCGGTCTTTGTACCAGATGCGAGAAGTATGACGAAGGCTCGCGGTCTCTATACTCGATGCGAGTAGTGTGATGAAGATCGCGGTCTTTGTACTTGGCCCTTCTGAGCTCACGGTCATGGCTTCTTGTTCTATGGCCTCCATGGAGGGCAAGGTCGCATCACCCCCCCCCCCCCCACTTGGCTGTGAAGCATCCCCGCTTCACCAACATCGATCTTGTGCTCCATATACTCGTGCAAGTGCACCCACTAGAGGTCACCGGTGTCGAACACGAATCGACGGGGGCCGCGATGTGGCAGATAGGCACCATTCACCCAGTTGATTGTCTGTGGAAGGCTACACAAGGGTGGTAGTGCGTTTGGAGGTGCCTCTGTCAATTCCGTGGTGAACTCCGCTTGCAACGCGGCGAAAGCTGGGGGCAAAGGCGCGCCGATGTGTGCGCAGTGCAAGCTTGGAGTTAGCACGAACAGGGAAGAAGGCACTTTGCTGTTCAAACGGGCAGTGAAGTCCCTTGGTCGGGCGAGAAGCACATGGTGGGCATAACTGACCTGCAATGCAGTGATCGGTGGTGCGGTACTCCCTGTGTCTCTACAACGAGTGCAATGCTTGGACGCGTTGTTATGGGATGCGTTGTGTTAGCCTGATGGAGGACGCGTCCTTCGTTCTCTAGGGTTTGGGGTTGTTAAAGACGCGCCAGATACGAAGTTGGGTCGCTGTGCTGTGTCCGCGGTCTTGGTCGATTGCAAATCCTTGTGGCGATCTCACTCCACCTGCTCTTGTAAAATCTCATGTGGAGACATTGGTAAGAGAGTCACGCGCTTCCCGTGGTAGGTAAACACATAGGTGTTTAGATACCCATCGTGAAGCACGCGACGATCAAACTGCCATGCACGCCCAAGCAAGAGATGGGTGGCGTCCATTGCAATCACATCACATAAAATTTTGTCATTGTATTGACCAATGGAAAAGGTAATAAGACACTGCCGTGAGACAGTGTTACCTGAGCTTGAAGATAGCCATTGTAGGTCATAAGGTTGTGGATGAGGCATTGTCGGCAGGATGAGATGGTTGACCACCTTCTCATTGACGATGTTGCAACAACTTCCTCCATCGATGATGACACTAATGGACACCTTCTGGACCAGGCAACATGTGTGAAAGAGGTTCTCGCGCTGATCGACAAGGCTTCCTTCCTTGACGGTGAGGAGGCGCCGCGTGACTAGGCTCAATGGTGTGCCTGCATGGAGCACGACAGCCTCACATGCATAAGCGGTCTCGCGGTCTTCTTCGAATCCTTCTTTAATTGTCTCAAGCTGGGTCTCCTCTTCCTCGTAAGACTCATATCATGCAGCATTTGTGGAGAAGAGGACCTTCTTGTTGTTTGGACAATCCCGTTGGTAGTGGCCGCGCCCTCCACATTTGAAGCATTCCATGTCACGTGCGCGATCATTGCCCTGGGAGTGCACCTTTGGCGCGGTCGTGCGAGAGGCCGTGGAATTGGGCGTCGCGTTCTTCGCATCTGAGATTAGAGCACGCACATCAGTAGTAAGGGATGGACTTGGGTTAGGATCATACCTTCGTTGACCTTGATTTTGCCAAGAGTACTGCTTTCGACGCGCGAGCTGGTTGTGGACCTGCATCGCCGTGTGGGTCAACGTGTTGAGATCCTTGATGGGCAAGATTTCAAGCTGGTCGCGTATTGGCGCGTTCAGGCCACTTAGAAACTTGGTCCTCAAATTCGATGGTGCAACGCTTATGTTTGCCTTGTAATACATGTCCTCTAGCTTGGAGAAAAACTCGAGGGGAGTTTGTGAGCCTTGACGAGCCATGGCTATCTCCATTCTTATTTGATTTCTGTAATCTGGAGGCACATATTTCTTGGTCATCACGTACACGAGTGGGTGGCATTCGGTGACCCTTGTTCGGTGGCGACGCACGCAGTCATCCTTGAAACGATGCCACCACACTCTGGCTGCTCCACGGAAGTGAAGTGTCGTGGCGTCGACATGCTCCTCAGGTGGCACTCGACAATAGCGAAATGTGTACTCCGCAGCCTGCACCCATTCAAGAAAAACAGAAGGGTTGTATTCACCATAAAAATGCTCGATTTTTACCTTGACTTCGTGTCTTTGGTATCGAGGTTGGGCAGGGGCTTGCAATGGCCCGTTGTGTGGCGCGGCGTCATAGAGAGGGTTCTCATAGGCGCGGACGCCAGGATATTCAACGCGTGCACGGCGAAGCCTCTCGCATGCTTGTTAAGGTTCACCGCGAGCAAAATCTTCCCTGGGCGCATAGGCGTCATCCCGTTGACGTTGTCGCGGCTGGGTGCCATGATCAGCTTGGCGGACATCTTTGGGCATGACATCGCGGCGCTCGCCGCCAATGCCATGATCACGATCTCTTTGTGCTTTGAGACGCGGTGGAGGAATCCAATCTGAAGGGTGTTCCTGCAATTCAAGTGGATCTCCAAGAGGGGGGTAAGAATAGCCAAAATTTATCATACCTGAGTCTTCAACTTCCTCGTCGTCAAACTCGTCGAAGTCATCTTGGACTCTGGGTGTGATTGACGCGTAGCCATCGGACCCGTAGCATGGCGTCCGAGCACTTTGATGTCGTAGGTGGTCACGCACATCGTAGCCTTGTGGCTGGGTATTTGGCGTCTCGAATTCAGCCTCATCGCGTTGCTTGTGCCCACTGGGACGACGATTGGGTCTTCACAGCGTCGCAGCGGCTAACCCGGCTTCGCGGAATCGGCTTTTACGATGTGTTGAGCCTTGAACGCGGCGCTGGGTGCGGCAAGATGCATACCTGTCATCAAAATCGTATGGTTCAGAAAACTCACCTTGATGAACATTGTCGCGGTCGGAGCCGGTGTCGTAGTCGTTAGGATTTGCTCGCAGAGTGGAATGATCGTGGTGCAACACGTATCCCTGACGACTCTCTATGACTGATTGAAGCCGTTGTAGGTGCGGTTGGAGGTTGGAGGTTGAAGGCATCAACCATTTTCCCTTATCCACGCGTTGTTGGCTTGGACCAGTGTTAGTTTGTCGCGGTCCTCCCGTCGTATCCATTGGGATCATTTGTGTTGGCGTAGGTTGGGCCGGTGCAGCGCGTTGCATGGCCTGAAATTGGGCAACTTGGCGCCTAAGTTCTTGGATCTCGCGTTGTTCAGCCGAGAGCTCCATAAGGGGATCTTCATTGTGTTGGTCTTGTTGTGGCACCAAGGGTAGATTTGGCGCGTTCTCATTTCCTAAGACAATGTGACCAGACATCGCGAGTAAAAATGAACAAAATACAACACAACCAAAGATCAAGCAAGCAACGAGCAAGTAACAAGTGTTCACGTAGGAGGGCGCGTTCTTTTGGCCGTGAGGGCGGCTAAAGGCAAGCAAAGCAAGTGTGATATGCAAGCACAAAAGCAAACAAAACCAAAATAAAAAAGTCCTAACCTTTTACGTAAACAACGCATACACACAAGACACACCTTCAAGTGTGACACTAGATGGTGGAGAGATGAAGAAGATGAGCCTAGCCGTTGAGGGAAGAAGGTTGCCTTATTTTGGCTTTCATTCTTTTTTTTGAAATTCAAATCCGAGATCTTGCTTTGACTTTAGATTGATTCGGATAAGATTTACACAATAAAATTAAAAGAACACGGCTAAGTAACAATAAGGAAAGAAATCGCACGATTATCGCGATAAGAGAGAGAGAAGATTGTTGGAGATTTATAACGGCCACACAAGAAGATATGCAAGATATGATTAGCGAAATTTAAGCAATTAATTAAGGTAATCAAGCAATCAATTACGTAGATTTCATGCACACAAATCACACTATTTTCGCGCGTGGATCAAGCAATTATCGGCCAAGAGATTCTCTTGTAGAAACCGATTGGACAAGCATGTGTTTGAAGAAAATATTTTGTGACAAATGCGGAAGCAAGGATGATGGGGGAGAAAACTTGTGAACAAGTGAGACTTGACAAGTGACTTACAAGTTCAAAGGCTCTGATGCCAGTTGATGCGTTCCTACTTGTGAATGCCGGATCGATGACCTTGGTGGGAAGTCGTGCGAGTCTCTTTAGTGGTTGGATGAGTGGAACTCGGTGTGGGTGGCCTCGCGTGGGTAGATGAACGCGATGATGGATGGTGGTATTGCGATGGCGGAAGCGATTGTTGGAGGGATAGATGACTTGAAAAGACAAGTCTTGAGCCATAGCGTCGGCAGCAGAGTGAAGGGAGATACGAAGGAAGACTTGGCTTGAAGAATCAAGAAATTGCCGTAGCGTCGGCGGCGGAATGAAGGAGATGAGAAGACAGAGAGGTGTTTGACGTCCAATCAAAGGAAGGAGGCGATATGCTCTCAAACTTAATGGGTTGGCCCACGCGACACGCGTGGAACACACACCCTAAAGAAAAACACTGAAAATAATAATGTTCAATAAATACAAAACAATTCAAAGAACACGTTCAATGATGATGGTGAGGATCTTGAGATAGAACGCGATCTCTGGACTGGGATGGAGGCGAGGATCTTGAGATAGAACGCGATCCCTGGCCTTGGCTGGAGACGCTTGAAGGAGATCGCGGTCTCTGTACCAGATGCGAGAAGTATGACGAAGGCTCGCGGTCTCTGTACTCGATGCGATTAGTGTGACGAAGATCGCGGTCTTCGTACTTGGCCCTTCTGAGCTCACGGTCATGGCTTCTTGTTCTATGGCCGCCATGGAGGGCAGGGTTGCATCATTAAAGGTTTAAGTTAGAGATTGAATAATGGAATACGTTAAGTTAGTCTTGGGTAAATAGTAAATATCAGTAAAGCAAAAAGAGTGCTTGATTTGGGATAATAATCGTATGAGGACAACTGGTTGTTTAAGGATTTATGGGTGAATAACAAACTCAACCGGTAAAAGTTTGTTATGATTTTTGAAGATCAATAGTGTGACATAAAGTAAGTATGTGGATGTTATCAACTGGACTTGAGGAAAGAGTGACCTACGTCCATTAAGGTGATTGTATGACACGTTTGGGTAAAAACGAGGTTATAATCTTGTGGAATGGATTATTAAATCATGTTGAGATAAACAGACATAGGATGTGGTGTGATTAATTATGGAAAACTAAGGGATCATATGCAAAAAGATTTTGGGTTAAGATATGGCACAAATGCCAAATTTAATTCAGGTAACCAATGAGATAGATGAGGTGCATATGTAAAGAGTAAGCCGATATGACAATTGGAGGTACCAAGCTTGGGGTATTGTTTTGGGGCGAAAAGATCAAACGACCTAAATCGCCTTAGACGGGGTAACTAGTCGATCGGGTTATAGATATCAAACAAATCTAAATAGACAATCAACAAATAAAGAAGAAATACGAGAAAGCAAAGTGATTTTATTGATATATTGACGATTGAGCCGGATCAAAGTACAACTTATCCTTGGAGGACGAGAGATCGGATCTGGTCTGACCGGTGACTCTGGGGCTCGACCGGTGGGGATTGAGCGATGTTTCGAGGAGAGTAAGCTAGAATCAGTGTGTTCCTTTGTTTTTCTTCAGAGTAAATCAGCGGATGTGGTGTTGTAATCGTGTGTGTCTTTGCCTGCCAGATCGAGGTCCATATATGGCAACTTTTCCCTTCCGACCGTTATCCATCGTTGGCAATATTTCGTGCTTTAATTCTGGGCGAGATCGTTGGGATTTGTCCTTAATTTCCGTCATAATCTCTGTGTTGAATGTTGTGGCCGTTACCTTCAATCATGCATTTAATGCTTGAGCGAGGTCCTCAGAGGTGGTCGGGTGCTACTCGTCTGCAGGGTGTCCAACGCTTCTTTCCGTTCTCTCTTGGACTTCGATTTCGTTTGGACCTGGGCCCAGCTTGCTTGTCTGATTTCCTTGGAGGATGATGGGCCCAACAATAGCCCCACTTGCAGGGTGTCCGACGCTTCTTTCCATTGCATCGACCATGGCATCGATGTGGGGGAGTGGAAACGAGTCTTTAGGACAAGCTTTGTTGAGATCGGTGAAGTCGATGCAGACTCTCCACTTGCCATTCTTCTTTTGAACTACGACTACGTTGGCCAGCCAGTCGGGATAGTGGACTTCCCTTATCTTCCCTGTTTCTAACAAGCTCTTGACTTCGTCGTCGACTATCTTGTTTCGCTCTGGGGAGACCTTCTTGCGTTTTCGCTTCACAGGGGGGTGAGATGGATCTACATTCAACTTATGAGTAATAATGTTCGGAGATATACCGACCATGTCCTCGTGTGACCATGCAAAACAATCAGTATTGGATCTGAGAAAATCAAGAATTTGTTGTTTGGTCGAGTCGTCCAAATCCGACCCGACCCTTACCGTTTGGTTTGACCTTGAAGGATCTAGGACGATTTCATTGAGTTTTTCCATTTCTGGTTCGACGTATCGACTAGGTCCCTCGCCGCTCTATGATTGCTATGCGGCCTTATGCTCGATGGCGCTTTTCATGGAGGTGACGTAGCATTCCTTGACTGCCCTCTGGTCTCCCTTGATTTCTTAGACTCCCCACTTGGTGTAACACCCCCAAATTCATAACCCCTTTGGAAAGGCATTACCGCCAGTGATCCCGGATTTCACCTCCGAAACCACCCAAGGCTAAACCGGATTATTCAAATCATAAATAACATTTATGTAATCCACAAACCATCCATTAAAACATAAGTAAGGGGATTACAACCCAATCCCCGTAGGATAAAACATTGTTTCAGAGTAAATACATAACGAAAGTCTTTAAAGGTAAAACAAGTTTTGACCATAGCGATCAACGCCAAGGATCTCAACCTGAATAAACTTATCAAAAACATTGTCCGTCATAGTCGTTCTTAGCCTTCACTGGGTGGCAACTTGTCTGATGTGCCGAATCGAACGGATGACACCAGCCCACATGCAAAGAACAATGTTCGTGGGTTAGTCTAATGAAAGACTACGCAAGGGTAAAAAGCAGAGTGGTTCGAGTGATCGTAACCGTTTACTATCATTGTCCCTCGAATGATAACCGAAGGGACGATACATAACCCGGCACTTTCATGGAATAACAACAAGAGGTATGCAGAAGAGACGACTCTGGAAGACTGAATCTCCACAGAGACCGACCCGAAAGAGACTCCAAGAGATTGAGTCTTAAGGAAATATGACAAGTCTGGAACATTATAGTTTCATATGTATATACATAACGTTAAAAACTGACTGAGATGCTTCAGTTCACGACCAACCTCACCGTATAATGCGAATCACCGCATGATACGACTCCAGATTGGAAAGAGAAGGTACTATATTCAAGTCTAAACGAGTTTTCCTAGCCGCACTATTACTTAGCTGCGCTACTCGTCGAGGTATATTAATCATGTGCGAACCTACGACACTTATCTTATTTAATTCCAAAACACACAATTACGTTATAAACTTTTAGGATCAGCTCGTCCCGAGACGAGAGATCTTTTGGGAACACTCCCAAGATTTGTGACACTGTTTAAGTGCACCACCTCTTCACCCGAGTAAAGAGGTAGGTCATGACCATCCAATTGGTATTAGGTGGGGACGAGCCACCTCTCTACCTGATTATAAAGAAATGACTGGGCCCCAGGGCCTCAGTCACGTTCCTACGAATACTCGTTCTAACTACACAGTTCAGAACAGTCAAATAATCATATTAAAGCCATCACGGCTAACATCATAGATATATTTCAATCTAGGTATATATATATAATAGCGTTGTTCTAGCAGATATACAACCTATTATAATATCCATTTTAATTTCCAAAGATAGTTTCATAAAACTATTCCAGACATGAACAATGATCAATCCAAATCAATTAACAATTAAGCAATTTATAATTAATGGAAATATGGAATGATAAGCAAGAGCGAACCGCCACTTGCCTTAGAATTAAAGGGTTTCCAAGTCCAAAACTGGGACAGATCTGGGATAATAAATCCTTCTGGAACGACCCATAACAAGACCCTAAATTAGATTCAATATCTACATATACGAATCTAAAGGAATAAAGATCAAAGGGGTTCGAGCTTCGCCCACTACCAAGCCCAACACACACACACACACATCACGGCCTATGCTTGCCGTGGGTGCGGTGGTTCGTCGCCGCGGGGTGCGGTGGTCGAACAGGGGCGAGGAGACGAGAGCAACCATGGGTAGAAACTTACCCAAATCGATCCCTTTAGGTTTCGATTCTTCTTGGTTCAAGTCTACCACCCTCTTAAGCTACCAACAATCTTCAAAAGACTCCTGAGAACGGATCAAAACAAAGCCCAAACAACCACGAAAATCGGATTCAAAGTTCAGCAAAAGTCACAAATTTTTGAAGGGAAAATCAGTGGTTCGCAAGGGTTTTCTTACCAATTTTCGATCGACCTCTAGTTCGATTCGAGCTTGGCTATTCTTCTCACCCTCTTAAGCTACACTTCACCTTCAATATGCAACTTTGATCTGGCCAAACGAATGAGTGAATCGATCAGAAATCGATCTCAAAGTTCAGCTCAGGAACACGTTTTGCTGATTTCTGACAGAAAAGAGGAGGACGAAGATGGTGAGGAACGAGTTTCTGGCTCCTCTCACCATCTCTCCTCTTCTTTTATAGGCAAACCACGAAGACCACCCTGAAGACACGTACCCCATGAGGTGTCCAAGCTAGGCCAATAGCCCGGGTGAGTCACCTAAGCTAGTTTGCCAACCGTGCCAAAATGCTTGCCAGATGCTGAATTTCTGGGCTTTTGACAGCAAAAGGTGGTGAGGAGCCGACTTCTGGCTTCTCCCACGACTTTATCTCTTCATTTATTGGCAAACCATGAAGACTAATCTGAAGAAAAGTATACCAAGACGTGTCCAAGCTAGGGTAGTAGCCCCGAAGAGTCACCTAAGCTAGCTTGCCAGCTGCACCAAGTTGGCTTCCCAGCTGCTGAAGTTGGCTTGCTGTGGGGGCTAAGGCAAAGGCCGAAATTCCCCTTTTGTCCTTTTTTACCTTAAGTGGTAATTTTACTTAACCCCGGATTAAATATATTTGTACACGAATGAGCTTTTAAGCCAAAAATACCTTAACTGTATTTTATATTGCTCAGAAAAATATTACAGAAGTCAAACATTACACAGAATGTTCGTATCTCCTCAAAATTAATCTGGCTTGCAATATGGCTTAAGAAAATTCAAAAATTTTATCCGTGCAAATATACGGGATATTACATCACTCCCCCCTTAAAAGAAGTTTCGACCCCGAAACTTGGCCGAAAACAACTCGGGAAAGTGTCTAAGCATATCCGCCTCAGTTTCTCAGGTTTCCCAAGTAACCTCAGTATCCAATGCAAACACTATTGATGCAAGATCTAGATCATACGTCAGATAGTTTGCTTCATAGGTTTTCAGTTGTCTAGATGCGTATGCAAAAACCTTGCCTCTTTGCACCAAGACATATCTCAACCTACTCTTCGAAGCATCACTATAGACTATATAATCATCATCCTCTTTTGGCAGTGCTACAACCGGTGTCGAGGTCAGACACTTTTTTAACTTCTTGAAAATTGGCCTTGCACTTGTCACTCCAGACAAACTTCTTGTGGACCTTGTGGAGCAAATCGGTCATGGGTAGAGTGATTTTAGAAAATCCTTCCATGAACCATCTGTAATGTTCAACAAGTCCAAGGAAACTGCGCACCTCATTCACATCCTGAGGCCGCTTCCAATCAGCTACCGCTTCAATCTTCTGGGGATCAACCATAACCCCATTTCTCATTAATCACGTGGCCCCTAGATGACATCGTCATAGTCTTCGAACTAAAATCAATGACCGCCTCATGACGCATCAGCTAATCCATACTGAGAAAATGTCGCATGGAACCATGGTCATTCAGATCGATTCCTCTTCGAATTTCTTATCCAAAAAGGTAACCAAAATTCTAACAGACGATTGGTTCCGACAGACGATTGGTTTGAACCATACGTTTATACTAGAAAGAATATTTACAACAAAAGGTTTACGAACCTTGTTGCATACTTAAACTTACTAATATAACTATCAGAAACAAAAGACTGGATAACACCTAAGTCCACAACATATCACAGAGGTAGTACAAAAGACTAAACTTTGCTAGCCTTGCTGAGTACTTTAAGCAATTGGAGCATCAGGTCCATCCGCCTCACGCATCACGTAAAGACATTGACCCTGACTTCCAGAAGCAACTGGGGTCTTCCCCTTGTTTTGCGCAGTTGTCTGCATTGAAGGACTAGGAGCTTCCACTGGTCTAAACCTGGGTCGATTGTTCTGGTTAACAGAACCTTGGTGTAACTCAGTTTCTTTCTGCTCCCCTTGTCGACAGAACTTCTACATATGACCTTCCCTTCCACAGCCAAAGCATACTCTCCTTTCCTGCTGACACACACTGCTCTTATGCCCAGTTGTGCCACAATTATAGCACTGGATCGGAATCTTGCCCTGACCCAACTGCTGTGTTGACCCTCCTTGAGTCATATCCGTCCTTGCTTTGCTAGACTTGACAAAGTTAGATGGTGGCGCGGGACGTTTAAATCCACTTGCCTGAGATGGATTTTGCATCAACTTTTGATGATTACGCTTATTCGTTGACTCCTCTAGAGTCACCTCCACTTTATAAGCTGCATCCACGTATTGCTCCAAAGTAGAGCATCCGTGACGCACCATCCATGGCTTAATATCTGGGCTCATCCACTCGTGGAAATGCCAGATTTTTTGTTCTTCACTAGACACATCTGATCCAGCGTATTGCAATAGGTGATTAAACTTGGTCGCAAGTTCAGTCACTGTTAATCCTTCCGTCTTCGGATAAAGGAATTCCTTGTGTTTCTCATCCCTCATAGCACGAGAGAAGAAACGGTCGGTCATCTTGGCTTTGAACATTCCCCAGTTCAATCCTGGATGATTAGCTAGTCCGGTGCTTTCCCACCACTCACTAGCTTCCTCTTTCAGATGGAGAGAAGCAATATGCACCTTCTCAGCTTCAGTGCATTCAATGTTGTGGAACAACCGTTCCATGTGTGAGAACCAATATGCTACTCTGACTGGTTCTCCCTTGCCATCATAGCTGTCAGGCCTCATAGAGTTTATGGCCTTCAGTGCACGGACATAATTGCCTCCGTTCCTGACCACCTCTTCTCGATGTACTTGGACATTTGGTTCCACAACTCTAGGAATTACTGGAGGAATTGGCACGTCTTGTGCCTGAGGCGCAACTGGTCGCAGGATATCGGTGACTGCCTGTATCACCATTCCCCAAATTGCCTCAATTGTTGCTGCGTCAAATGCCATTGGAGCATTGACTTGAGCTTGGTCACTGCCTCCTGAATTGTCGTGAGCAACAGACTCTTGTTCTTCCACAGGGTTTATAGTATTCACCATCTGTTTACCGATCAAGTTCCAAGTATTTTATACATTAATATCTTTCCAATATATTTAATGTAATAAAATTGACTTGGAATAGATCAAACTTGGTAAATTTTCATGGATGAATTCAAACCGAGTTGATAGCTCTGACAACAAAGCCCTAGGAAAGGGAACTGCTAAACTTAGCACATATTCCTTTTCCTCAATGTCCTTCCTCGGTTCTGTCTCAGGAACCTTGGTCTATCGGACACTACTCCTACCGACTCAGAGAGTACGGTCTTCACCTTCTCGGTGGACTACTAGGTTCTACAACCTCAAAGCATAACGAGAGAACCGGGAACTCAAGCCTATCTAGAGATTCACCATCTCGGCTTCTTCCGAGTTCCTCTGAAGAAAACAGAACGCACCCATATCTCACGGGCAACGAGAAAAGAATTAGTCTTTCTAGATATGGAAGCAACTTCCTATATCAGACTAGAGAGAAGGCATGACTATGAACGGTTTGAAATTTGTACCGTTTTGAAAATTCAGAGCCCTTGAAAACACTTTTCAATTTAAAACGAGTAAATGGTTTTCAAATACCCAACCCGTTTTAAAAACTTTTGGCTCTGATACCAAATCTGTAACAGAGCCTACGAAAACTTTTTACTTCTCCGTTTTTCTTCTCTTGGTTTACATTGTTCTCTGATTCGTTCTTTAACCAAAAACTCATAGGAACATGTAAACTATACAAACTAATGGTGTTTATCATCATGAAAAGTAGAGGAAACAACATCAATTTGTCACAAGATCCATGATATAATAAAATGTGCCATTCTTTTTTTTTAAATCTCATGAACATAATGTTTTCTTGATTTTTATGATTTTGTTTTTTTATTTTCCTTAATTCAAAGATACTTCAAAAATCTTTAGTCCATTTGAATGTGTTTGTGTATGTTCACTCATTATCTTCTACTTCTTCCAATCATATTCAATTACTTAACTTATTGTTGAATCGTGAGTGTGTATTGTGAAGGAACGGAGGGGTTGTTCCCTAGGAAGCGGAATAAGTAAAACAATTAAAGTAATAGTAAAAACATAGACACAATTCCTTATAAAGAAAAACTCAATCACCCAACAAGTTGACTAAGAAAAACCTCTACATCTAGGTGATTAACCTAGTAGGATTTTAATCGTATACTTGTGTTATTAATCTTGTTATAAACAATCAAGCGAGTAAGGACTTCAATAAAGTCACACACAATTCCTAGATTACCTAGACAACTAAGCAAGTGATTATAACCTTAACAAATCATGTAACATGACCTTGATCAGAATACTCACAAAGCTCGTATGTAATGGTAGATACCTTGTAGTAATAGCCCCAGATTATATCCTAACACTAACCCAAGTCAGCTTATCACATTCCAACTAAACATAATATTTCCAAATATTATATTGGATGTCATAGATGCAAACATCCTATATCTTGTAACTAAAGATACTATCTTTTACTTCTAAGATTTAGTCAAAACTCTATCTAAAAACTCAAGTCATATGGGCCAAAACTTCATTAGATCTTGTTTCCATAATTGACAAAGTCGTTGCAAAGTCACGGGTTCAATGTTCCTTCGCTTCATAGATAGTGCGTGATTTCATTCTCTTCGTCCCTTCGCACAACGATTTTGTTCCTTGTTGACTCTATGTTCATTTACTTCTATGTTTTGCTTCTCTTTATTTCCACTAATCGAAAACTCATTCTTTAACATGACACTCATAGGGACATGTAATCATATAACATAATGATGTTTATCATCATCAAAATCAAAGGGAACAACATCGTTCCAACATTCGGTTAGAGATATAATTACCAAAAGTAATTATCTCTCCATTTGAATTCTTCTCCAAGAATCTTTCTTTTTGTCACAGTTTCTTTGAACATGACCATTGTTCCAACAACGACAACAGATTTTGTAGTAATCAACCATGTGGCATTTCGAGTTAAGTTTGGGAAACCTACGTTCTTTGGCTCTAACAAGGTTGGGAAATTTTCCTTGGGATTGGTTAAGGAATACTTTATGAGCAGGTTTCCCGGTGTACCAGGCTTGGTTTTCGTTAAGGCCACTCTCTAGTACTTTTACCCTTTCTTCTAAGTGAGAATTTTTTTCCTTAGCAGTTTGGAGTTCTCTGTCCTTAATTTCTTTCAACTCTTATTCACTTAGTTCCTTTTCTTTTTCCCTAGATTCTCTACCTATGTACCCAATTCCATACCTAGGTTCCACAAAGTTCACCTCATCATTCTTAGTTTTTTGTTCCATTAATCAAAAAGATTTTCTTAACTTGGGCTTTTACTTATGATAGTTCCCATCCTGGTTATGTTAAGGAGAGGGACTCTTATTAGCACAAATGGTAACAATTTTAGATTTCATAGAAGCATTCTCTTTTCTTAGAGCTTCAAGTTCACTTCGAGTTTCATCACAAAAGGTACAATGAACAGTTGAGGAACTGGGAGTAGTTTAAATCATAACACTCTTCCTCAAACAAGTTCTTCCTGGCTTTTGAATTTACCTTAAACATTCTCTTAATAAGCACATTACAACATTATTGTCAAAATCTATAAGAGAATCAAAAAAAGCTTCATGACTTACCTCTTCTTCAGAAGTGGATGACTTAAGGGCTATGGCACATATCTTGGGCTTAACCCATGATTCAGGTTCATCATTAGAGTCTACACCCCATGCAACAACAAAAGCTTTATTTGCGTTGTTCCCATGGTCGTCACCTTTGGGGCATGTCTTAGCATAGGGTCCTTTATCACGACACTTGTAGCATGTATCATCCTTAATATCTCTCTTTTCTCCAGTGTTCCCTTTATTGCCTTGGATTTTGACCTTTGGATAGAGAGCATGCATGACATTAGTGATGAGAGAAATTTTTGGGTCCATGTCATGCTCCAAGTCTTCATCACCTTCATTTTTCGACAAGGTGCATAGCTTTTCCAACTAGTTGTGCAAATACCTTGTTGGTTTTCTCCTTGGCTAGCTGGACTTGTGTCTCATATTGCTTGATCTTACCAAACACTTCATGAAACGTTAACAAAGTATTTGGGTTCTTCTTTAAGATATCTTTGGTGATCTTGTACTTGGTAGTTAAGCCTTTGATGATGGTTAGAACCTTCTCCTTTGGAAGCACTTCTTCGTCAATGAGACTGTGTGTTGTGAGGCGAATAGTGATTGCCTCAAAATGATATTGATAGGATAAAACTGATTCTCCATCAAGCATGTTAAATTTATAGAAGTCTTGTTTGGCTTGGAAACAATGACCTTATATAAGATCAGGACTACCCGTGTACATTTGTTCCATAGATGCTCACTTGGCTTTTGTAGTGGCGCATGACATGAGCCTAGTGACCTCTTCATGGCCAATGGAATTATTGAAAAGCATAGATTCTTTGTAACTCTTTTCCATGCCCTTACAGTCGTGTGGAATCCATTCCTTAGTTCCAGCAAGGACGGTGAAATCAACCACATAGCTACCATTCCCAATGACCAACCAAGCCCGATAGTTATTACTCTTCAACCACACTATAAACAAGGTCTTCTAGTGTTGATATTCTATAGGAAGGAGAAGTGGAGGTTTTTTGTTCCCAAGTCCAACTTCATGGCTCGTTGAGGAAGTCATCGTTACCTATCAACTGCGAGTAACAATCTAGAGCAACATGCTCTTATAACAAATGTTGAATCGTAAGTGTGTATGGTCATGGAACGGCGGGACTGTTCCCTGTGCAACGAAATAAGTAAATTTGTTAAGGTAATAGTAAACACGTAGACAAAATTCCTAACCAAGAGAGGAAAACTCAATCAACCAACAAGTTGACTAAGAAAAACCTCAACCTCTTGGTGGTTAACCTAGCAGGATTTCAACCGTATACCAGTGTTATTAATCCGGTTACAAACAATCAAGCGATTAAGGACTTCAATCTAGTCACACACAGTTCGTAGATTATCTAGACTCCTAAAAGCAAGTGATTATAACCTTAACAACTCAAGTAAACACAACCTAGATCTGAATACTGACAAAGCTCGTATCTTGTTCTACACCTCCCTCTGAATACTGACAAAGCTCGTATCTTGTTCTACCCCCCCCCCCCCCCCCCCCCCCCCCCGCCCCCCTCTCTCTCTCTCTCTCTCTCTCTCTCTCCCTTCGTTGTATGCTCGAATGTCATAATTGTGTTACTATCTATAAGGGTGATACCATGTATATATAGCCCTAGAATAAATCCTATCACTAACCTAAGTCGACTTATCACGTTCCAACTAAAGATAATGTTTCCATATATTCTATTTCCATAGATACAAACATCATATATCTTGTAACAAATGATAATATCTTGCACTCCTAAGACTTAGTGACTACTCTATCTAAAAACTCAAGCCTTGTGGTCCAATCCTTCGTTAGATCTGCGCTTCATAATTGACAAGTCGTTGCAAAGTCACAGGTTCGTTGTTCCTTCGCTTCACAGACAATGAATGATTTTATTCTCCACGTTCCTTCGTTCAACGCATTTGTTCCTTGTTGACTCTTTGTTCTTTTACTTCTTTGTTTTGCTTCTTTTGGTTTTCACTGTTTTCAAACTCGTTCGTAAACCTGAAACTCATAGAAACATGTAGACCATAAAATCTAATGTTGTTTATTGTGATCAAAACTAGATGAAACAACGTCGTTCTCACACTTATGCTGTTTCAAATCAAGGTAATTATATATCCAAGATGCTTAATTGTTAACAGTCGAATTTGACAAGGATATATTCGCCAATCCCAGGTGTGAAGCGTGGAAATTTAGAAGCAGGCTTCTTTCTACACTTTTTATCTGCTTCAGACATGTGATAGCCATCTCTTTTGACGACGAGGACGAAGCGGGGACGCTTCGCTGCCAAGAAGGGGAGATTGATAGCTCCATGACCCCCCTCGATGACGGCGAAGGACAAAGAGGAAGCAATGGAGGTGCGCTCGAATGGCCCGATAACAAGAGCTCGTGCAAGGGCAATGGAAAGCGCAACTCAATCATTAGTCTCGCGGGCGTACGCAAGTGACTCGGGTTCATCTAGTCCTAAATGGGTCCTTCTCTTGACTTATGAGGGGTTGGGTGAGGTCCCGCCTTAGCCGCCCCCGCCAAGGAGAGCCAAACGCCGAACTAGAGCACAAAAGCGTTTCCGCGACCGCGGAATATCCACTGGTGGATGGTTCTTTACATAAGGTTTTCCGCGACCGCGGAAGAATGTCCGCGACCGCGGAATTGTTACTGGGGCTCGAGTATTCTACAACACGTTTTCCGCGATCGCGGAAGTATTTCCGCGCCCGCGGAAAAGTTTCTGTCGCTCATGTCTTTTAGCATTTCCGCCACCGCGGAAGTGTTTCCGCGCCCGCGGAAGTTGGGCCGAGCGTTAGCGACTTCGTCGTTTATTTCAAAAACTTATTATTATTTTGTTATTAGTCCTACGTAGTTATTTAAACCAGCAAATCCTAGTTTGTAAGGTTATGCAGATTTTGAGAATTAAAGTTGAGTCATACTCCTTTCCAAAATCCCTTGCATCATCCCTACGATCCCAAGGATCTACTATCCCGTAGCTCGTCGCTTCGAGCAATCAAACACCGTCTCTTCGGTATTTCGCAATCATCACGTTGATCCCTACGTTCATCTCTTTAGACGAGTTTTGGCTATCTCTTTGGCCATAGGAAAGCCATCTTTTTGACTACGCAAGAGGAGATTCGACTACAAGCTTGAGGAAACGAAGATCCTGCGATTGCAATGACACTTTCAGGGGTTGTTCGCATCAACATGAAACCCACAACACAACACAATAAACGGCCGGCCGGTTTGGAATTAAAGAAGTGAATTTGAATTCTTCCAGCTGCCAATTAAACAAATTAAGTAGTGCTTCTGCGCCTGGCGAATGAGATGAGCACGTAACACAAATATAATGCCCAAAATTTTATGTAAGTGAACTCTATCATCTATGCTTGAACATGGGCTGCCAATCCATTGCTGTACAACAAAACAAAAACAAAAACAACCGAAAAAGCTTTCTCTTGCCAATTCCTAAGACTATGCTAACAAAAATTTAAAAGATAAAATTTGTCCGATGCCCAACAGCTTCTTACTGATTCATATTTCCTCTTTTTGTCATATCAAACTCTCATCAGTAAGTAACACTTGAACGTTACTATTTTAAGGTTTGATGGTTGTCAATCTGAGCTGCTATATGGCTTGTTGATGGCAAGAGTGAAGCATATGAGTAACAGGGTCCCAATACTAGATCTGCCATGATTGAAAAACAAAGCCAAAAAGAAAACAGAATTCATCATAAACAAAATTTAAGAGAAGATGATCAAATTAAGTGAAATGTACAAGAAGAAACAGGACTGAAATGTATTCTCACATGGTCGCAAAGAAAAGCAGGACCCTTTTAGGATGGGAATACCATGGGAGCGAGGAGCGTCGCCTTCCCAGCTGGCTCTCTGGGGAAGACGAAGACGCCGCTGGGACGATGCTGCTGGTTTTCATGGTGATCTGGTGGTGGTGATGGTGGTGGTGGTGGCTGTTTGGTTGGGGCTTGAGATCGTCGGAGTCATCGGTGGGCTCTACCGCGATCACCACCGCTGGCGGATGAGAAGCTGCTGTTGGCTTTTCTTGCATGCTACTTGGCCCAGTTTGTCCTGCACCCAACATTATTATTCGGACCAGACAAAAAGAAGCAAAAACAAGAATTTCACTGCTGACCAAAATCATGAAATTGATCCAGTGTAACAAACTACTTTGGTAACAAACAAATGAAACCTGAAGGATCTTTAATTATCATGGTGTTTTTGTCATATCAAGATAAGAACATGCATCAGTTTCATTTTGTAATCATAATTATGTTGATGGACACCTACCAAATAATTTCAATACATAATCATACCTATACTTTTGATCATTTTCTTTTCTGTTTTTTCCTTTCATAATTGTTATTTATGTTATTATTGTATCTAAGCATTATTGCAGCCTATGAGGACTCCCTCCTGAAAAAAGAACACAGCTATATATGAAAACAAACATTATAACTAGATATTACAATACCTCCCGGAGACGAAGGCGCAGACGAAGAAGTAGCAGCAAGGAGCAAAGAACTGGAATCGCCGGCTGCTCGTTGATAACCTTTCCTGGAAAAGCTTCTGGGCAGCTGTTGAGAATCGCTTTTACCATCAGATGGAAGAAGAGGAAAATATCTTGTTTCTCTAACAAGTAAATTACACCCATTGCTTGTGATAAGGGACATCCCAATAACTTCGGGAGCCCCTCTGATATGACTAGAATTAGACCCCCTAATAATAACAGAATCAAAATCTATTAATCCCACATTATAAAGACGATTTTTTTAACAAGTAAATGAAGCAAAATTGGATAGGAAGGGCTGAAACAAAAGAAGTAAATTGTAGTATTTGGGGATAATCATGGGAAAAGAGGCCAACTTTATCAACAACTAAAGACGATTTTTTTGACAAGTAAATGAAGCAAAATTGGATAGGAAGGGCTGAAACAAAAGAAGTAAATTGTAGTATTTGGGGATAATCATGGGAAAAGAGGCCAACTTTATCAACAACTAAAGAGGCAAAATATATATTTGGTAATAATAACGGCAATATCAAAAACTAATTACTATAATTAGGCCCTACTATTAAAGAAAGCTTAATTTATCAATTTAAGAAGGGATTAATAATTGCAAAATCAAAAACGTGTAAGGCAAAAAGATTTAAAATGGAAGTTTATTAGTTAGTTATACATGATATGCTCGTACAAATCTATATGTATTATACTTAATCAATACATGACTAATCTACATGTCATCTATTCACTACAACACATCATTTATGAGATATGTCACTTTCATAGATGTACTTTTATAAATAATATACTCTCCGTTAAGTTTTAATTGACGTTCTAAACTTAAGTCATTGTTAAGTTTTAATTGTCATTTTAGATTTTTTCACCTATTTTTTCGGATTTACCTTCATGTTTAGTAATTCTTTTATTTTTATTTTTTGGGTTCTCAATTTTTTATTCATTACTTCCCCATTTTCTATGATCTACTGATCAAGTTCATCCTCTCATATTTTTTTTTTTTTTGGATTTTTGGAACTTATTGATTATAGCTAGTGATTGAAGCATTTTGTCTTCCATAACAAATTCTTCTGCGTTTGGTCTCCATAGCCAAGAAATAGTTACACAGTAGATGAAAAGGTAGAGGGGAAAGAGAGAAACGTAACCAGATGAGATTTTCTTATTTTTTTGTGAAATTTCATGAGCAGTAATAAAAAAAAGTAATTAGTCACTAATCATAAGGATAAACTGGAAAAATAATTGATTTTTTATTTTGTCTGAAATTTGTAGAACGTCAATTAAAACTTAATAGAGGGAGTAATACTTTTCTAAAAACATATTCTTAGATGTAAAAAGGAAGTTTGTTAGTAATGAATTCCCTTCTATCATATATTTTCTTAAATAATTACTCTTTTAAAACAAATTAATTAATCATTATTTTTTCTTTCTAAAAGTTTGAATTATTAGAAGAATTTTTATAGTGTGTGTCATGGATAGACAATAACTTTTTCATGTTTAGCAATAATATTTTTAGTCATTAATTTAATTTGTTTTAAAAAAGTTCATCATTTTACTTTATAGAATACCTTGGAAATAATTTCCAAACTGTGCGCATAGAGACACAAATTAGAACAACGATTATTAAAATATGCTTCCATTGTTAGTTTATAGTATTATACAAATATTTAAAATTATATAATACGTAATTGTGAAAGTCATGTTGTAAGAAAGAATATGTATCAAATATATTATATCATAAAATGTACTCCTTATTATTAATATACTTATAACTATTTTAAATATATTGATTACTTTTAGATATGTACTAGCATGTGTAGCACAGTATGACCATATATTTTAAGAATGAATTTAAATTTGTTTATAGTATGTAAAATATATAAGATAATTATATAGAAAAATTAACATGATGTATCAGAAAGATAATTTCTTGATTGAAATAATTTATAAGGTGTATTGTTTGATGAATACTGGAAGTAGATGTGTGAATTTATATTAATAGAAGTATAATACAAATTAGGATTTTGATATAATTATTAAAAATAAAATTGCACTAAAATAAAATTGTATATTATATTCTTTATAATGGAGTTTACAGACAATCTATTCACCCTTATTAAATCATGAATACTAATTAAGTATGGTAATAATGTTTTTGTTAAGTGCATAATTATATGTATGTTGGTGGATGAATCGTATAACGTTAACTATTTACGGTATCTATATACATATCTGTATAATGGAGTTTACGGACCATTAACGTACATATTATATTATGAATACTAATTAAGTATGATAATAATATTTTTGGTAAGTGCATAATTATCATGTATAATGAGAAATATTTTGGGGTGATAATTTAGGAAATTTGTATAAATAAAAAATAAAATAAGAATTAATACGTAAATATACGTAATTATTTGATGACGTGACATACTTAGATGAACGAAACGTAGGAGAGATAATGGGATATAGATTACTGTTATAGTTCATGTAAAAACACGTGTAAGATACGAGATTTGGGCTAGTGGATCAATTTTTTTTTATAGGAAGGCTAGTAGATCATTAAATTACCAAGCAAACAACACCCGAACACAAACCACTCATTCTACATGTCTCTGCAATTTCACAACCACCACTACCCCTGATTTGTTTGTTTGACTCACAACATAATTAAGTAGGGAATGAAAGTTTGAACAAGGAAACATAGTTTCTGTAGCTAATTAAGTAGAAAAGGGGTCGAATTTTTCATGAACAGATTGTAGAGCTGAAGATGTGTGTTTTAGAGAGATCAATATTACATAAAACAGAGACTTACGATTATCCTTGAATCAGCTGAGATGTGATGATATAGTCCACCAGCATTGGAGAAGCTTCCCAAGTCAACTATGAAGCTATCTGGTATGGAATCAACTCCATTCGTCACATGCTCAGAAACGGAGATTTTCTTGCCCGAACCCGAACCCGAAATCTGACGCTGAAAATCCACAAGCAGAGAGAGTCATACAAGAAGTCAGAGTGACAGAGAGAGAATTCAATGAAACATTCTACAAAAATACATCCTTTTCAAACCTTGAAGAGATAATCAAGAAAAGACAGAGAGAAACTTCTTACCAGTCTTGGGATTTCCGCCATGTTTGGGAATTGGGTGGTTGGAAATTGTAGAAGCTATGAATCTCTAGAAAACGGAGAAATGGTTTTATAAAACAGAGAGAGAGAGAGTAGAGACAACATAAATTAAAGTAGTAAGAAGTGTTTTGTTTTGTATAGAGGTCGGTACGAATGAGGTCAAAATGTGAGGAGTGGGACATTTGGTGTGAAGCAAAAATTGGCTGTTACTCTGCATCTGCTACCCCTTTGTTTATGTCTCAAATCGATCTCCTCGGAGTGAGGCAGATGAAATTGAAACAGAGGATTAACTACTAGGTGGAGTGGAACTAGTAACTACTACTTGACTAATTTCAAAGTTGTATAATAAGAGTACCTTGCACTCGTATCTTCCTCTACAAATGTTCGACCTCGCCCCCAAAAAGGAAAAATAATAAGTATTCGTGTGAGAAAGTAAATTCAGGCCAAATTTTGTGTACATGTCTCAACTTAGGATAAACTCATGTTATCGAAACAACTTTTGGTTTTAATGCGGTGTTCTTATTAGATTTTTTATATATTAAACTAATCTATATCGTGTAACATGACTAATTATGTGATATAATAATAAATGGGCGTGTATATAATTTTACCAGTTGTAACTTTAATATGATGAAAAATATAATTTATTTTAAGAGTATAAGAAAATGTTAAGTATAATTAATTTGATCTTATTATACAACAACTAACAATGTAGGCTTATATAAAATTAGGGTCCGTTTGGATTCTCTCTACAATGCATTAAAATAAATTATCTTGTATTAAATTGATAATTTAATATAATTTAATATAAGATAATGCATTTTAATACATTATACTAGGAAATCCAAAAAAAACATAATGATATTTATTCCAAAACTAATATAAAAAAAGCTTTACTAATTTGAAAACTAACAATGGAATCAAATGTTAAAACACATTTTAAAATTAAATTTGTTTGTTTATTTTTAAGAAGAAAGATTTTAGAGTTTAAATTAATTAATTCAGAAATTGTAATAACATTAAAAAGCTAATTTTTACATAATGATTACCCAACAATGTGGGCTCAAAATCGTATAGTGATGCATATATATCCACCTTAGTGGACTTTCAACATTACCATCAAATTTTTCGATGTTGATTGTCTTTGACCGGTGTTACAGCCCACTAACCGACATTTACCGTTCGATGACTGGTGTTGATTGTCCGTTGATTGATCTGCGCACAATAGTATGGTTGTGTATCATCATTTCATTAGGTTGTGCACTAGAGCTACATATGAATATGCAATGCAACTGTGATATACGCGTACATACATGGATACACTGTTTGATCCTGAATAGTGCCTAAAAAATTATTGTACTTATTATTAGGTCTTTATTTATGTTAAAGAACTTATTTGTCATTTATCCTAAAAAATTTCATACTATATAAGCAAGTTTTTTTTAGGTTTTTTCTAGTGTATGTTCATGAACACACTCTAAAAACTTTATTTTTAGAAATAATTTTTTTAACCATTAGTGTAATTTTTTTTACTAAGGGTTTACCCATTCTCTTTTAGAAAATATTTTAAAAATAATTTTAACTTGTTAGCATGGACACATATTAGAAAAACCGTTTTTTATATTAACATTAAGCAGGTAGGCTTAGTGTCTATTCGGATAATTTGAATGGAAGTGAGTAGAAGTGGATGAAATTGCTTTCACTCCCCATTTTACCTACCCTTGGATTGTGAGGGTAAGCAAAATGCTTAATTTCCACTTCCTTACTACCTCTCCTATCACTTACCGAACAAGCCCTTAATCGTACACTAAACATGAATCACTCAAGGGTATGTTTATGAATGAGGGGTCATAATTTATAAACAATTAATCAAGATACAAGATGAGGGGTCATACGTAGAGGAAAGAAAGTGGGTGGATGTCGACCACCCTTTTTTATTGGTTTTCTCTATAAAGGGGTGGTCAATACGCACCTGTTTTCTTTCCTGGTACGTGTGTGTCAGGGATTCCTTACTAGGAATTAGATTGTGCATCTTATGCATATGTATAGGGAGGCTAACCATCTAGCATGGATTAGTAAACTATGTTTTTTCCTTGAGCTTAGGTTTTCACTTTTTGTTGGCTATTCATATGGGGTTAAGCCTATATTATCGAACGATGTGAGGGTCTGGCTTTACCCTGGTTGTTTATAATTTAACATTTCGTATTATGAATCAAAGTTAGAGTGTGTTGGCTCTTTGTTACCAAAAAAATCATATGGGATATTGATTAATTTCAATTTATGAAAAATACATTTTTACTGATCTTAAATACATTAATCACAACTAAGTTATCATATTCAGTTACCAATTTAGTAATTTAATTTACAACCTGCTAGTTATTTTTACCCAATTAGAAATTGAATTTGCTTATATTATAATAGCATAATTTCAATCATAATGTTTTTCTATCTATAGAAGGTATAATATCGTTACAACAAGAGAGGAAAGAGTTAAAGTCGTGACCACATAATGTCATACTTATTAACTAAAGTTGGACAATTCATACTTTCCTTTTCAACAAAAATTCTCTCAAATTATTCTTACATCACATATCTAATAGATGTCTTACCAATCTTTTCTCTTAGAACCATCAAGGTTTGAGTTTTAAAATTTGTTTTGGGTGTATTCCTACTTACAACTTGTACTCTTCTATTCCTATGTTTCGATTGTTTTATTGTTATATTTTGGTTATAATTATTATATTTTATAGATGTTTTTTCATTCAGATTGTTGGCTTTTGAATGAACTTGACTATACATTGTTGCTATATAAATATATGAAATTTTCAGGTGAGAACCGATTAAAGTAAGAATTAAAGGAGGGACATGCCACACAATCTATTTTTGTAATTACAGATTTTTTTTAATAAAAGGCCTAATATGTAAAATAGACCGTATTTTAAACACAAAATTTATTTGGTGCAGCAGGTACACCACACCGTACACGGGAGGAAGAACACTACAATGTAGGTTTGAATCCCCGACTCATGCATTCTTATATTTGTTTTAAGTTTTTATTCCTTTCTTCCTTAAATATTTAAATGCACGCATTTGTACATGTATTACATTTTCAACCCAAATGTTTTTATTTTCATTTAAAATAGTTACCTCATTGGTTATAAACTCCAATGTTGACCATAAATAATGAATTAGTTTATAAACATACATAATAAATTCAAAATACACATATAGTTCAAACGAGAGATTTTGTTTGTTTTAAAAATTCTAAATGCACATAGTGTATTCAATATAAAACAGGAGCTGGCGGCCGCGGCTGGTGGTGGCAGCGAACTCCATGGTGGTGGCGACGTCGAGGCTGGTGGTGGTGGCGGCGGTGCTCCTGGTGGCGGCGTCGAGGCTGGTGGTAGTGGCACGACGGTGGGGCAGGAGGTGGCGGCCGCGGCCGGTGGTGGTGGCACGACGGTGGGGCAGGAGGTGGCGGCCGCGACTGGTGCTGGCGGTGGCTGTGCTGCTGGTGGTGGCGGTGTGGTTGGTGGTGCCGGCGTTCGAGGGCGTCGAACCGGTGGCGTTCATACCCGTGGTCGTGGAGCTTCCACTTCGGCTCCAGTCGGGACATGACGACGAGGAGGTTTGCGACAGGTAAATTAAATTTGTATAATTATTTGGGTTGAAATTATAATTTATATTTGAACTTTCATTAGACGTTAATTTGGATTGAATATCGCCTTGAATATGCCTGAAATGTTTAGATAATTATTTGGGTTGAAATTATAAGTGTATATCTATAGATTATTTGGGTTGAATTTGGATTGAATATGCCTTAAATGTTTAGATAATTATTTGGGTTGAATTTGGATTGAATATGCTTGAAATGTTTAGATAATTATTTGGGTTGAAATTATAAGTGCATATCTATAGATAATTATTTGGGTTGAATTTGGATTGAATATGCCTGAAATGTTTAGATTACATTGAATGAAATAGAATAATATCTATAGATATGCACTTATAAATTTCGATTAGATCTATTTCAAATATTATTGAATTTTTTAGATATATATTTAGTTCTATTTTAATATTTAATAAATAAAAATGTTTAGATTTAATTCGACATTCGTAATCTAAAAAGTAAATAAGTAAATATGTATTGAATTAATTCGTTGAAAATATTCTAATTAATATAAATGTTTTGTAACAATTAAAAATATTCTAATTAATTCAATATTAATGAAAATGAAATGAAAGTAATTTGTATTCAATATAAAACATATATAATGAAAATGAAAAGAAAGTAAAACAAAAGAGAAAATGTTGTAATTTTTAAAAAAGTAGAAATTAAATAATTAAATATTATGTCGAGAAAATGGCGGCTTTGCGATCAATTCAACGTTGAAGAATCGTTGTGTCTTATTATGTCGAGCGGCCCAGAGGTATATATATCTGTAGTTGTATTAATATTAGGATTTTTAGGGTATTTTTTATTCATTTTATAATTAAATTAATGTTACTAATCTCAGGAACGAGCGTCATATTGCTTCGATGTACTTGCTCATGCTATTGGGCAGTACCGTCTTCACAGACAAGTCAGGGCAGAAGGTGAAGGCGAAGTATCTGTCGCTCCTCCTTGATCACGACCGCACCGGCCGTTATGCCTGGGGTGTTGGTGTCCTGGCCAACCTATACCGGCATTTGGGTATGGCATCGCGGGCCCAGGCACAGAGATTGGCCGGATGTCCGCTGCTTTTGAGGGTAATAATAATTTTTTTTATGTTTACATGATTTTTTGATATAAATGCTAACGAATATATGATTTTTTGTACAGACGTGGATTTGGACATACTTTCACGCATTTTGAGGTCATGCGTCACCTGACCTGGAGCACATGGGGGATACACGGGCTACAGCCCGTGACGGGAGGGAGGCTCCTCAGGGCAGTGACTCGGATCGCCTTATCTCCCTGCGTCGGGTTTTGGACGCCATGAAGTATTCAGAGGTAATAAAAAAAGCGTTACGTTCGAATTTCGGATTTTTAGATTATTTATTGGCATCTGACTTAGTTGTTATTTCATTTCAGGTGCGGTGGCAACCGTGGGGAAAGCTAAACTTCAGCGATCTGAGGTACGCTCCGTCGTTATATCGAGGCGTCATCGAGTTTTTTAACGTACGAGAGCCTTACATGTCCAACCGTTGCCTCCGTCAGTTCGGGTACATGCAGTGTATTCCGCAGGCGCCACCAGAGCCGAGGAAAGTTGTCCGACATGCAAGGCTCTTGTCGTATGTCACGGAGTACGAGGATGAGCACTGTCTGTGGGATGCGGACCCGAGGCCGTTGATCGAGCTGCATGGTCTTATCATGTCCACCTTCGCGTGGGATTGTGACGATGCATACCTCGATTGGATTGACCAGATGTCTCATCCATATTTGGATTTCTGGTCCGTCAGACAGGACCCACATGCAGTAGATCCTGTCCCTCCACCTCCCCCGGCTTCCGCTGTCACGGTATGTCATCATTTTCTTATGTTTATTTTGATGTATTTTATTTATGTTTATTTTGATGTATTTTTTTAATACAGCACTCACAGCTGGTGGCCAGCGAGATGACGGCTTATCTGGCCCAGTATGACGATACGCCTCCCCGTTTTACAGATCAGATGATCCGTTGGATCGAGTATCTGATGGGTGACGTGACGCCTTCGGCCCCTCCCATTCCACGTGCGTCCCAGAGATTCCGCGACTCGCTTCACGAGGAGGGATCTGGTAGCGGGCGACATCCAGATGAGGACTAGTTACGATATGTATATTACCTAAACTGTTACGTATCACATAAAATATTTTGTTGATGTTTATGGTATTTTGTTGATGTTTATGGTATTTTGTTGATGTTTATAGTATATTAGTATATATCACATGAAATATAAAGGAAAACTATAGGATATAAGTATATTCACATGAAATATAAAGGAAAACTATAGTATATAAGCTTATATCACATGAAATATAAAGGAAAACTATAGGATATAAGTATATTCACATGAAATATAAAGGAAAACTATAGTATATAAGTATATCACATGAAATATAAAGAAAAACTATAGTATATAAGCTTATATCACAAGAAATATAATGGAAAACTATAGTATATAAGGATATTCACATGAAATATAAAGGAAAACTATAGGATATAAGTATATCACATGAAATATAAAGGAAAACTATAGTATATAAGTATATTCACATGAAATATAAAGGAAAACTATATGATATAAGTATATCACATGAAATATAAAGGAAAACTATATTATATAAGTATATTCACATGGAGTATAAAGGAAAACTATAGGATACAAGTATATTCACATGAAATATAAAGGAAAACTATAGTATATAAGTTTATATCACATGAAATATAAATAAAAACTATAGGATATAAGTATATTCACATGAAATATAAAGGAAAACTATAGTATATAAGGATATTCACATGAAATATAAAGGAAGTTAAACTATAGGATATAAGCTTATATCACATGAAATATAAAGGAAAACTATAGGATATAAGCTTATATCACATGAACTCTTGCTTTGCGCACAAATGCCCTCCAACACTTTTCATAAATTACGATAAGTTCCTGAAACTCTTGTTTTGCGACAAAAATGCCCGAAACTCTAGTTTTTTTCACTTTTTCACCCATTTCTTCAATAATCCTTCCTATTGAGCCTACTTGGGCCCAATTTCTAGTTTTTTAGTTTTTCACCCATTTCTTTAATAATCCTTCCTATTAGGCCTACTTGGGCCCAATTTTTAGTTTTTCACTTTTTCACCCATTTCTTCAATAATCCTTCCTATTGGGCCTACTTGGGCCCAATTTCTAGTTTTTCAGTTTTTCACCCATTTCTTCAATAATCCTTCCTACCAGCAACATGAAAATACTTGGATACACATACATACATAATATATATATTATTTACAACGTCAATCACTACACTGGAGGATCGGGTGGACGGTTACATCTTATGCGATAATCCCGAAACATTTGAAACCTCGAGTGAAACTGAACATCCCAGCCATCTACACTTCGGTCTTTGAAACAACGCCAAGCATACGGAGGAGGGGGTACTGGACAATCATCCTTGAGCCACACCTACATACAAACACAAACTTGAACTCTTTGCGCATATACTCGTATAGTTTAGTACAATAAATTATTTAGAAATAGTAAGCTTTACCGGTGTGAAGTGGTTCCGAGCTCCTACGTGAGCCATCGTCAATATCTTCGATGGAGGGCCTAAGCTTGTATTAGACGCCTTCATTGGTAGGCACAAGCAAGGACCGTCCCAGGCTAAGAAACATAGCGCAACTTGATATGCCGTGGCAAACACCAAACCGATTAGAGGCATGTCGAGCCAATATTGCGAGGAGCAAGGACTTATGACATAGTTCACCCGAAATATAAGATCTTCGTAACTCATTCCCGGTGCTAGTCTGGGCAGTATTTCCATGTACACATCTCTGTTGTCCAACAACTCTGCCGCTAGATGCATTCGAACCATAGGGTAATAATGCTCTTCGTACCCCAACAGTACAGCTAGTGATCGATATCCAGAACGCCCGTCCGGAATTACATCTCTCGCCTCCTTAATGTATGGGAACCAGAAGTAATCCACATTCTTAACCCCAAAGTTCACCCCCATATAAGTAATGGGTTGGTCAGGGAACTGTGATCCAGACGCTTCACTTTTATCCTTTCTAGGACGGCCACGACCCCTACCTTGGCTACATTGGGTCCCATTCTCATTCTCCTTCTCCTTTTTTATCTCTTTCTCGTTCTCATACTCCTCTAACTCGGCCCTTCTATGCTCAAACAAGCTCGGCTCCCTCTTGGTGGAATACTTTGTGGAACCCTTCGGCCTTCCTTTGGAAACGATACCCGTCGGCTCCAACAACGAAGATTCATGCGGATGCTCCAAGTCATGGAACAGGTCGGTGACTTGCACTAACGTGGATTTTTCAAGGATCCCATCTTTCTCCTTCTTGTACAATTCCTCAAGTCTCAGCCGTGGAATAGACATTGTTGCATGCTCCTCAATGGTGTCATCACGATAAATCTTATCCCATTCCAGCTGCCTCCAGAAGCGATGGATCTCACTCGGCATGATCTGCCTCTTATCAACAATAGCCTCCCCAATCTCATGGATGCACGGCAGGCCTTGGCATTCTTTCATCCAGTAATCGTCGCACTCCTCGTTGAAATCATCTATCTCTAACTGCTTATACATATCGAACAACTTCCTCAAGCCCCTTTCCGACACTTTGTAGAACAGCTTCGTAAACACCCTTCTCATTTCTAGCGGCACCTGGTTGAAATAATTTGGTTTTTTGACCCGTGACATCTCCATGCTCGCCCTCACCTACCCGATTTGACCTTCGATTGCATAGTGGATCCTCAATGCCATCCTGTTAAAACCACCAACACTAGAATCCATAATATCCTTCAACACCCTATGCATACCCTCAACCCTATCAAAACAAAAAAATGCACAGTGTTAGTAAGAAAGTATGACACCGAGCCCTAGGCCCAATAAACATCCTAGAAAAATGAAAAGTGATACATACCTGTTTGAAGTCCTCGTGAAGAAGTGAAGATGATGATCTGTCCACGCTCTGACTATGTTTTCCTTGTAAGGATTCAACCACTGTTTCTCAAGGTATCCAACAAGGCCGCTCTTCCACAATTTCCTAAGTTTTTGGAGCCTCTCTTCGTAGCTTTCCTCTGTGGTTGAACACCAAAGTCCCCAGCATTGGCCGCAAAAGTTGCTGACTCTTTTTGAATCCTTCAAGATTGGATTAGCATATGCCTCGATGTTGTTTTTGATATCCACCCAATACAAAATGTGTTTAACCCGATCTTTGAAAACTATCCGAATTGCATTGATGAGGGCCTTCTCTCGATCAGTCATTATGGCCATCGGCATTACTCCCGCCTCTTGAAACAAATACAGAAGCTTTTGCATTATGAATCCGTAATGCAAACCATCTTCCTCTCGCGTAAATGCATAGGCGATGTTGAACGTCTTGTTAGTGCATGTAAAATCGACAATCTCCACAAGAGGCATGTTATACCTAAGGATGAATGTAAGAAAACAAAAGAGTATAAGCAATTTTAGATCATGTATATTACGACTATATTAAATTGTAATAAACATAAGGCCATTATATACCTATTTGTCTTGTATGTGGCATCGATAACTACCACGTACGGGAACAACTTCAACAGGTGCATCGAGTCAGGGTGAGCGAAAAATAGGATATCGATCTCAGACATAGACCGCTTTCTCAGAGGATGCACTTCATACCTGTTTTCTTTGAAGAAATTTAGGGTCTATTGGGTGACCGTCATTTCCCCACGATCCTCGTAGTGCATCTTTTGTAAATAGTTGGAAACTTGTTTCCTTGATGTTACATTTTCGGGGTTGCACCTTCTCAACTCCGCAACAATAACACTCGGCGGATTGAACCTCTCGCCGAACCTCCTGACAATGCACTGCTCATCAGGGGTTATTCGACCCATGTATGGATGCCCAAGGAAGGTAGTCAGAAGATTATGGTTGTGTTGTCCACTCAACACATTCAAGATCCATTTATGAGTCTCTACTCCCGACTTCTTTTTCATTCGAAGACTGTACAACTCAAATGTAAACCCAGACTTCTTCGATCTGCTTTCACGAATTACCACATCAGCCTCATTTGGATCATCTTCACTAGCTTTCTTCCTCCCCGATCTATATTCACCAAAGTGCTCGCACGTCAAACTAACATGTCTTTCATTACTTCGGCGAATGACTAGAACCATCATCAAATCTTTGCCCCTCTTCTGAGCCCAATCAACCAACTCTTGTCGGCTATCCCACTTTTGATTCGTATGAAATTCAGATCCATAATCTTTACCCTATTAATGTAAATACTAATGTTATTCATTTGCATTTAATGACATAACAATCTTCAATCTCCAAACTTAAGGAACTACTATTTCTAACTACACATGCAATATCAAAATACCGCATACAATATTACAAAACTAAACCGCGAGTCAAACTATATTTATCCTCACTTTTCTTAAAATATAGATTACAAAACAATTATTAATGTAAATACTAATGTTATTCATTTGCATTTAATGACATAACAATCTCTCAATCTCCAAACTTAAAGAACTACTATATCTAACTACACATGCAATATCAAAATACCGCATACAATATTACAAAACTAAATCGCGAGTCAAACTATATAATCTCCAAACTTAAAGAACTACTATATATAACTACACATGCAATATTAAAAAACAGCATACAATATTACAAAACTAAATCGCGAGTCAAACTATATTTATCCTCACTTTTCTTCAAATATAGATTAGAAAAAAATTATTAGTGTAAATACTAATGTCATTCATTTGCATTTAATGACATAACAATATCTCAATCTCCAAACTTAAAGAACTACTATTTCTAACTACACATGCAATATCAAAATACCTCACTTTTTCTCAAAATACCGCATACAATATTACAACACTAAATCGCGAGTCAAACTATATATACTTTTACGCCTCTATATACATGAACCAATTAACAATATCGCATGCAATATTACTATAACTAATTCATACATATCTATATAATGCAAATATCAAGCCTTTTACGAATTATGAAATACTAACCGCGAAATTGTTGGGGTTGAATTCTTCATTACTGCTCAAATATTCTTCATCGCTACTCCAATAAACGTTTTCGGTATTTTCCATTTTGGTAAGATTGTATTCGAATGTGTGCAAAAAATGGATGATTGAGTTTGAGTATATATAGAGGGGTAATTCGGCCGTTGGAATTATAGCCGTTGGGCTATGCAAGGATCTTGCGTATGCAATATATTTGCGTAGGAGGCAAAAATTCAAATCACCACAACGGCTATTTCAAACGGCTATATTTGGTTCTCTACGCTAGTATCTTGCGTGCGCAAGATACTGGCATAGAGGTTTCATATTTTTTATTTAAATTCCTATGTATTTCCCTGGAATTTGCCTTCTATGCCGGTATATGGCGTACGCAAAGATTTTGCGTAGAGTTTTATAGTGAGAAAGTTCAAAAAACGTAGTGCATATAGTGGAGGCGTTAATTAAGTTAAAGAATCCATAATTTTAATTGAAATGTTTGTTTATTTTTGTAGTGAATTAATTAGATTCATTGAAATGGTGAACATTGGTTGAACATTAAAATGGTGAACATTGGTTGAACATTAAAATGTTGAACATTCATTGAAATGTTTAAATTGAATTGTTTATGCTCATGAACATGAATAAGAATGTTATCCGGAGTAAGAGGGCATCAATTCAACTTCAAGTAATGTTCATATGAATGTGAGTGGATTAAATGAGTCTCAAGTTGATATGAATGTGGATGGATCGAATGAGCCTCAAATTGATGTGAATATGGGTGGATCGAATAAGCCTTAAGTTGATATGAATGTGGTGGGTCGAGAGAGTCTTATAATGTTGGTAACAATGTGGGTGGATCTAGTCCCCAAAAAGCTAAAATGGAGACTATATAAGAAAAGGATATTGTTAGTGATCCAACATTGCGAAAAGCCATCAATGAATATGATCCTCATATTAGAGACGATGGTAGGAGAGAGTATGTGGTTAAAGGTCCATGTCGACCAATTTCTGAGGATTTTGGTATAACTTTGAGGGGTTTTCAAGTTGAGTGGTTCAAGCGATGGGATTGGTTGGAATTTAGTGTTTCTAAGGATGCCTCATTTTACTTTTGGTGTTATCTTTTTAAAGGAGAGGTTGACAAAAGACATGGAGATGATGTGTTTGTGAAAACGGGATTTCGTAATTGGAAGAAGGCTTATGATTAATATAAAGAACATGTGGGAGTTGTCGATAGTGTACACAATGATGCTCGTACACTATTCATTGCTTTCAAAGATCAAAGACAAAGTTTGACAAGAAAGGTGATTTTGAAAAAGCAAGTATTGGGTGAGGCATATTGATGCGTGACGATTAACAATAAACTCGTACAATGAGGAATTTTAGGATAAGAACCAAGGATAGATGGAGCTCATCACCAAGAGCATAAAGACAACGTCACCAAATCAAGGATAAAGGGCTCACTTGACTCACCACAATCCTAAACTTGATACATGGAACAAGATTTGGGAAAAAAAACTCAAGTTTTCTTGAAATACCACAAAGGGATGCTTAATTTCATTCAAATTTGATGAAAATATGAAGATATGGCCTCTTTAGAGGAGCCTTAAAACCAACAAGATTATAATTTAATTGGCTAGAAAATGCAAGAGAAATAAAAATTATGCTCAGATTATAACAAGAGCATTTAATGCATCAACTTTCAAGGCACTAGGAAATGTAAATAAAGCAATTGATGGAAAAGGCACTCCCAATGTTGATAAGTGCATGCTTGTCTCTAAATCCTCATGTCTTCTTTAATGGTCCAGCATACTAAGCGAAGTAAGATGAGTGCAACCAATCTAGCCATTACCGAGGCTAGGAACGTTGGCGCATGCAAGTAAATTCGAAATGAACATTACTTCATTCTGATGGCTGGATTCGGCTCGGATGTAGGCTTGTCACTTGCTCCCGCATCAACCTTCTTGGGTTGTTTAGGATTTTCCCTCAAATCCTCAAGAAATTCATCCTCCAAGTGTGGTGAAAGATCACCAACATTGAATGTTGCTGAAATAGACATATCTCCTGGGATTTCCAGCTTTCAAGCGTTGTCACCAATGCGCTCAAGGACTTTGAAAGGACCTTTTGATCGAGGCATGAACTTACTTTTCCATTTGGAAGGAAACCTCTCCTTGCGAAGATGGAGCCAAACTAGATCCTCGGGTTGGAAAATAGCCTTCTTGCGATGCTTATTAGCCCGTTGCTTGTACATCTCATTGACCTTCTCAATTCTTGCTTGAATTTGCTCATGCAACTTCTTCCTTTCCTTAGCTCGTTCCCTAGCTTCAAAGCTAGCACGAAACTGAGATGGCAAGGGAATCAATTCAATAGGGGAGAGAGGATTTAGCCCATAATTCACCGCAAATGAAGTCTTCCCGGTTGAATAACATGGTGAGCGATTGTATGCAAACTCAGCATGAGCTAACTTCAAGTCCCACTCTTTGAGAGATTTCTTGATCAAGAAACGATGTAGGGTGGTAAGAGTACAGTTGGTAACCTCAATTTGACAATCCGTTTGTAGGTGATATGAAGTGCTGAAAAGGAGTCGAGTTCCAAGCATCCTCTACAATGTCTTCCAAAAATTGGTCAAGAATTTAGTGTCCCGATTCAAGACAATGGACTTTGGAACTCCATGAAGATGAATGATCTCCTTAAAATAGAGCTCATCAATGTGAGATGCATCGTCTGTCTTGTGGCAAGGAACAAAGTGTGCCATCTTTGAGATTCGATCAACAACAACCATAATAGCATCTTTACCTCACTGCATTCTAGGAAGAGCCACAATGAAGTCCATGCTAAAATTCTCTCATCATTGACTTGGAACTGGAAGAGGGGTGTACACGCCATGAAGAAATTGAGATTTGGCACGATGGCATGTAGAACACCTTGAGTTAATGGCCTGAACATCACCATTCATCCGAGGCCAATAGAAGTAATCATATAAGATCTTCAACGTCTTATTGATGCCAAAATGACCATTTAAGCCTCCTCCATGAGCTTCACGAATAAGAAGATCCTGAACTGAACCTTTGGCAAGGTGTTATCTTCTCTGCTAAAGAATGGAGAGAAATTAGTATCCTCCGAGTATGGCTCTTTGATGAAGCTAAATGCCAACACCTTAGCCTCAAGAACAACAAGCAAAGAGTATCTCCTTGAAAGAGCATCATCCACAACATTGCATTTTCCAGCTTTGAAAACACAAAGGAGAATCATTGGAGGAACTCCACATATTTAGCATGCCTTGAACTCAACTTGTGCTGACCATTGATGTATTTCAAGGCCTCATTGTCAGAATGTAGCACAAACTGCTTAGGATTCAAATAATGACTCCAATGATCTAGAGCACGAACAATAGCATAGAATTCCTTGTCGTAAGTGTTGTAGTTGAGCCTTTCTCCATTGAGTTTTTCACTAAAATAAGCAATAGGGCACTTATTCAGGACAAGAACAGCTTCAATTCCAACTCCACTAGCACCACACTTAACTTCAAAGACTTGATCAAAACCCGGTGAGGCAAGAACAGGTGCGGTGCAAAGCTTTTGTTTGATTGCCTCGAAAGCTCATTGGGTTGACTGTGTCCATGTAAATGAACCATTCGTTAAGCACTCAGTAATAGGGGCCATATGTGATATCAAATTGTGAATAAAACTATGGTAAAAAGATGTTAACCCATGGAAGCGTCTCACATTAGAAATGGACTTTAGAATTGGCCACGTGTGAATAGCTTCCACCTTGGACTGATAAACTGAAATCCCATTCTTTGAGACCACATAACCAAGAAAGATAATGCTAGATGAAAATAACTCACACTTATCTAGCTTGGCATAATGACTTGCGCAAAACTGAGAATACTTGCTCAAAATGCTCCAAATGCTCTTTTTCATTCTTTGAGTAGATAAGGATGTCATCAAAGTACACCACCATGAACTTTCCAATGAAAGATCTAAGCATTTCATTCACCAGCCGAATGAAGGTACTTGGAGCATTTGATAATCCGAATGGCATCACCATCCACTCATAGAGGCCTCCCTTAGTCTTGAAGGTTGTCTTCCACTCATCTCCATCTTGGATTCTGATCTAGTGGTAGCCGCTCCTCAAATCAACTTCAGAAAAGATTGGGCACCATGTAACTCGTCCAATATATCATCAAGTCTAGGAATGGGGTAACTATACTTGACGGTAATATTGTTGATAGCACTGTTGCCCATACACATCCTTATAGTGCCATCCTATTTTGTTACTAGCAAGGCTGGAGCTAAACAAGGACTCATGCTCTCTCGGACATAGCCTATGATAATCAGTTCATCAACTTGTCGTTGCAACTCTTTTGTTTCTTGCGGGCTACACCTATAGGCAGCTTTGTTTGGCAACATAACTCGTGGAATCAAGTCGATATGGTGCTTAATGCCATGAATCAGAGGTAAACTTGTGGGCAAATCATCAAGAAAAAATATCGAAATCAAGTTTGTAACGGCTGCACCATAGGGTTCAAGATCATCTCCTCTTTGCTTATAGTTTGCTCAAGCATAGGTAAAATAAAGAAGGCTTTTCCACTCTGAATTTTTCTGTCAACCCGTGTTTCACTCAAGAATAGTTCTTTCTCAATTGTGTTTCCGTTCCCGGGATGGATTTTGTGGGTTGGTGGGTGTAATGGAGTAACGGTGATCTTTTTGTGATTGGTAATGAGGGAATACGTGTTTTGGCAGCAATCTTGCAAAACTCTTCTTTCAAACTGCCATGGCCTCCTCAATAACAAATGACAAGCATCCATTGGAATAACACCGCATAAAATCTCATCATGATAAACTTTTCCAATGGAAAAAGAGATAAGGGCATGTTTAGTTACCAATACTTCATTCCCTTTGTTTGCCATTGATGCTTGTAAGGATGGGGATGATCCACCGCGGGGAGTTCAAGCTTGCCAACCTACATTGGTGCAACTCCCGCTGTCTATAATCAAATCACACTCTTTGCCATTGATGGTACACCAAGTGTGGAAGATCTGCTCACGTTGCTCCTCATTCTCCTTGGGTGATTCAATAGCATGAAGAACCCTTTTGACCATCAAGGATTCACCATGATCTGTAGCTATAAAGGTCTCTTTCTCATCATCATCTCCTTGTTCTCCAACATCATTCTCTATCTCATGGTTGATCTCATCAACCTCTCTTATGGTCATGACTCTTTTGTTTGGACATTCAGCTTGAAAATGACCAAAACCATGATAATTGAACAAGGATTCATCCTTCTTTAGCAATCTTCTTGCCCTTGCTCTTATCCTTCTCATATATTTGTTGTGGCTCTAAATTTGAAGAAGAACTTGCTCTAAATTGTTTAGAAAAGGTTTTAGAGAGGAATTTCTTACCCTAAATTAGTTTTTCCACCTTAAGAGAAATCTTGGCGACATCCTCAAATGTCCAATAGGACTATAAATCCACCTTTTTAGAAATGATAGAGTTCATGCCAACAATGTGTCTAGCAATGGTTTGCTTGGGCTCCTCATTCACTCCCGTATGCAACTTGAGTTGTTCAAATTTTCGTGTGTACTCCGCAATGCTGAGATTGGCTTGCTTCAAATGGGTCATTTGGAGGTACAACTCTTACTTGTATGTGGATGGAAGAAAACGCTTGTCCATGAGCTTTTGCAGCTTAGCCCATTAGTGAATACTTCTATTGCCTTCTTGCATTCTTTGGTGCTTCATATGCTCATACCAAAGGGATGCATACTTCTTGAGTTTAAGGACAACAACCTTAAAACTCTTTTCACCGAAATAACCCTTAGCCTCAAAGACTCTCTTGATGGATTGCAGCCATTCAAGATAATCTCCTGGGTTCAAGCTTCCATCAAAATCGGGGGGGGGGGGGGGGGGGGGGGTCCAACTTTAACATCACGAAAGTCATCTCGTGCATGGTTTCTTCTCCCACGTTTTGGGCTGTGATTGTCGTAATCATTACTTTCGTCACTTCCTCTAAGAGTTTGGCTTGCCTTCTCACGATCTCTTCGTGCCGGGGGACTTCCTCGACCATTCCCTTCACTTAAAAGGGTAAGGATCTCTCCATTTGCTTCTGAAGTTCATTTATTTGACGATCTCTCCGCTTATTGTGAGCTTGTTCGAGAGTCAAATTTTTTGGAGTTGAATCATTCATGGTTGTTTTTGTGTTAAAATGGTTCTTTCATGGACTGGAAATGTGTTTGGGTTTAGTGTTATTTGTGGATTGAAAGTGGGAGATGTAATTAGGATGAAGTGATGAAGAGAAACAAGAAAAAACAAGCTAAAACAAGTTTTGATACCAATTTGATGCATAACGATTAAACAATCGGCTCGTACAAGGAGGAATCTTAGGACAAGAACCAAGGATAGATGGAGCTCACCACCAAGAGCATAAAGGCAACAAAACCAACTTAAAGATAAAGGCTCACTTCACTCACCACAAGCCTAAACTTGATAAAGTGAACAAGATTTGGGAAGAAAACTCAAGTTTTCTTAAAATACCACAAAGGGCTGCTTAATTTCATTCAAATATGATGAAAATACAAAGATATGGCCTCCTTATATAAAGGAGCCTCAAAACCAATTAGGTTATAATTTAAGTGCCTAGAAAATGCAAGAGAAATAAAAATTATGCTCACATTACAACAAGAGCATTTAATGCATCAACTATCAAGGCACTAGGAAATGTAAATAAAGCAATTGATGAAAAAGGCACTCCAACGGCTCATAAGTTCATGCTTATCTCTAATGTCTTATTTAATGCTCCAGCACACTAAGCCAAATAAGATGAGTGCAACAAATCTTGCCATTACCGAGGCTAGGAATGTTGGCACATGCAAATAAATTCAAAGTGAGCAGTACCTCATGTCCAATGGCTGGATTCAACTCGGATGTAGGATTTTCACTTGCTCCCGCATCACATATCGTACTCGTTTGACACAAGGGTTGCCTTTTCGAGGCATGACAAGTCATCAAGCTCACAAAATAAAAGGAATTTCATTGAAGTTCTTGATTGGTATAGCTCACGTAATTTTGAGGTTGGGAAGGTGGTGAAGGAGAATGCGCCATCAATCACCAACTTTAGTTCTCTCATTCAAAAAAAAGTTATTAGTGCTTATGCACCAGAGACATTGAATGCCATTATTAGTGATATTGGAGACAAATTATTTTCTTTGTTTGTTGATGAGGCCCATGATAGTTTGGTCAAAGAGCAAATGACTATTTTCTTGAGATATGTGAACAACCATGGAGTAGTGATGGAAAGGTTTCTTGGAGTTGTTCACGTTGTTGACACCACCCCACTATCTTTGAAAAGAGGTATTGATGAAATTTTTGCTAGACATGGATTATCAATCTCTAAACTTAGAGGTCAAGGAAATGATGGGGCTTATAATATGCTAGGCAAGCATATTGGATTGAACAATATTATATTGAATAAAAATCCAAGTGCAAGGTATATTCATTGTTTTGCTCATGAACTCCAATTAGTTGTCGTGGAGGTTTCAAAAAAGAATCGATTTGTGTGTGATTGTTTTGAGTCCATGTAAATGATTACTGACATGGTTGCATCTTCTTGCAAAACTAAATATGAGTTTCTGCAAAAGCAACATGAAAACATGGTGGAAAGGTTGCAAAATGGTAAAATTGCTAGTGGGAGAGGATTGAATCAAGAAAGTAGATTAGCTCGGCTGAGAGCTACACGTTGGGGTTCCTACTACAATACCATTGTTCATCTCCTATTTATGTGGTTCTCAAACACTCAAGTACTTGAAAATATATATGATGATGGAAGCGATGAGAAAGCTCGAGGAGTGGCCGATAGCTTGGGGAAAAAAATGGAGAATTATCTATTTGTTTTTGTTGCTCATTTGATGAATCTAGTAATGGAGATGACAAATGTTTTGTCACAATTCTTGCAAGGAAAAGATCAAGATATAATCGAGGCCATGAATTTTGTTCAAAGCGCTAAAGAGAAATTGCTAGATTTGAGTGAAAATGGATGGGATGAGTTATTAGAAGTTGTCAACGATTTTTGGGCTAAGAATGATATCATTATTCCCAACATGGAAGATAATGCTCCGAGTCTCTTTCTTAGATGCGCTGGACATGCTATTACATATTACCACCAATTTTGAGTTGAGATATTCTATCGAGGAACTTCATTTTATTTAATGTTTAACTAATTTTTCATATTAGTAGAATTAACATTATGCTACATTTTTAGTTTTTGACAAAATTGGTATAGAAATGGAGAGTCGTTTTAGTGAGACATGCACCAAAGTACTTACATGTGTAGCATTCCTTGATCCAAAAGATTCATTCTCTCATTTTAATGAGTCAAAGCTACTACAACCACAAGGCTTCTTAGTGTGCGATCTAATGGAGCTTAAAGTACAGTTCAAAAAACTATTGATTCATGAAATGAGAAAAAAATGATTTTTTTTCAAACATGAAAAATAGGGCTTTTCACTTGGTATATTGTCTTTGTAATAACCCTCATTTTATCATAATGGTATTAATGTAATTTCTATATACTTTATTTTGATAATATTAAAATTTATGAAATTCATTTTATTTCTTTTAGAGGAGTAATTTAAATTTTCATTAACTTAAGTTCAAAAATTATGTTAAGATAATTTTTGTACAAATTATTAAATGGGTTATAATAGTATGGGAAGAATTAAATAATTAAGTATAACCATGAAGGTAATTTTGGGAATTTTTAGATATATTAATAAAGGTGATAAGAATTATTATGTATTCCCTTAAGGAATAAAATAATACTTAACCTATATAGGTTACCTTTTTAAGTCGTGAATTATTTAAATTATTATACTTATGTTAATATTAATTTAAATAAAAAATTCTTGTTAAGCATAAAGTATTTAAAGTAAGAATAATAGAATGTTAGTTGAAATATGGTTAAATGATGATAAAATGTAACTTAAGCTTAGAATAAACTTAATTTAAAATTTCATTCATCATAAATTTGGGTTAGAATGTATATATAAACTTTGTGTAAAGTTATTTATAAGTTTGGACAATTTTCATAATTTCTGAAAAAGTGAAATAAGGGCTTTTTTGTCACAAATGGAAAAGTTGGGCAAAAATGTGCAACTAAGCCCAAAAATAGGTAGCCACAATCAGCCTTCTCCCTCCTTGGTGCAACCATGTCTCTAAGCTCCATCTATGGAGTTTCTACTCCAAATTTCGGCCCATTTTTTACAATTAACCCATGGGGTTTTTAGACAAGATTATGACATGTATTATTACCTTAAAACCGGGAGGAAAAGAAAGAAATTCCCAAGAACGCGTCTTTATGTATATTGTAGAAATTCGATCCGATTCAGGATCATTTCAGTCCAAAATTTATACCATTCTATAGGGTTTTTAGAGATCTATCAAACCCATATAAATACCCCTTCACCCATGGATTAAATTCATCCAATTTTGAGAGATAGGGTTCGACGTTTCTAGAAAATTTTGTGAGATTCCAGGGTAAATTTCTCCTTCATTAGGGCACCTCCACTTATGATTCAAGTTACAAAATCTTTGTCCTGATATCACGAATCCAACGACACCAACCACGGGCCATTTGGTGGTCAGACGAGTTCGAATCGAGCCCTTGAATGCACGGTTGTTCATCCGCGATTTTGGTAATAAGCCAATTCGTGTTTTTGGCATTTTTTAGGGTTAATCTTGATTAATTTGACCAATTAAAATTACTTAGGGATAATTTGGGGTAATGTAATTTTAGGAGTGTTAAAATTTTATTAAACATATTTTTGGGTATTATCTTATATTATGAAGTGTTAAATTATAACATTTCATTTACATAATATGTTGGGTTAGAAATTCATTAGAAATTGTAAATAAATTATTTAATTTATTTATTTATGTTATGATTATTTAGAATATATGACTAAAAGAATTCTTAGTATCGTATGGATAAATGTATATCATGTAACCTCATAATTGATTTATTTAAACTTCAATAAATCTAATTAGAAATCGAGACAAGTATTGTTCAAATTCTGTTATCGAATAAATTATCTCATTATAATTTATTTATTTTGTTTGATTTGGGTACGTCTCGGAATCATCAGGAATCCAGTTCGTCGACTAGAATAGTCTTTCTCTCAAACGTCGACACGTCGTTTTTCCGACAAAACGACTTAAGACAAGTAGCGGTCCGCTCTTGCAATTTATTCCATATTCATCTTATTTGACAATTAATTATTTCTGCTAATTAAGTTGGGATAAATAATATTCTTAATTGTGAATTAGGAGGATTCTTAATTATGTACCTTGCGCGGTTTAGCTGTTTCTTTACAACTTGGTATTAGGAGGATTATTACCCTAATACTTTTTGGTCATGACTTGTCCTTATTCGAATATAAGTTGTGGTGCACTTAGCTAGTGCCGATATTCAGGATTCGTCCCATGATACATCTCGTTTCGAGATTGGTGTCGATTAAAACCTTTAACGTAAATGCACATTTTGGAATAAAAATAAGCTAAGTGCCTTTTTGCGCATAATTAATATACCTTCTAGAGAGAAGTACGTCGTGGAACCTGCCCGATCTCGTCTAAAGTAAGTCCGCTTTCCAATCTGAATTTGCATTATACGGTGAGGTTGGTCGATGACCCAAATATTCAATGAGTCGTTTTCAAAACTTTGTGTGATAAATCTAATCATTCACAAACAAATTCATTTTAATTCCCATAAGACTCAGTTCATTGTAGTCTTCTCTTGAATCATTCATTCTCTTTTGTTTCAATAGGAGTATAGTACGTAGTCATATACCGTTTACTAAGTTTTATTTGAGAAACAAGGGTAGTGACTATATACGACTATAAGAACCATTCTGTTTTTCACCCTTGCACAGTCTTTCATTAGACTAACCAACATTTCTCTTTCCTTGTATGGTTGGCTGGTGGCATCCGTCCTATATGGCACATGAGTGGTTGGTCTCAAACAACCTTGAAGTAACAAATCAAAGACGAAATCTTGTAGTTGAAGATTGCGATTCAAAGTAATATTATTTTTAAAGTTGTCTAGTGTTAATTTAATCTTCTCAAATAAATGTAATACTTAGATAAGTTAGTCATGTAATTAGGGTTTATTTAAAAAGTCTTCCACTATATTATAATTCCGAGTTGTAAAACTTATCTCCTCAGTTTACGAGGAAAGATTTTAATAAAGGTTAAGTATTTCTTTTTAAAAAGTCTTTCTCTACTCTTTTATTTTGTAATGTTTTTTATTCATTTAAGCATAATTGTTCCGATTAAAAGGCTAGGGTGGCTTTGGACTTTAATGTTACTTGTTGAGTTGGCTTTTGTGTTACAGTCTTATTGAGTTGGCTTTAGTGTTACATGTTGCGACTGCCATTATAGAAAGAGCCTTCTATGCAATGAATATCATTAAGTCTGATTTGCGTCACAAGATGGTAGATGAGTTTTTCACCGTTCTCTAATGTGCTATGTGGAGAAGGATGTTTTCAGAAGCATTGATAATGAAGTTATCATTCATCATTTTCAGACTATGAGAACCCGCATGATGGTTTTACCGCCGTTCTAGTTTGACGAGTAGGAAGCGACAATATTTTGTAATGAACTTCTTGTGTTGCTATTTTTGTAAATCTGAACTTTTTTTTTTATGTTTTCTTTAAGTCTTTGAGCCCCCCTTGTGTGATTTTCTGGCTCTGCCACTATGTACAATATGAAAGTACATATGATTCAACCAAGACTTTTACCCTCGACCAACTTGAATTTGTTTTACAAATTCAAAATCCACATACGGTACACTCCAAATGCACATAGTGTACAATATAAATGCACTTTTTTTTGATAAAGTAAGAATTCGAAGTAAAACTTTGAGAGGCCAGAAACTGGCAACCGGACTAGCCGGCAATACAACAACAAACAAGAGAAGAAAAGACAAACAACAAACGAAACAAACTAAAGCATGATAAAGCAAAGCAACCTAGAAATGAGGTGAGTAAAGCACAAACAACTGTTGCGCCGCCGAAAGGATGGTCGACCTCTACCATGTCGGAACTACAACTCGATTCATCATCAAGGTAAGCTTCATCATCCAAAGAGTGACTCTCAACAGAACCGAAAAAAAGAAGAAAAAAAAAGGCTGAGGGCTGAAACAAAATCGAACCAAAACCACTAGTTTTACCCTCCTCCTTCTCACCCCCAAACCCACCCACCACTGTAAACGAGATTTCGAATCCAATCTGAGGAAACGAACCCCCAACAAGAGGAGGGAGGGAGGTCGTCGGCACAAACAACTGCAGGCTTGAGAAGGAGGCGGGAGGGGGGTCGCCGGCGTCTTCCCGACGAAGGCGAGGAGAGGCAGCGTATATCAGTGAGGCATCTTCCCGGCGAAGGCCCAGAACTTCTTCGACGGGTATCGGAGAGGCGCGGGTGCCGGTGAGGCGACGCGGGTGCCGGTGAGGCGGTGCGGATGCCGGTGGGCGCGGGTGTCGATGGTTCTGAAATGCCTGGTATGGAGCGGCGTCGGTGGGGGGCGGTGCGGATCGGGGGCTCGGTCGGGGCGGCGGGGGTTAGGGCTTCCACATGGCTGCAGCCAAGGCTCGGTCGGTGCGACGGAGGAGGGGGTCTTCTCGTCAGCCCAGCCAAAGCTAGGGCCGGCTCCCCGACTCCCTTTTGGGAGCGTTTCTGCGTTTCTCTATTTGTGTGAAATTTAGCTAGAAAGTGGTTATGTTCTGAAACCACAAATGTTCATATAAATGCACATTTTGGTTATGTGTGCATGTGTGTTATACTAAATCTTCATTTTTAAATATATGTGCATTCTATTTATTGTGTATGTGCATTGAAATATATGTTGTATGTGCTTTTCAGTTATTCCAAATGTGAACTTTATATTCATTTGAGTTGTATGTATGTGCATTTGAACTTAACTGTATGCATTTGGAAATGATATGATGTGCATTTAGAAAGGACCAGATGTGTATTTTTGTATTTTGGATGTGCATATAGCAATGAATTGTATTGCATGTGTATTTCGAATTGTACTATATATGTATTTTAAAATTATAAGGCAAACAAAAGGTTGGCCTAAAAAAGGCATAAAAAAACGACCTATCGTCTCATTTAAATGATCATGTTCTTGACATATGGTCATTTAAATTAAGATTCAAATCAATCCAAAAAGGGAATAAAAAATTCAAATGCACATTCTATAAAGGTTTAATTCATTTTTTAACTATATGTGGCATGTGAAATTGAACCATACACTACGTACATTTGGGCATAACTTCAAACTTCTAAAAAAACAACGGTTTGAACCCCAAATTTGATAAAATATCACCCTTTGTAACAAAATATCACCGTATGGTAAAAAACTACACATACATGTGGTTCTCACGTACCGCTCTCACCAAAAGAATGGTTCTCACCAGATTCCTCCCATGTATATATACATATATAAGGTCCAGTTCGGGTGAGAACCATTATATAGAAGAGAATTGAGAACGCTTTTCCTACGTACCGCGTTCGCGCGGTCTTGTGCTTAGTGAATACAGATGTTCATCATATTTGACCGTAGATGTTAACCACAGTATATAAGCGATGTTCACCACTTTACAAATAAAAGATACAAAATTTGCTAGTATTTCTATTCTTGTGTTTTGTTTTCTAAACTCCGAAATCTTATAAAAATGATTATTGAATGTTCATTGCATGTTTATGTGACACAATATTGGTAATCTTTGATATGAAATCAACATTAAAGTATGGTCAATTATCGGAAACCATCCATTGAATGGGCCATATTGCTTAAAACCACTCCTATATTTTGATATTACCGAAAACCACTCGGATTTCATATGTTGTTAAACGATCGCCACCCGACGTTGTCTTTCGTTTAAAAATCGTCAAGGCCCACATTGATGAGGAATCATCCCCGCCATTAGTGCCAACCTTTGATGGACCGATTACTAGGTCAAGATTGAAGGAACTACGTCAAGAGCTGGAGACGTTTATGGCACATGATGTATCACATGACGAAGAGGACAAGTCCAAAGTCAAGGCGTTGACTTTATTGGTCAACGTTACATATGTTTAATCTTATTAATTTCTGTATTGGATATTTTTAGGATTATTATTTATTTATTTTCAGCTTTCTATTTTCGGGTATTTTTGGAACAATTGTAGCCCGTTTTAGGAAGCTAGGGCCGGCCACCCCTTAGGTATTTAAGGCGCCCTTGTCTTCTTCATTAGTCAGACTTCTCATATTGTTAAAACACAAAAACAGAGCTTGATTTTTGCTTTGAAAACTCGGCTCCCCGTGAGAGTCTCAATCGATTATTCTTTCCTGCTTCGTTGTTTTCGTCTTTGTCAAGTCCCTCTGGAGTTGGTGATTTCGTACTTCATAAGCAATCCTCTCCGTGCTCCAAGTTCGTCAGCGATTCTTGGTTGTGTGGCGTTGTAGAGATCGGGTTGGTAGATCGTTCGACAAGGTTCCTTGCTATCAAGCAAGCGGGTTTTCTCGTCGTTTCTATTGGTTCTATCTAGTATCCTATCCATTAGTTTCACTTCCGCCATTGTTCTAATCTTGTGTTTTATTTTGTTTTGAGATCCGTTGCCTAGATCCATCTTCTACACGGCTAACCCCGTATCAATTGGTATCAAGAGCTTTGCGGCTTCGGATCGCCTTTGACGGTTCCAGATTCATCATCAAAAATTGGATCTTCCTGTTTTCAATCGTCAATTGAATTTCTTTGTTTGAGTCACATTAGTGAATTGTTAGTCTGACTGATTGTTTGCTCTTGTTTGTCTTGGAAAGGAGTTCGTTGCGGTTGATTGTGACTACGAGGATCCACAAAAACATACCAAAACCGTCCAAAATTCAACAAAAAAAATTCGGCCCCCCCCCCTTCCACCATTGTTGTTCGAACCCTAGCTTGGCGAGCAAGACACGACGGCGTCCAGGTTCGTGCACGCCAGAGATCCGGTTGTTCAATTTTGGTAATCTTCAAGATACTTGCTTGATTTTCTAGAGATTTTATTTTATCTTTATGGTGTAATATCCCAGGAAAAACAAGTTGCCTAAAAGAAAATTATATCAAAAAAAAAAAAAACATTATCGAAATTCAAAAAAAAAAGAGGAAAAGACATCTGGGATTTTTGAGATTTTTGCAGAAATTTTTTTTTTCGAAATTAAAAAAAAAAAAAAAAAAATTTAGGGTTCCGTTTCCGATTTTTTTTTCGGACCTCTTTGCCGCCGCAACAGTACCCGGCCACAACCCGACCGGGTCCCCACCGGGTTGCGCTCAGTCAGCCCCACCCGACCCCAACCCGACTGGGTCCAGACCGGGTGAGCCTCAGTTAACCCAACCCTCACGTACCTGCCACCGACCCGGCCCCAACCCGACCGGGTCCCACCCGAGTTCTCCTCAGTCGCCACCACCCGGCCTCCACCCGACCGGGTCCTGCCCGGGTTCCGCTCAGTCGAGCCCTACCCGGCCTGACCCCACCCGACCCTAACCCGACCGGGTCCCACCCCGGGTTGCGCTCAGTCAGCCCCACCCGACCCCAACCCGACCGGGTCCCACCCCGGGTTGTTCTCAGTCCGTCCCACCCGACCCCAACCCGACCGGGTCCTACCCCGGGTTGCCCGCAGTCGAGCACTACCCCCCTCTTGCCCGAACCCCTTCTCCCTTCCGTTCCCTCGGGTCACTCTCGGCTCCAATTGGCTTCGTTCCGAGTCGACAAAGGTACGTCTTTCTGACTTGCAATTCGCATTTCTTGAGTTCGAAACACATATATAGCCCCACCTTTAGTTGCATTTCATTCTTGTGACTATAGTTGTGTCGCTTTCCTTGTTGAGTCGTCCTCTAGTCTCGCTTTTGTTTGAGTCATTTTTCGTCGTACATCTACTTGTCTTGTCTTGTCTACTACATCTCTGCTTGACCTTGATTTGCTGCGTATCTTGAGCACATAGAGAATTTGTCATTTACGAGCCTAACTTCGCAGGTTGTACAATCACCGAGTGCAAGGTTCCGGTGATGAACAGGTTACTGCAAATGGTTCCCATGTCGATATGCAGGCGATGCTACAACAGTTGGCTTCTACAGTCGCGTAGTTGTCTGCGAAGTTTGACTCGTTGGAGACCCGCTCCAACCCACTCCCGGCTGCGCAGGAACACATTGGTCCATCGCGTAGCGCACCGCTTCCCGCCACCGAGCCCTTGGTCAACCAAGACACGGCCTACCAAGCGGCGATGGACGAGCATCGCCAACCGAGAGCCACTGGCACCGACCGCATACGCCCGATTCGGCATCCCGCACCTCGTGATAGGTCTGAGTCCCCTCCTATGTCGATACGTTCTAGTTTATGGGGTGATGATGATATGCAGGACTATGAGCGCGAGGAGCGTAATGAGTGGCGTCCTTACCGCCCCCGGAATGACCGCGGATAGCCCCGCTGCCGTGAAGCCGAACAAGACGGCATTGGACGGATCAAAGTGAAGATCCCGGCTTTTGATGGAAAGTGTGATCCAGACGTCTACCTTGAATGGGAGACGAAGATTGAGCAGATTTGGGATTGCCACAATTTCCCTGAACATAAAAAGGTACAACTCGCTGCTCTTGAATTTACTGGTTATGCTTTGGTTTGGTGGGATTCTGTTGTGAAGGCTCGAAGACAAGCCATGGACCCTCCGGTCAACACATGGAACCAGATGAGAGCTATGATGAGGGCCCGCTTCGTTCCCCACCACCACAATAGAGTTCTCCGCAACCGTTTGGAGACTATGAGGCAAGGCTCTTTAGGTTTTGAAGAGGTCTACAACAATATGCAGATAGCCATGGCACGCGGCAACGTCGTCGAAGATGAAGAGGCCACTATGTCCAGGTATCTACGTATCTTGCATCCTCATTTAGCTGACACTATAGAATTGTATCCCTATTCTACCATGACAGATTTGCTACACCAAGCAATTAAAGTGGAGAGACAATTCAAGTCCAGCTATACCCAACAACACCGCACGGTGCCACAACGCCAAAGCTGGCGTCCCGACCAGCAGCAGGGCCGCACCGGACACCAGAGATCCCGCCCAGCAACCGGTCCGCCTCGCGGCAATAAGCATAATTCCCGTGGTGCGCACCCCTCTACCTCCACCGCACCACAACAGCCCACACGGCCCGCCCCTGCAGTTACACGAGGTAACCCTGCTGACCCTCCTCCTAGAGCTAGAGATATCACTTGCTTTAAATGTCAAGGAAAGGGTCATTACATGAAGGATTGTCCTAATACTCGTGTTTTGATGATTAATCATTTGGGTGAGTTAGAGTCTGAGTCTGACACTGAGCATGAAAATTTAGTTGCTAGCCATGATATGAATGAGCATGCCAATGATGATGATTTGGATTTTATTGAATATGAGCATGGTGATTCATTGATTGTTAGGAGGACTTTGCATGTTAATCAGGCTCCTTGTGATGATAATCAGCGTGAGAATTTATTTCATACAAGATGTCTTGTTAAAGGGAAAGTTTGCAACATGATTATTAATGGTGGTAGTTGTTGTAATATTGCTAGTGTTGAATTAGTTCATAAACTGCAACTCCCTACTTTTTTGCATCCTAGACCTTATAGACTTCATTGGATGAATGACTGTGGTGAACTCAAGGTGAATAAGCAAGCTAATATTACACTTAAGCTAGGAACTTATGAGGATGAAATTTTATGTGATATTGTTCCTATGCAAGCTTGTCATATTTTGTTAGGTCGTCCTTGGCAATTTGATAGACATGTTATTCATGATGGACGTACTAACCAACATGCCTTTGAGTTTCGTGGTAGGAAAGTGGTGTTGAAACCGATGACGCCGCTTCAAGTGGCTGAGGCTTATGATAAGAAAAGAGAGGTCGAGCGTAAGGGTAAGTCCCTAGCCGAACCATCCACTGCCTCCACACGGACCGACCTCACCCTCGACTCTACCCCTAGCCGAGTGCTCTTAGCATCCAGTAGAGACCACCTGGTAGATTACCTTTCCCCGGACGTCGCCCTCATGTCCCTTTGTCAGGCCTATACCCTGTTAGGTGACGAAGACCGAGCTACACTCCCAGCTGCTGTCCGAACCCTTTTAGCTGAGTTCCTTGATGTTTTCCCGAATGAGATACCCCCTGGCCTACCCCCTATTAGAGGCATTGAGCACCAGATAGACCTGATTCCCGATGCTACCCTACCCAACCGGCCTGCCTATAGGATGAACCCTACTGAGACCCAGGAAATCCAGAATCAAGTCCAGGACCTTCTAGATAAAGGGTATGTTAGAGAGAGCCGATCCCAGTGTGCTGTGCCTATCTTACTCGTCCCCAAAAAGGACAATACTTGGCGTATGTGTGTTGATTGCAGGGCTATTAATAACATCACGATCAAGTACAGGCACCCGATCCCCATGCTCGATGACATGTTGGATGAGCTCCATGGCGCCTCCACCTTTTCCAAGATCGATCTTCGCAGTGGATACCATCAAATCCGGATGAAGGAAGGAGACGAATGGAAGACAGCATTCAAGACGAAGTTTGGTTTGTATGAATGGCTTGTTATGCCTTTCGGTTTGACTAATGCCCCCTCTACTTTTATGCGTCTTATGAATCATGTCTTGAGATCTTTTATTGGTAGATTTGTTGTAGTTTACTTTGATGATATTCTGATCTACAGTAAATCTTTGGAAGCACATGCAGAGCACCTCAGGGAAGTTTTATCCACTCTCAGAGTTGTACAGTTGTATGGAAATCTGAAGAAGTGTGATTTTTGCACTGACAGAGTTGTGTTTCTTGGTTTTGTAGTGAGTGCTCATGGACTGCAAGTGGATCAAGGGAAGGTGCAAGCCATCCGTGACTGGCCGACCCCGAGGAACCTAGGTGACGTGCGCAGTTTCCACGGCCTGGCTGGCTTCTACAGGAGGTTCGTTTGAGATTTTAGCACCATTGCAGCCCCGCTGACAGAGATCACAAAGAAGAATACTCTGTTCCGTTGGGGTGAAGCTCAAGAAAAGGCGTTCCAGACTCTCAAGGATCATTTGACACACGCGCCATTGCTGGTTCTGCCTGACTTCACTCGCCCCTTTGAAGTAGAGTGTGACGCCTCTGGCATTGGTATTGGAGGAGTCCTCATGCAGGAAGGTAAGCTCATTGCCTTCTTTTCTGAAAAGTTGAAAGGTGCATGCTTGAATTATTCTACTTATGATAGGGAATTATATGCCTTGTTTAGAGTGCTGAAAACTTGGCAACACTACCTTTGGCCTAGAGAATTTGTGCTTAAAACTGATCATGAGTCCTTAAAGCATTTTAGGAGTCAAGATAAGTTGGATAGGAGGCATGGTAGGTGGATGGAATTCATAGAAACATTTCCCTATGTGATTAAGTATAAGAAAGGAAAAGATAATGTTGTAGCTGATGCCCTTTCTAGGAGACATACACTCTTGACTACTTTGGATGCTCGGGTCCTTGGATTCGTTTATATTAAGGAGTTGTATGATATGGATGCTGATTTTGGAGTGATTTATAAGCATTGTGTGGAAAAGGGTTCATTTGATAAGTTTTTCTTGTTTGATGGATTCTTGTTTCGAGTTGATAAGGTGTGCATTCCTGTTTGTTCTCTACGGTTGTTACTTGTTGATGAGTCCCATAGAGGTGGATTGATGGGTCATTTTGGTAGAGATAAGACTTATAACATGTTGCATACTCATTTCTATTGGCCACACATGCTTAGGGATGTAGAGAATTTTATCAAACGCTGTGTTGAGTGCTTACAGGCTAAATCTAAGGCAAAACCGCATGGTCTTTATACTCCCTTGCCTATTCCTTGCTTTCCTTGGGTTGATATTAGTATGGATTTTATTGTTGGATTGCCCAGGACTAAGAAGGGGAGAGATTCTATATTTGTGGTTGTTGATAGGTTCTCTAAGATGGCTCACTTTATTGCATGCCATAAAACTGATGATGCTAGGAATGTTGTTGATTTGTTCTTTAGAGAGATTGTTCGGTTGCATGGTGTACCTCGTACTATTGTGAGTGATAGGGATGTCAAATTTCTGAGTTAATTTTGGAAGACCTTGTGGGGTAAACTTGGTACTAAGTTGTTGTTCTCTACTGCTAGTCACCCCCAGACAGATGGACAAACTGAGGTCACTAACCGTACATTGGGTACTATCCTTAGGGTTGTTATTAAATCTAATCTGAAAAGTTGGGAAGAAGCCTTACCACATGTTGAGTTTGCTTATAATAGGACTATTCATTCTTCTACTAATATGTCCCCTTTTGAATGTGTGTATGGTTTGAATCCCCTAACCCCTTTGGATCTTAAGCCGTTGCCTTTACCGGAACGAGCAGACTTTGATGCTGATAGACAGGTTGAGTTCATGAAGGAGCTGCACGAGCGGACTAAGGCTCGTTTGGAAGCTACTGCAGCGAAGACCGCAGCCCGAGCTAATCACGGCCGGCGTCAAGTGTTGTTCGAGCCCGGCGACTTGGTGTGGCTACACCTGCGCAAGGAGCGGTTCCCGGAGCAGAGGAAGTCGAAGCTGTCTCCCAGAGGTGATGGACCGTTCAAGGTGCTGAAGAGAGTAGGCGACAATGCCTATGTGTTGGAGCTGCCCGATGACTATGGTGTGAGCCCGATATTCAATGTCGGTGATCTTACCCCTTATGCAGCCGCTGATGTTGATGACTCGAGGACGAGTCCTTTTCAAGAAGGGGAGAATGATGAGGAATCATCCCCGCCATTAGTGCCAACCTTTGATGGACCGATTACTAGGTCAAGATTGAAGGAACTACGTCAAGAGCTAGAGACGTTTATGGCACATGATGTATCACATGACAAAGAGGACAAGTCCAAAGTCAAGGCGTTGACTTTATTGGTCAACGTTACATATGTTTAATCTTATTAATTTCTGCATTGGATATTTTTAGGATTATTATTTATTTATTTTCAGCTTTCTATTTTCGGGTATTTTTGGAACAATTGTAGCCCGTTTTAGGAAGCTAGGGCCGGCCACCCCTTATGTAGCCCGTTTTAGGAAGCTAGGGCCGGCCACACAAAAACAGAGCTTGGTTTTTGCTTTGAAAACTCGGCTCCCCGTGAGAGTCTCAATCGATTGTTCTTTCCTGCTTAGTTGTTTTCGTCTTTGTCAAGTCCCTCTGGAGTTGGTGATTTCGTACTTCATAAGCAATCCTCTCCGTGCTCCAAGTTCATCAGCGATTCTTGGTTGTGTGGCGTTGTAGAGATCGGGTTGGTAGATCGTTCGACAAGGTTCCTTGCTATCAAGCAAGCGGGTTTTCTCATCGTTTCTATTGGTTCTATCTATTATCCTATCCATTAGTTTCACTTCCGCCATTGTTCTAATCTTGTGTTTTCTTTTGTTTTGAGATCCGTTGCCTAGATCCATCTTCTACATGGCTAACCCCGTATCACACATTCCCTTTTTTTATGATATTTTTATGTAAAATAAAAATCTTTAGCCTTCTTGACCTCCCTCTTGAGCTCGACCACTGTCGCCTCGTATGGAGCCACTACCTCCGTCATTTAGCCCCGCCAAGCGGCGCTCTCCTCCTACTACCGCCGGCGGCGAAGCCTCTCTTGAACCTCTCTCTGAGAAGACCATCCACCTGAGCTCCGCCACCACCGCCTTGGCGATTGTCCTCATCTTTGCCGGATTCCACGGGCAATGCGCCTCCTGTAAATCCGTACTCTCTTCATCACGACGCCGCCTCAAAAACCAGCCTCATCAGTGCCACCGCCGCCTCTATTTCCCTCTCCTTCCACCTACACCACCTGATAAATGGACTCTCATCTACTGCACTTGCTCTACTGAGCTCAAACAAAGAAATCCCACACTAAAATCCTAACCATTTCCGCATCTCTCTCGTGAGAATTCAGTGCTAATCAAAGACCTGAAGTGGTCGAAATGTCAAATCTAGTCTGCAATTTTTCGGATCTGGTCCAACGAGTCACAACTAACTGCTTGCTCCATCTGCTAGGCAGCAACCGATTCGACCGTGACAATGTCCTCTTCCCAGATCGACCCGGCCAAAGCGAAGACGACGATTCAGAGGAGGAGGGAGAAGCAGAGACTCTTTCAGAGTATGAATCTGGCAAAGCAGAGGAGATCGGAGGTGAAGAAGAAGAGAAGGGGATGTGGGCCTTAGCTTAATGATTTTTAAACGAAAGACAACGTCGAGTGGTGACAACATGTGTTAATAACACCTTTTGACCATATTAACCGCCACCTTTGTGCATAAATCATACACTGACATGATCATTTTAGGATGTTTATGCTTGTTTGTGTGGATATCTACTATCTTGTTGCTTTTGGTTTTGTAGGTACAACTTTGGAGCTCTTTCAAAGACGAATGGATTCAAAACGACTATGGTTTGAGCTAAGAAGAGCCAAAGAGATGCCAAATTGAAGATTCAATGGAGAAAAACGGTATTTCACAAGCCATACAAGCAAGTGGAGCACTCATTTCCATCCAAAAATGTCAAGAATGTCTTCATAGGACATGACATGGGGTGCTAGTGCCGCTCAACATGGTCACACCAAAAGCCTAGACCAAAACTTTGTATTTTGATTTTGGCATGGCCACCCTATGCCGAATTGCATGCCCATGCAACTCTCTGGATTTCATTGCTTTTAATTTTGAAAAACCTACACCTTTTGGGCACCTATAAATACCCAAAAGCAGGAGACTTATGCTCTCTCTTCCACTTTAGCCTCCATTTCTAGGGTTAGCTTAGATTGCATTTCTCTTTTAGATTTAACTCTAGATCCACTTAAACTAGTGATTGGGTTTATGTTTGTTAGTAGATTTTAGATCTATTTTGAGTTGTTGAGCTCCTTTGTGGTTCAAGACTTGAAAATGGAGCAAAGTTCCATCTTTTCTCGCATGGATCAATGAAAATGTGAGGATTTGGTTGAATGTTAAGTATTTCATACTCATTCTCTCTATTTGGTTGAACGCTAAGTATATCTTGTTCATTCTCTTTATTTCTTGTTTTGTTTATCATTGTAACCATGTTTATGATGGTTGGATTGATGCTTTATGCCATGTTCTTGCAAATCATGAGTGAGTAATTTGTTATGTTAGGATTGGGAGTATCCCAATGATGAATATGTGATGATTTGGTGAAGTTTTCGCTTTGGTTGGATGAGTTTTGGTCTACTACTCAAATCTTGCACACCAAGTGTTTGTCAAAATGTCTAGCTAGTATTTTTACATGTATTAAATGTTGGATATGCATTGAAAGGTGATATTCGACAATGGAACCTCAAGATTTGAGCTAGGATTTTTGGGATCACGAAAGTAGACCTATTTTCCTAGTGGGTGTGAATTGTCATTATGCTTAATGAATCTAATCTTGCATTAATTACCATGAAAGTAGGATTAGATAGTTTCTCATACCTCGAGAGAGGATAAGAGATATATTAGGACATTTGACCATTGGAGACAATTACTTGCAACCTTAGAGATTTATTTGTTTGTCATTACATGATCTCATTTGTGGTGAACCCCAATCCTAGCTTTTCATCATTCAATTATCCCAAATCTACCTTTTATCGTTTTAGTTAGTTCTAGACTTTGCATTTCTTGTTAGTTTTATAAAATCAAAACCAAAAACTCCACATCTCTTGTTTGATCTAGATTATTATTTTGTGTAAAATTGGTGATCAACGAGTGCTCCTTTAGATTCGATATCTTTTATACTACTCGATAGTACCGTGCACTTGCGGGCCTATCAAGTGGCGATCGTTTAGCAGCATATTAAACCCGGGTGGTTTTCGGTAATATCAAAATATTGGGTGGGTTTGAGTAATATGGCACATTCAACGAGTGATTTGCGGTAACTGGCCCTTTAAAGTAAGTACAAAATGTAGGTTTTTTCTTAGATGCGTTTCATGATGCACATATAAGCATAAAGTGGTTCTCGTATATGCATAAACAAGTGATGCACATGCATGTAGACATAAAAGTAAAGATCATATAAGCATAAAGAGTGATGAAAAAAAAGATGTGATAAACATGCATGTATAAAAATGTTATGAACATTTGGGCATAAGGTGATGAACATCTAGGTATAGAAGTGGTGAACATCGATGCACTAAAGTGATGAACATAATCTTCACGAAGAAAAATGTTGAATGTATAGGAGAAAAGAGATGAATATGCATGCATAAAAAAGTGATGAACATCTTGGTACAAAAGTGGTGAACTTTTGGGCAAGAAAGTGATGAACATCAAAGGACAAAAGTGATAAACTTCGAAAACATGCTCACACCAAAAGTGATGAACGTATAGGAGACAAGCAATGTACATGCATATAAAGTGATGAAAATCTAGGTATAAAGGTGGTGAACATCTGCTCATGAAAGTGGTGAACATCTAAGGACAAAAGTGATGAACATCAAAAGTATGTTTACAACGAAAAATGATGAACATGTGAGAGAAAAGAAATAAACATGCATGTATAAAAAAATGATGAACATCTAGGTACAAAAGTTATGAACATCTGGCATGAAAGTGATGCGCATCGAAACTATGTTTGATGATGCCCAAGATTTCTAAATAAACAAAGCGTGAAGCTTATAAGAGACTTGGTCCTGTATGAACGCGTTAAACCAACATGGATAAGTTTAGGGTTGCCACAACGATGAACGCGATGAATCAAAGAAGAGATATAAGAACACAAACACAACGATTTTTAACGAGGTTCGGACAAAGCCTACTCCTCGTGGCCTCAAGAAGGAGAGCCAAATCCACTAAATAAGGCGTAAAGCTTATGAGAGTACAAGATATATGCAATGCGATGAATAAAGCAGAAGACGATAAGCGTGAACAAAGGACGCGATAAATAATAGTCGACGAGTATGAAGCTTTCCACTCTTTTACAATTTCATGGGAATCATCACAGATCTTGAAAAAACTTAGAACAAGCTTGTATGCATGTTTCTTCTCTTTTTCTTCGACCCTTTTTATGAAGGGGTCTTGGGCTATTTATAGGCAAGGGGTCCTGCTTAAAGTCGGCCGGCACACAGAGATACGTGTCATCTTATGATTCCTTCAGTAACAGACGTCGGCAAGGAGGTGTAGGGCCATGATTGGACCAGTAAGGCGGAAGGACGCATGTCGATCTTGAAGAGATGCATTGCTGGCATGCTCAGATTGGTTCGATGAATTCGTGGCGGTTTGATGGCGTCTGATAATTACCACGCGGTCATAGAGGACTTGACGCGTTGAAGATCATCTGAGTCCATTACTGCTCTTCGTGACGAGTTTGTTTACATGTTTAGGCGCGTTCTTCTAGTTGGCTTGCGATCTTCTTTGATGATGAAAACCATGTTAGGCGTGTTCTTCTCGTTGGCTCACGATCTCTCTTGTTGATGAAAACCATGAGGGGAATGGAGGTGTACATCCAACGCGTTGAGTGATATGAAAATAGCGTGATCCAACACAGCCCCTTGCATTGATGGCGAACGCGTGAGGCAATCAAAGCAATCAAAGGAAAACGCGTTTGATGGCCGCGTTTATTCCCTTTACTTCAAGATGTTTTGAGACGGACGTTCTGCTTTCCTCAATGGTGGGCCTTTGCATAATGGGCCCTTGCCAGACCGGCCCATCGGACCCTTTATATAAGAGCGAGAAGGGATGGGAAGCTTCCACTGTACATCTCTTATTTTCTCTATGTCAGAGGGTTTTGAGACGATTGGGTTTCCCCACCATTGCTCCGCTTGCAGGAACCTCCTCTTCATCGTCTTTCTTGGAATTACTCAGGTAAATCAACTCCCTTACTCTCTGATTTCTGAATGTGCTTTGTTTTTTGCTCGAGCTTTCAATGTTTTTTGTTGGTGACTGCATTCTTTTCTTCTTCTCTCTCTTCCGTTGCTTTGTCTTCTCTCCCCTTGTTCTTCTGGGTAACAATGGCGGGGATGACGGCATCGAGGGGTGTTCTCCTGAGAAGGTGAAAAATATAGAGATAGGGGGAGGAATTGCATAACCTGACTCGACGAGTTCACTTTGGTGATGGAGCGCAGAGATTCGCTGTTACTTTTTACTGCAACTTTTCCTCTTCCTCGCTTCATCTTCTTTCTGACTTTCGAACTTTCGCTTCCAGATCTTTCGACAGCCCCATCTGTCCCCAATTTTTTGTTGATCGCGGTGTTTTTCTAGCTAATGGCGCTTATTTTGCTTTATCTTGTTTGTGCACTCTCCTTCATCTTCGAGTTTGGTTAAGTTTTTCTTCCTTTCGACTTGGCTTCTCCTCTTGATCGCGGTCTTTCTCTAGAGTCCTCTTTTTGCTTTGTTTTGGTTGTGCGCGTTGCTTCTCCTTCTTTGTGACTAAATTCTTTTCTTCTTTTCAGAGAGGGCTTGTTTCATCGCGTGCAATCATCCTTCCTTATTTCTTCATCATGTCAAGAGAAACAAATTCTGGGAGCGGTGATGCGTATGGAAGAGCAATGGGGGATGCGTACAGAGAGCACGAATCCGCCACAAGTCCTGAGTCCGAGGCCGCTTCTACATCTTCTAGTGATTCAACGCGTCAGACCGTAGCTGAAGTTGCTTCAAAAAGACGTGTGTCGCGAGTTGAGAAGATAAGGGGCAAAGGTGTGGTCTCTCATCTTCCAGCCGCCAATGTTTCCCAAAGCAATCCCCAAGGAAAAAGATCGCGAAGTGTAGAGAGCTTTGCGAGCCATCGATTCAAAGTTGATCCTCCTCCGATTCCCGCGGTGATTCCAACTGAGGTTCCCATGGTGAAGGACCACCCAGGCAAGGACATGCGAAGTCTTGGGTCAACCACTACTGTCTCATTAACCACCCTAGAAGATTTGGCGCGATCAATTTCGTGGCCAGCAGGGATAGAACTCTGTCTTCCTGAGAGAGAGGGGACCTCCTTAGCGCGATACGAAAGTTGTGTGGTCGTCTTTGTGGCTAGCATCGAAGCTGGACTTCGTTTCCCTCTGCCTGACTTTTATCGTGATTTCTTGAGGCTTGTCAATCTCAGCCCTACCCAGCTGTACCCTAACGCGTGGAGATATTTTAGCGGATATACAATGCGATGTTATCATTCTGGCTTTTCTCCCGATGTCCAACACATGCTTAAGCTCTTCACTCTGAAGTACGATAGTGGTTTCTGCAATCTTAGCCTACCCACCCTAAACGTGATCAGTAAGCCTTCCAATGTGGGAAAGTGGAAAGATAGGTGGTTCCTAGCGCGGTGCTCTTCTCACGCGGTCTTCAACTGCCAGTTGTTTCCTGGTCCTTTCATGCGTCCGGACAATCCTTATCAGAATGAAATTGACGCGTGTAAGAAGCAGTTTCGTAATGTGGGAAGTGCCTCTGACTACAAGTGCGTGATTACTCAAGACAACTTGGAGAAGGCAGGGCTCAGCTTGCCGCGCACAGCTAGACGTGATGAGTCGGGTGGTAACTTTCTTTTTTTGCCATTCTTTACACTTACGCGTTGTATTAACTAACTCATGCATTCACAGGGATGAAGTCAAACCACTTTCTTAAGAGGGCCAAAAAGATCGCGAGTGGAGCCGAGTCGGCGATTAAAGCAGTTGAGGAACAGGCCACGTCGGAGCAGGCCCCAGCTCCAGCTCCAACTCTTGACGCAAAGATTGTGAGTGAGACGACAACATTGTTGCAACTACCAAGCAGTCCAATCGAGGCAGAGACGCGAGGAGAAAAGCGTGACGCCCCTTCTCAAGCAGGTCGCGGGGAAAAGAGATCAAGGACTGAAAGCAACGTTGCCCTTGCTTCGATCACCACCATAGGGAGGGCTGTCTTTGCCGCGCCAGTGCCTTCTATGTCCGATATGCGTCAACTGGCTCCTCCAAATGGTGTATGTGTAAGAGAGAAAGAATGGATGACTTCGTTGTCTCCACAAGTCCTTCAGCTGGAGGGCATGAAGTACATGGAGATGGTATGCGTTTTAATGCTTGCTCCTGCTTTTTGTCACGTGAATTCTGCTTATCTATTCTTTCCTTGTTTGATTTTGTAGGCTCGACTCAGCATGCTAGCCGCCACAACATATTGCAACGTCTTAGATGCCAAGTGCAAAGGCATCCGTGAAGAGCATGAAGCCCGTAAAAAGGTGGCCGCGCTAACCAAGCAGGTTGAACAATCTGCCGCGGAACTTGCCAAGGCGAATGGTAACATGACAATGCTTGGGGAGGAGAAATCAAAGCTCGTTGAGGAGAAGGCAAAGCTCGAGGAGGAGAAAGCGAAGCTTGAGGAGGAGAACGCGCTGATGAAGATGAACGTTGAGAATCTTCAGCGTGCCATATCCGAGAAAGAGGACGAAGCGGTTGAGCACAAGAAGCAACTTGAGGCGTCTAATCTTGAAACTGAGAAGTGGCGTGCCAGGGCAGAACACGCTGTCTCTGACTATCTCAAGACGAAGGATTACCAGATGAAGCTGGCTGATGTGGTGGGGCCCCATTGGTAGCAGGGCATAAGGATCGGAGTTAGGCAAGCGGTGGCGAGGTTCGGCGAGATCGATCCTAAGATTGTTTATTTCACTCCAGACTACACAGATCTTTTTGGCGAGCCCCCCATCAAAGACCCCGCGGAAGACGATAACCAAGCTATAGACGTAGATGCGAACGTCGCGACAAACAGTACAACTTTGCTCGAGGATCGCGATGCTCCTTGATTTCCACCAGGCGATTCGTAGACTTTCTTTATCTTTTCCTCTTGTATGTCATCGTATGAAAGAATTAGTAACATATCAAATGAATGAAAAGCAACTTTTTGAACGTCGCCTTCTTTCTAGGTAATGGTAATCTTTAAGTGACATAGTAGACTCTCTCTTAGAAGAACGCGGTGGCAGCCCCAAGCTTGTTGGGAGATCTCACCCGTTTTGAAGAACGCGGTGGCAGCCCCAAGCTTGTTGGGGGATTTCACCATTTTGAAGAACGCGGTGGCAGCCCCAAGCTTGTTGGGGGATCTCACCCGTTTTGAAGAACGCGGTGGCAGCCCCAAGCTTGTTGGGGGATCTCACCCGTTTTGAAGAACACGGTGGCAGCCCCAAGCTTGTTGGGGGATCTCACCCGTTTTGAAGAACGCGGTGGCAGCTCCAAACTTGTTGGGGGATCTCACCCATTTTGAAGAATGCGGTGGCAGTCCCAAGCTTGTTGGGGGATCTCACCCGTTTTGAAGAACACGGTGGCAGCCCCAAGCTTGTTGGGGGATCTCACCCGTTTTGAAGAATGCGGTGGCAACCCCAAGCTTGTTGGGGGATCTCACCCGTTTGAAGAACGCGGTGGCAGCCCCAAGCTTGTTAGGGGATCTCACCCGTTTGAAGAACGCGGTTCACAGAGGACCAAGCTGCCCTAGTGTGAGGAAGTCCCCACGGACGGCGCCAGTGATGATGTCCAAGATTTCTAAATAAACAAAGCGTGAAGCTTATAAGAGACTTGGTCCTGTATGAACGCGTTAAACCAACATGGATAAGTTTAGGGTTGCCACAATGATGAACGCAATGAATCAAAGCAGAGATATAAGAACACAAACACAACCATTTTTAACGAGGTTCAGACAAAGCCTACTCCTCGTGGCCTCAAGCAGGAGAGCCAAATCCACTAAATAAGGCGTAAAGATTATGAGAGTACAAGATATATGCAACGCGATGAATAAAGCAGAAGACGATAAGCGTGAACAAAGGACGCGATAAATAATAGTCGACGAGTACGAAGCTTTCCACTCTTTTACAATTTCATGGGAATCCTCACAGATCTTGAAAAAGCTTAGAACAAGCTTGTATGCATGTTTCTTCTCTTTTTCTTCGACCCTTTTTATGAAAGGGTCTTGGGCTATTTATAGGCAAGGGGTCCTACTTGAAGTCGGCCGGCACACAGAGATACGTGTCATCTTATGATTCCTCCAGTGACAGACGTCGGCAAGGAGGTGTAGGGCCATGATTGGACCAGCAAGGCGGGAGGACGTGTGTCGATCTTGAAGAGATGCATTGCTGGCATGCTCAGATTGGTTCGATGAATTCGTGGCGGTTTGATGGCGTCTGATAATTACCACGCGGTCATAGAGGACTTGACGCGTTGAAGATGTTCTGAGTCCATTACTGCTCTTCGTGATGAGTTTTTTTACATGTTTAGGCGCGTTCTTCTAGTTGGCTCGCGATCTTCTTTGATGATGAAAACCATGTTGGGCGCGTTCTTCTCGTTGGCTCGCGATCTCTCTTGTTGATGAAAACCATGAGGGGAATGGAGGTGGGCATCCAACGCGTTGAGTGATATGAAAATAGCGCGATCCAACAATGTTCACATCGAGAAATGTGTGATTTTTTTTCTTTCAAAAAAACGCATGTAATACGGAAAAAAATTTAACACGGCCAAATTTTCGCCCTTTTAATGAAGGTTCTGGGTCTGTATTTCCCTTAAATATAATGGCCTAAAACTTATTTCTCTCCTAAATAATTATATTCATTTAATCATTCCGGCCTTCCCTGCATATATATATATATGCTCTTTTTTTAAAATAAGTTGATTTCTTATAACATATATGCCATCGATCGATTTTAAAGAATATAGTTTTCATTTTCATTTACATTCTGTTTTTCTAAATTTATCACATAACTTTAATTCTTATATAAAAAACGACCATAGCTCATTTTTGCTATCTTACCTGTTAGTTCTTCATTGAACAATTTAAAACTTGAATAATAGTTCTCAGTGAACAATTTTTTATGGTACATCAGTTCTTCATTGTCAGTGTGTAAGCAACTTGACAAATAAATTAACCTTAAATAAAAATTGACAAAATTTTGCACAAATAAAATGTTTTCCTACCTTTCTTTTTTTTATCGTAGAATTTGGATCTCTCTTTATAAAAAGAACATTTTCCCGAACTCTGGTTACCAATCACTTAGAGTAAATTAATCTTAATTCTTACATATGAAAGTATAGAATTTGCATGTTTCGATTAAGATGAATATGCAAACGAGTTTCAATCCGACATTGCACTCTACTCAAGATCTAAAGCATAAACAACCGATCTTTTATTGATCCTTGTGGACCAATTTATAACTTTGTCACATACAAAATCAACCAACCAATTCAATTCACCATTTGTCTTTGTTTGTTTTTGCTGAAGTACCATTTGTCTTCTTCAGGTCAGGTTCCTTTCGGATGGTTTTGATGTGAGCAGAGCCAAGTACTTATTTTGTTAATTATTAGAGTGATAATAGCCACGCAGCTCGCATGGGGAGTATACGTGTTACGTACATTTAATTGAAAATAGCCATATAGATATTTTATTAAGAAAAATATCTTGGATGTAAAATTACAAATGGAAGATTACACTACGTATTGATCATATACAAGTAAGCAGATTGGGAAAATTAACCACATAATAAATCAGATATTTAATGTTGAGTATAGTCAGTTAGTTAGCTCAACTCAGTTATTTAGGAGAGTTAGTTACAAGTTGTTACAACATATTTGTAGCTTCTTTCTCTGTTATAAATAGCCATTTGTATCTGGCTCATAAACTCACTTATAATCTCTCTCTTTTGGTTCACAATGGAGTTTTCTATCTCTTCTCTTGTTCTACTTTCTTCCTTCGTTTGAATCACATTTACCAAGTTTCACATGGTATTACACAAACACTATGGTGCGTCCTCAAAACAATCCAACTCATCCTGCATCTTCTGGGTTTCCACATCTCAATCAACTCCTCCTCCTCCGATTCAAGTTTCTTAGAATCGACAGTAGCCTGTTGATAATCATGATCGTTGGGATGAACTATTCCTGCATCATCCAGAGAATCCTTCTTGTGCTCTCTCCATATAGCTTCTCGACGAGCGAAATTACCTCCAATGTAAGAGATCTTATGACGTTTCACTCATCGCAAAGTACAAATTGGGATTCTTCAATGATGCTTGTCCAAAGCCTCCTTCAGATTTTCATGTGTGTGCACATTGGGAGCAATGTGAGAATATGATAATCTCCTAGATCTTTCATTCAGTCAAGAAAGAGACTGCTCAATCTGTTCTACTTTGTAAAACTGCACACCAGATCTGGATTGAGTTAGCATTGTGTTGTGGTCGCTAGAATCGTACTAAAATTTATCGAATTCAGCGTGATTTAGCTTCAATTTCGTAAGGTACTTAATCTATTTCTTCTTACTTCGTCAACTGCAAGATGTTGTGGGATGAGTATGAAGAAATAGATGTCTACAAGTGATCGAGTTTCTCATGGGACTGAATAAGCCCTTCTCTGTTCTTCGTAGTAGTATCCTGATGCTTAACCCACCTCCTTCCATTACTGATGTCTACAGTATTTTTCTTCAAGTGGAAGAACAATGTTCATTCCGCAACTCTGATTCAAATCTTGATAATGATGGTACCACTTTATCTTCTCATAATTCTTGAGGAGGATCTTCTTGTTCATGATCTAACCTGCTCGTGGTGCTACTAATGGCAGACGCACTGGACATACAATTGTGATCATTGTAGGCGCACTGGACATACAATTGATCGTTGTTGGAAGCTTCACGGTTATCCACCCGATCTTGATCAAAATCGGGATTGAGATCGTGATTGCAATCACAAGATTGTTGCAGCTTCTTCATTAACACTTGATTCTCCTTCTGTTGTTTCTGCTTCCAGCTCCGGTTCTCCTTCTCTTACTCAAGATCAGTAAGATAAACTAGTTTCTTTGCTTAGTCAAAAGTGTTCAGATCTACATGAATCATTTGCCTTATTAGCTAGTAAGTCTTTCTGTCTCTATTCGAATAGCTTGAACTCATCTTGGACCCAATATAGTGGTGGACTAACCACATCACGCCTCATTTATCCTTTCTTCAACATTCTTCTTCTATTCCTAATCCTCCTTCTGTTACTCTACCTAATGGTAGTAAATCTTTCATTCATAATCGAGGTAATGTTTCTTCGTCCTCTAATCTTACTCTTTCTGATGTGTTACATGAACCTGATTTTTGTTTCAATCTTCTTTCTCATAGTAAATTGAATAAGGAGCTCTTTGCTAATGTCATTTTTACTCCATCTTCTTGTTTTCTCCAGGCCCCTTCGATGAGGAAGCCTCTATTGATTGGTAAAGAAGAAAAAAGACTCTATGTCATGGATAGAAATCTTTGTAATCAGGATGCTAATTTGCATAGTTTTTCTAATGCAACGTGTCCTGCTTTTCTTGCTTGTACTTCCAATAACATCCTTGAACTTTGGCATTGTCGCCTTGGACATGTATCTTTTGAGAAACTTAAGCATTTACCCTTCGTTTCCAAGGATGCTTCTAATGCTCATGTTCTTTGTAAAGTTTATCCTCAAGCTAAGCATCACAGAAAGTCATTTGTTTCTTCATCTCGTCATGTTGTATCTCTCTTTGACCTAATACACATTGATACATGGGGTCCATACAAATGTCATACATACAATAGCTTTCGCTTCTTTCTTACCATAGTTGATGACCATACTCATTGCACATGGACTTATCATGCTACTCACTAAAGTGATGCTCTTACCATTCTCAAGCATTTTGCTTAAATGATTCACACTCAGTTCAATGTCAAAATTAAGTTACCTTGTTGTTGTTGCTTTCTACACTTCTCTTGGTAATATTCATCAGAAATATTATGTTGACACCCCTCAACAAGATTGTATCGTTGAACGAAAACATAAACACCTTCTTGAAGTTGCTCGAATCACAAGTCCCACTCAAATATAGGGGTCTTTGTGTCTTAGCTGCCACTTTTCTCATCAACTATACCCCTTTACCCTCTTCACATATTCAATCCCCTTATCAACTCTTGTTCAAAAATATCCCTGACTTTTTCTTCTTAAAGGCATTTAGTTGTCTTGCTTTGTTAAATACCCTCAAAAGAAACTGAGATAAATTTCAACCCAGAGCTAATCCTGGTGTTTTCATGGGATATTCATATGGCAGAAAGTCTTACATTGTTCTTGACCTTGTTACTCACAAAATTCTTCATTCCAGAGATGTAGTGTTTCATGAACAACACTTTCCTTTTCATTTCATTGCCACTTCCTCTATATATTTACCTGTACCTGCATTACAACATGATTTTCCCTCTCACATTTTTTTGCCCAATGACACCCTTTCATCTATAATCTTTTCTCCTTCCTTACACAATACTCTTTCTCCCTCTTTCCCGAGTTCTCTTTCCTCACACAATACATGAGCCTATCTCACTATCCATTCTCCTTCTATATCTCCTCCCCTTGTTGCATTTAGGAAATCTAATCGTGAACATAATCATCCTGCTTACCCTGATGACTATGTATGTGCATTTTTTCCTAGTTCTACTTATCATATTAATATGGTTTCCTCTTCTAGTTTGCCTTCTTCTCATTTTGCTTTACTTTCTTCTCTTTGTTCTTAAAGTGAACCTTCTTCTTATGTTGAGGCCGTTAAGGATCCTGACTAGGTTATTGCTATGAAAAAGGAGGTTGATGCCTTTTAAGCTAATGAAACATGGGATCTAGTTTCTTTTCCCAAAAGGTAAGAAACCCGTGGGATGTAAATGGGTTTACAAAGTTAAACTGAAATCATACGGTACACTTAAGAGGTATAAAGCAAGGTTAGCGGTTAAGGGATTCACACAAAAAGCTGGTAATGATTACCATTAAAGCTTTTCTCCTGTGGTGAAAATGACAACAATCAGGGCTTTAGTTGTTGCTTCCAAGAACTGGCCACTCCACCAAATGGATGTCAATGCCTTTTTACATGAAAATCTAAATGAGGAGGTCTACATGAGTCTTCTTGAGGGCTTTCCTAATCCAAGGAATCTTGTTTGTTGCCTCAAGAATTCATTTTATGGTCTTAAACAAGCTTCAAGGTAGTGGTTCCATCGATTGACTTCTTCATTGCAGTCTCTTGGCTTCATTCAGTCTATAAATGATTTCTCTATTTTCACTAAGAGAGTTGGCTCTTAAATCACTATTGTTGTTGTCTATGTAGATGACTTGTTAGTGATAGGATTTAATGCAGCTACTATCCAACATCTTAAGTCAATTCTTGATGCAGAATTTAGTGTCAGAGACCTTGGCTTGCTGCAATATTTCCTTGGCTTGATGGTTTCTTATTTGTCCTCTAACATTGCTCTCATCCAGAAGAAATTCACTCAAGAGTTACTAAGCACAGTTTATTTTCACTCCCTGAAATTTGTATGCTATCCATTGCCTATTCCCTGTAAGTTTTTACTTGAGCAAGGCACACCATTACCTGATCTAACTGTCTATAAAGCACTCATTGGCAAGCTTATTTATTGACACACACTCGGCCTGATCTTTCTTATGTTGTGAAAACTATGATCCAATTCATGCAAAAGCCTTACACTGCTCATTATGATGCCTTGTGACACACCCTTTGCTATGTCAAAGGCACACCTTGCTCTCGCATCCTTCTTAATGGATGAGATCACACGGTTTTGACTGCCTATTTAGACAATGATTGGGTCTCTCTCCTTGTGAATAGAAGATCATTCACATGCTATTTCCTTCTCCTTGGTGCTTCTACAGTTAGCTGGAAGTCCAGAAAGCAAAGCATTGTCTCTAGGATCTCTACAATAGCTAAGTATTGAGCCATGTCTCAAGCTGCAACTGAGATCACTTGGGTTGTTCTCATACTCAAAGACCTTACTGTGGATGTCATTCAACCAGTCCAATTGCATTGTGACAATAATTCAGCTCTACAAATAGCCAAGAATCCTGTCTTCCACGAGATGAGTAAACATATTGAAATAGATTGTCATTTCACCAGGGACAAAGTTCTTGAAGGTCTCCTCCAGCTTTCCTATATCCCTATTGCTTAACAACTTGCTGACGTGCTCACCAAGACTCTTCCTTCAGCTCAGCAAAATCTCATTATGTCCAAGCTGGGTATGTTGTTTCCTTCATCACCATCTCTAGCTTCCCGGGGGGGGGGGGGGGGGTTGAGCACATCAGTTAGTTAGCTGATTTTAGTAAGTTAGGAGAGATAGTTACAAGTTGTTACAACAAATTTGTAGCTTCTTTCTCTGTTATAATTAGCCATCTGTATCTAGCTTATAATCTCACTTGTAATCTCTCTCTCTCTTGGTTCAACAATGGAGTTTTCTGTAACACCCCCATGCCAGTGGTGCTACAGTGCCATAGTCCCGAAGGACTATAAGGCGGGTGAAATAAAAATTTGCAAAACATAGCCCATATATATATATAAAGCAACACAGCGGAAACCTGTTCAGAGTTTGAAACCATAATCAAACTTAACCTACAGAAAATACAACACTTTACAAACCAAAAACCAATACAACAAGTTTGACCCATACAAGGTTCAAAACCAAAACGACACGCAAAACCAAGTCAAAGTCCAAACCAAAAGAGTAAAGCCTTCAACTCCAAACCAACGGTGATCAGGATCCTCCTTGCTGGCGCTAAATCTACAAAGCCTGATTGACTGGGGGACCCGATACCCCAGCCAACCATGGCACGTAAACCAAGGTTGGTCAGTCTTTTGAAAGACTATGGCAAGATTCCTCAAGCCAAAACAGTTCAAAACACATACATATATCACCAATCAACTCACAACAACGACAACACGCCACACAGTATATAATATCATAACTATACTTAATCATATCAACCAACCAATGCCAACCACACGTCAAAACATATACACACACTATCACATACCATTCATTACACATCCTTATCCAACTCTTCACTATACTAACCTCAATCAATCCATCCTCAAACTCATCACAAGCATAAACGAATAAAACGATCCAATCCAACTTCACTGACACGTCCAATCCACCCTTCTCTCTATTACTAATACCTCAATCAACAACTCTATGCACATATACATCTCTTACTACTGACTTACAACCAAAGCTAACCAATAAGACTGAACTCACTACTGCACTACACAATAAATTCAATTAACATGCACATCCACAAACACATAAGCATCAACGAGATAATCATCACATATAAACATAAAGAAAATAACGATCCAGGCCAGCCACCCTTCTGGTGCCGCCTGTTCGTTAACATAGACTGTAACTCATACACTCAAATTCAACCCTTGTTGGCCCACACCCTCAAGATGGGAAACCAACCTCCACACTTAATCAACATAACCATCTTCCTGCAACTAGTTACCACCAACAATCATACCAACAGAGATTCATATCACAACTAACTACAATAACCAACATTTGACAATAAGTCAAACTAGCCAACAATCAATATCTAACATAAAACCAATAACTAAACACACAGTCAATATTTACCAACACAACCACTAAATCAAACAATAACAATCATCATCACGAAACCACTTTAATCAGGTATGCAACCAACATTCAATACATAATCAACACACAACCGCCAACCCTCCAATCCAACCTCCGTCTCCACCACCACATCACCGGGTGAGACAATCCACAATACCTCCGTCTACACCACCACATCACCGGGTGAGACAATTCACAATACCTCCGTCTACACCACCACATCACCGGGTGAGACAATCAACACACACAACCACCAACACCTCCAATCCAACCTCCGTCTCCACCACCACATCACCGGGTGAGACAATCAACACACACTTTCCGGATGGGACTTTCACCATCCAACCCTTGGCCCTTAACGACGTAGGCGTGCACCCTACGCGGTTTGGTGAGACTATCATCACCTGAACCTTAGACTCTGAATTAACACTGGCCCTTAACAACGTAGGCGACACTCGGTCCCTACGATGTTTGGTGAGGCTATCATCACCTGGCCCTTGGACTCTCAATCAACAACAATCCAACCACCACACCGACAACCAATCAATTATTACACACGACCTCTATTAACCCATTTTCACACATATATATATATTCAACCAAGAAACTTTAAAATCAATAATCCAAACAATCCACGACAATCAATCCACAACTATCAATCCATATCAATCAATCCGCCACAATCAAACAACAACAATCAATCCACATCAGTCAATCTACAACACGGGACAATTACTAATGTACCCACACATTCACACACACACACAATCCAACACACACACATACACATTCAATCCAACACACACATACGATCCACACACACACACACACACATTCAATCCAACACACACATACGATCCACACACACACACACACATTCAATCCAACACACCCACACGATCTAACACACACACACACACGTGTCAACAGACACTATCAACAACAATCAATCACATTTAGTCACAATTGACTACCACGTCAACATTTAATCAAATACGATACAAGACAAATCATATCACACGCACATACCCATATTCAACCAAGCAACGGTAAACTTAATTATGAAATAAACTGGGCATAATACAATTTATAAAAAATATAAGTTAGCAAGAATCCTCTTGCCTCAAGTCGAACCGCAACGACCCCAGAGGTCTCCAAACCACTCGAACGAACCTGCGAAATCAATCCGAGCAAATCCCTGGCATTAATTCAATCAAACCACAACTAGAAAAACCCCCAAATTCAAACCCTAATTCATACCTTCAAAAATTTCAGCAACCACACACACACAAAATCAACCCAAAGCTCACGAAATTGGCTCTTCAACTGCCCACAAAGAATAATTCAACATCAATTCGGACCACACATCAATTCGAACATATACCCAAAAAAAATTCAGCAAAGATTTCAGCCAAATCAAACCACCACGACGTCTCACGGAAATCGAACACATATATTCACCTTACCAGCGAAGACAATAGCTCAAATCGGAGACGATGCCGGAAACGACGGAGACGAACCCTGGCTTCTGACGCCGGAATCAGCAGCTCAACACGACGGACTGCAGCAGCTTGAAGACAGCACGAACACAGCGCAACGAACAGCAGCTTGCACAGCAGCAGCGAACACGGCTCGCCGGAGAAGAAAGCGGCTCGGCTGGCACCGGAGGAGGCCGGATTCGCCGGGGAAGAAATAGCTGCTCGAGGAGGAGGGAGCTGGAGCTGCTCGTGAAGAAGAAAGAGCGTGAGGCTCAGGAGAAAAAAATCGGGAGAGAGAGAGAGACCACCGAATTTGTTTTAGGGATTTTTATCCCCAAAATTCCATTCCTCCCCTTTTAAGTAAATCCCATAATTAATTTACCAAAATGCCATTACCTTATCTTATTTGGGGTATTTCATTTTCTATCTCTTCTCTTGTTCTTTTTTCTTCCTTCGTTTGAATCACATTTACTAGATTTCCCAATTAAAAATGTCAACATAATTATAAACAGAAAACCGCGGAAAACCCTTGAAGAAATTCATTTAAAACTAATTGAACGAGATTTTATGGAACTAAAACACATGCTGGTATGATATCAAGAAAATCAACTCATATTCAGACAAGACCCAATCTGAATAATTAGAGACTCAACAAGGTACATTAGAAACCACTTACATATTTGGGAAAAAAAACAAAGACATATGATGAAAACATTCCAATGAGACAAAATATACCATGAGCAAAAAATAAAACAAATATAAAATGGAATAGTCATGTATCAAATTATTACAAAATTAACTTTGACGGTTTAAAAAACCCAATGGTGATGTTGCAATTGACTTGATGATTAGGAATGACAAAGATGAAACTAAAAGTGTGAGAACTAAAAAACATGGTAATAATCCCATCTTAATCACATAAGTTGTGACACTTAATTAAGATCTCCTAGTTGCTAGATGCCTTGGTATAGACAAATTGAAATGTAATGAGCTATTTTTTGTCTAATCAATGTAATTACATGAATCTTGACGCGTCCGTGGAAATTTGAGATAATTGTTACCTACAATGTTCTTGATTTACAATCTTTCTCGAAAGTACAAATTGCATTATTAAACCATTTACCCTCTTACATTGGTAATACAAAAGAAGTATAACTAAAATTTCTCATCTAAAAGGATGCTCTAAGGTGGACATGCAAACCTTATTTATTCCTCATAAGAAAATAATTAAATTGAATAGTTAGTAAGATACTTTTGAGGAGATGATATCAAAATCTCAAAACAATTTAGCAAAATTAAAAGCATACTGTATTTCTCAAGCAAGAAAAACTATGATTATAAATGCAAATCTAGCTACCAAACCAATTTTTTCTAATGCAGATTTCTATGTCACCAACAACCATACATGAAGCTAGATCAAATAGACAATGAATTCTTCCGAAATATTTAATAAAAAACAAACAAACAATCGGATGAAGGTTGTAAACACAAAGATAATGGAGGATTGGGAGTGATGCAAACAAAGGAAATGAATGTAGCATATAGTTAAGACTCATTTGGAATATTATGACATAAGAAGATAATTTATGGGTAAAGATTATCAAGGACAAGTACATACAAGAGGTAGGTGTATATGATTACATAAATAAAGTCTCAATGTTGTGGCACTGGAGCAAAGCTGATGAACCTTAGAGAAGTTTTGCGAAATGGCTTAAATGCCAAATTGCTAATAAGAAAACTACAAAATTTTGCAAAGGTATGTAGGTGGAACAAATTCCTCTAAGTATGGTCAAACCAAATATCATTGATGATGAAGACGTCGCTATTAGTAGATGTATCTTGACAGACAAAAAATTTTGATGTGAATGAAATTGCAAAACTAATGCTTATCAACATTGTTAGAAAAATTTTACAAAACCGATATTAGGATATGACATAACCAATAGACTTTATTGGGGACCACGAGTAACGGTTGATTTTCACAAAGTCTTTAATAAATTGAGCACAATTTATTATACACAACGAAAGGAGTAGCAAAATATAAATTGGATATGGAAATTGAATGGACCATTATAAAGTTAAAAAATTATCTATAAATGCTCCAAAAATGGACTCCCAACTACATAATACTGGCAAGTATGAGAGTTCTAGTGCCAATGGAATGGGTGTTCAATAATAACCCAAAAGAAGAGTGTAAACATATCCTTATAGACTGCTATATCACACAAGGTATCATTACATAATTCAATAACAAATCTATATACAATGTAAAATACAGTCTCGGCAATCAATGACCATCCCTATAATTAAGCCTTAAACAAACAAAAGGGAAAAAGTTAAACAAAAAATAGAAGATGACTATTACATTCCGAAAACGATAAGGGCTGTTTGAATTTTGAACGGTTGTTTAAATTGTGAATGATAATCCATTTATGACCATGGCTGAAAATATGGTCATCAATTACTATGAATAAAATGTTATGAAACAAAAAAAAAATATAAGATGATTGTTACATTCTAATTAAAACTCACATTCAAATGAGATAAGGGCTATGAATAAGATATTATGCTCACATTCAGATGACTGTTACGATAAGGGCTGCTTGAATTTTGAACAAAACGCATTTCTTATAAAAATAGTACTCAATTACATAGCTAATGTAAAAAGGGTTGTTGTTCCATTTGCTTGAAAATCACATTCAGATGACTGTTACGGGCTGTTGTTCCTAAAATTCACATTGAATGTCCATGGCTGAACTTATGGTACTCAATTACATAGCTAAGAATATGCTCAAACGGCTGAAACCATGACTTGAATTGTACATGAAAATTTCTACAAGTTAAATGCTAACCAATGATCAATTGATGCCAATGGAAGAATGTTGATGGTGGATTCAAATAAATACCGGTTTTCCCATCTATTCATTTGCTCTACCACTACAATCCTCTCTCTCTTATCTTCTTCTCACCTCCCTGCACAAACATTGAAATCATGACTGAAAATACAACTCAACATGAAAATTTCTATAAGTTGAAATCGAAGCTTAGTATGTAGCAAATGGGATGCAATCGATAGGTTCGGAACATACATGTCCACGAATTTCCTTCTTACAGACAATATGGTATTCTACTTATCTATACAAAAATCTATTAGTTGTTATTTTCTGATATTGCTTACTATATCTACATGTTTAACAATGCAATTGTCCCTCTATTCAAAGGCAAACCTCATACATTGTACTGTTAAGAGCAATGTTGCCCATTATTTTGTGTCCAAGTTAGTGGAAGGGTTTGTCTACTACTTCAAAGATTTTAATGTGGTGTCCAATAAGAATAATTTTCGCATTGTAAAGAATAACAATGTCATGATTGAACTTGATGGCGCTTCAATTGTCAAGAACATCCAAATTTGTCCCTCTGCATTTCCTCGGTATCCTTTTGACATAATTGAAATTGAAGACATTCAACTATCCGAGAGAAATGACCTAATTGGTAAGAATATTACCCCTTATTTGTATTTTAATAATGTAACATACCTAAATTTGTATTTTATACGGGCCTAATCACACATGTTAATATCACTCAATATTTATATTTTATGATGTAACATACCCAAATGTGTAATTTCCATGTGCCTAATTGCACATGTTATGGACTATGTTATTGATGTTGGGACGCCTACTGTTGTTGGGAAGGCAAAAAAGGAAAGTAGTGGTTCAGAGCTTCTTGAGTTCCACCTAATTAACAACAAGTAAGATTTTTCCCATTTCATCCAATACTTCTGCAAAATATACAATCGAAAGACCAAAATTTTACTACTTCTACAACATCAACAATGCAGGGGATGTCAGCTTAGAGTGGTATTATGGGATAGTGTTGGAGAGGAACTAATCAAAAGAAAATCAACAAAGGAAAGCCTCTACTCCATCATCTTGTCAGCTATGAATGTGAATGAATACAAGAGTAAAATAACATTTATTTTCTTTTTCAAGCCATATCTAAGCTACCTATATTTCTTATTTGTGTCTGAATTCATAACCATGTCCAACATGCACTACTTACAGATGAGGTGTACCTTTCAAGCACTTCAGCAACTTTGATCTATGATAGCACTGAAATCCCTCAATTAGCAGAATTCAGAAAACAACCACTGTACTAATCCCTAACCATTATTTGAATACATTAACTCCATTAAAGTTTTTAAATAATTCATGCATGGCTTACCTATTCTCCATGACTTAAATGTGTTTTCTCTACAACAACAACAATGTCAGAGACCATGGCACATTCACTAAAAGCGCAGATCTGGCAACAATACAAGGAACTATATTAGAGTTGTTGCAATGGTGTAGAGTTAGAAAAAAAGTATAATGTATTTTTATGAAATTATTTTGTATCAAACTATATATTTTCACCACATAAAAATAACTTTGAAAATAATACGCCATTTAATAGGAGACAACCTTCGAATGCAATGTCCAAATCACAAAGATTTAAACACGAACCCCTTGGTACAATTTCGCGTGCAGCAGTGACCAGTGAAAAAAAAGGTATTACTCGCGGTAATGGAAATTTCTGGTGTCAATTGTGTGCCAAGATGAGTAGCTTCCTAAAGACATGGTACTCATAATCTATATACAATGTACATCTTTGTTATAAAAAATGACTTTCTTATTTGTTATTACTTTATTCGCTCACTCGACAATTTACCATATAGGATCACGATTTTCTAATACTACAAATCAGATAGTTAGCTGATTTTAGTAAGTTTGGAGAGATAGTTACAAGTTATTACAACAAATTTGTAGCTTCTTTCTCTGTTATAATTAGCCATTTGTATCTAGCTTATAATATCACTTGTAATCTCTCTCTCTCTCTCTCTTGGTTCAACAATGGAGTTTTCTATCTCTTCTCTTGTTCTTTTTTCTTCCTTCGTTTGAATCACATTTACTAGATTTCCCAATTAAAAATGTCAACATAATTATAAACAGAAACCCGAGGAAAACCCTTGAAGAAATTCATTTAAAACTAATTGAATGAGATTTTATGGAATTAAAACACATGGTGGTATGATATCAAGAAAATCAACTCATATTCAGACAAGACCCAATCTGAATAATTAGAGACTCAACAAGGTACATTAGAAACCACTTACATATTTGGGAAAAAAACAAAGACATATGATGAAAACATTCCAATGAGACAAAATATACCATGAGCAAAAAATAAAACAAATATAAAATGGAATAGTCATGTATCAAATTATTACAAAATTAACTTTGACGGTTTAAAAAACCCAATGGTGATGTTGCAATTGACTTTATGATTAGAAATGACAAAGATGAAACTAAAAGTGTGAGAACTACAAAACATGGTAATAATCCCATCTTAATCACATAAGTTGTGACACTTAATTAAGATCTCCTAGTTGCTAGATGCCTTGGTATAGACAAATTGAAATGTAATGAGCTATTTTTTGTCTAATCAATGTAATTACATGAATCTTGATGCGTCCGTGGAAATTTGAGATAATCGTTACCTACAATGTTCTTGATTTTCAATCTTTCTCGAAAGTACAAATTGCATTCTTAAACCATTTACCCTCTTACATTGGTAATACAAAAGAAGTATAACTAAAATTTCTCATCTAAAAGGATGCTCTAAGGTGGACATGCAAACCTTATTTATTCCTCATAAAAAATAATTAAATTGAATAGTTAGTAAGATACTTTTGAGGAGATGATTTCAAAATCTCAAAACAATTTAACAAAATTAAAAGCATACTGTATTTCTCAAGCAAGAAAAACTATGATTATAAATGCAAATCTAGCTACCAAACCAATTTTTTCTAATGCAGATTTCTATGTCACCAACAACCATACATGAAGCTAGATCAAATAGACAATGAATTATTCCGAAATATTTAATAAAAAACAAACAAACAATTGGATGAAAGTTGTAAACACAAAGATAATAGAGGATTGGGAGTGATGCAAACAAAGGAAATGAATGTAGCATATAGTTAAGACTCATTTGGAATATTATGACATAAGAAGATAATTTATGGGTAAAGATTATCAAGGAGAAGTACATACAAGAGGTAGGTGTATATGATTACATAAATAAAGTCTCAATGTTGTGGCACTGGAGCAAAGCTGATGAACCTTAGAGAAGTTTTGCGAAATGGCTTAGATGCCAAATTGCTAATAAGAAAACTACAAAATTTTGCAAAGGTATATAGGTGGAACAAATTCCTCTAAGTATGGTCAAACCAAATATAATTGATGATGAAGACGTCGCAATTAGTAGATGTATCTTGACAGACAAAAAAGTTTGATGTGAATGAAATTGTAAAACTAATGCTTATCAACATTGTTAGAAAAATTTTACAAAACCGATATTAGGATATGACATAACCAATAGAATTTATTGGGGACCACGAGTAACGGTTGATTTTCACAAAGTCTTTAATAAATTGAGCACAATTTATTATGAACAACGAAAGGAGTAGCAAAATATAAATTGGATATGGAAATTGAATGGACCATTATAAAGTTAAAAAATTATCTATAAATGCTCCAAAAATGGACTCCCAACTACATAATACTGGCAAGTATGAGAGTTCTAGTGCCAATGGAATGGGTGTTCAATAATAACCCAAAAGAAGAGTGTAAACATATCCTTATAGACTGCTATATCACACAAGGTATCTGTACATAATTCAATAACAAATCTATATACAATGTAAAATACAGTCTCGGCAATCAATGACCATCCCTATAATTAAGCCTTAAACAAACAAAAGGGAAAAAGTTAAACAAAAAATAGAAGATGACTATTACATTCCGAAAATGATAAGGGCTGTTTGAATTTTGAACGGTTGTTTGAATTGTGAATGATAATCCATTTATGACCATGGCTAAAAATACGGTCATCAATTACTATGAATAAAATGTTATGAAACAAAAAAAAAATATAAGATGATTGTTACATTCTAATTAAAACTCACATTCAAATGAGATAAGGGCTATGAATAAGATATTATGCTCACATTCAGATGACTGTTACGATAAGGGCTGCTTGAATTTTGAACAAAACGCATTTCTTACAAAAATAGTACTCAATTACATAGCTAAGAATATGTAAAAAGGGTTGTTGTTCCCTTTGCTTGAAAATCACATTCAGATGACTGTTACGGGCTGTTGTTCCTAAAATTCACATTGAATGACCATGGCTGAACTTATGGTACTCAATTACATAGCTAAGAATATGCTCAAACGGCTGAAACCATGACTTGAATTGTACATGAAAATTTCTATAAGTTAAATGATAACCAATGATCAGTTGATGCCAATGGAAGAATGTTGATGGTGGATCCAAATAAATACCGGTTTTTCCCATCTATTCATTTGCTCTACCACTACAATCCTTTCTCTCTTATCTTATTCTCACCCCCCTGCACAAACATTGAAATCATGACTGAAAATACAACTCAACATGAAAATTTCTATAAGTTGAAATCGAAGCTTAGTATGTAGCAAATGGGATGCAATCGATAGGTTCGGAACATACATGTCCACGAATTTCCTTCTTACAGACAATATGGTATTCTACTTATCTATACAAAAATCTATTAGTTGTTATTTTCTGATATTGCTTACTATATCTACATGTTTAACAATGCAATTGTCCCTCTATTCAAAGGCAAACCTCATACATTGTACTGCTAAGAGCAATGTTGCCCATTGTTTTGTATCCAAGTTAGAGGAAGGGTTTGTCTACCACTTCAAAGATTTCAATATGGTGTCCAATAAGAATAATTTTCGCATTGTAAAGATTAACAATGTCATGATTGAACTTGATGGCGCTTCAATTGTCAAGAACATCCAAATTAGTCCCTCTGCATTTCCTCGGTATTCTTTTGAGATAATTGAAATTGAAGACATTCAACTATCCGAGAGAAATGACCTAATTGGTAAGAATATTACCCCTTATTTGTATTTTAATAATGTAACATACCTAAATTTGTATTTTACACGGGCCTAATCACACATGTTAATATCACTCAATATTTATATTTTATGATGTAACATACCCAAATGTGTATTTTCCATGTGCCTAATTGCATATGTTATGGACTATGTTACTGATGTTGGGACGCCTACAGTTGTTGGGAAGGCAAAAAAGGAAAGTAGTGGTTCAGAGCTTCTTGAGTTCCACCTAATTAACAACAAGTAAGATTTTTTTCCATTTCATCCAATACTTCTGCAAAATATACAATCGAAAGACCAAAATCTTACTACTTCTACAACATCAAAAATGCAGGGGATGTCAGCTTAGAGTGGAGAGGAACTAATCAAAAGAAAATCAACAAAGGAAAGCCTCTACTCCATCATCTTGGCAGCTATGAATGTGAAGGAATACAAGAGTAAAATAACATTTATTTTCTTTTTCAAGCCATATCTGAGCTACCTATATTTCTTATTTGTGTCTGAATTCATAACCATGTCCAACATGCACTAATTACAGATGAGGTGTACCTTTCAAGCACTTCAGCAACTTTGATCTATGATAGCACTGAAATCCCTCAATTAGCAAAATTCGGAAAACAACCACTGTACTAATCCCTAACCATTATTTGAATACATTAACTCCATTAAATTTTTTTAAATACTATATGCATGGCTTACCTATTCTCCTTGACTTAAATGTGTTTTCTCTACAACAACAACAATGTCAAAGACCATGGCACATTCACTAAAAGCGCAGATCTGGCAACAATACAAGGAACTATATTAGAGTTGTTGTAATGGTGTAGAGTTAGAAAAAAAGGTATAATGTATTTTTATGTAATTATTTTGTATCAAACTATATATTTTCACCACATAAAAATAACTTTGAAAATAATACGCCATTGAATAGGAGACAACCTTCGAATGCAATGTCCAAATCACAAAGATTTAAACACGAACCCCTTGGTACTATTTCGCGTGCCGCAGTGGCCAGTGAAAAAAAAGGTGTTACTCGCTGTAATGGAAATTTCTAGTGTCAACTGTGTGCCAAGATGAGTAGCTTCCTAAAGACATGGTACTCATAATCTATATACAATGTACATCTTTGTTATAAAAAATTACTTTCTTATTTGTTATTACTTTATTCGCTCACTGGACAATTTACCATATAGGATCACGATTTTCTAATACTACAAATCAGTTAGTTAGCTGATTTTAGTAAGTTAGGAGAGATAGTTACAAGTTGTTACAACAAATTTGTAGCTTCTTTCTCTGTTATAATTAGCCATCTGTATCTAGCTTATAATCTCACTTGTAATCTCTCTCTCTTGGTTCAACAATGGAGTTTTCTATCTCTTCTCTTGTTATTTTTTCTTCCTTCGTTTGAATCACATTTACTAGATTTCCCAATTAAAAATGCCAACATAATTATAAACAGAAAACCGAGGAAAACCCTAGAATAAATTCATTTAAAACTAATTGAACGAGATTTTATGGAACTAAAACACATGGTGGTATGATATCAAGAAAATCAACTCATATTCAGACAAGACCCAATCTGAATAAGTAGAGACTTAACAAAGTACATTAGAAACCACTTACATATTTGGGAAAAAAACAAAGACATATGATGAAAACATTCCAATGAGACAAAATATACCATGAGCAAAAAATAAAACAAATATAAAATGGAATAGTCATGTATCAAATTATTACAAAATTAACTTTGACGGTTTAAAAAACCCAATGGTGATGTTGCTATTGACTTTATGATTAAGAATGACAAAGATGAAATTAAAAGTGTGAGAACTACAAAACAAGATAATAATCCCATCTTAATCACATAAGTTGTGACACTTAATTAAGATCTCCTAGTTGCTAGATGCCTTGGTATAACCAAAATAAAATGTAATGAGCTAATTTTTGTCTAATCAATGTAATTACATGAATCTTGACGCGTCCGTGGAAATTTGAGATAATTGTTACCTACAATGGTCTTGATTTACAATCTTTCTCGAAAGTACAAATTGCATTCTTAAACCATTTACCCTCTTACATTGGTAATACGAAAGAAGTAGAACTAAAATTTCTCATCTAAAAGGATGCTCTAAGGTGGACATGCAAACCTTATTTATTCCTCATAAAAAATAATTAAATTGAATAGTTAGTAAGATACTTTTGAGGAGATGATATCAAAATCTCAAAACAATTTAGCAAAATTAAAAGCATACTGTATTTCTCAAGCAAGAAAAACTATGATTATAAATGCAAATCTAGCTACCAAACCAATTTTTTCTAATGCAGATTTCTATGTCACCAACAACCATACATGAAGCTAGATCAAATAGACAATGAATTATTCCGAAATGTTTAATAAAAAACAAACAAACAATTGGATGAAAGTTGTAAACACAAAGATAATGGAGGATTGGGAGTGATGCAAACAAAGGAAATGAATGTAGCATATAGTTAAGACTCATTTGGAATATTATGACATAAGAAGATAATTTATGGGTAAAGATTATCAAGGAGAAGTACATACAAGAGGTAGATGTATATGATTACATAAATAAAGTCTCAATGTTGTGGCACTGGAGCAAAGCTGATGAACCTTAGAGAAGTTTTGCGAAATGGCTTAGATGCCAAATTGCTAATAAGAAAACTACAAAATTTTGCAAAGGTATGTAGGTGGAACAAATTCCTCTAAGTATGGTCAAACCAAATATCATTGATGATGAAGATGTCGCTATTAGTAGATGTATCTTGACAGACAAAAAATTTTGATGTGAATGAAATTGCAAAACTAATGCTTATCAACATTGTTAGAAAAATTTTACAAAACCGATATTAGGATATGACATAACCAATAGACTTTATTGGGGACCACGAGTAATGGTTGATTTTCACAAAGTCTTTAATAAATTGAGCACAATTTATTATGAACAACGAAAGGAGTAGCAAAATATAAATTGGATATGGAAATTGAATGGACCATTATAAAGTTAAAAAATTATCTATAAATGCTCCAAAAATGGACTCCCAACTACATAATACTGGCAAGTATGAGAGTTCTAGTGCCAATGGAATGGGTGTTCAATAATAACCCAAAAGAAGAGTGTAAACATATCCTTATAGACTACTATATCACACAAGGTATCATTACATAATTCAATAACAAATCTATATACAATGTAAAATACAGTCGCGGCAATCAATGACCATCCCTATAATTAAGCCTTAAACAAACAAAAGGGAAAAAGTTAAACAAAAAATAGAAGATGACTATTACATTCCGAAAACGATAAGGGTTGTTTGAATTTTGAATGGTTGTTTAAATTGTGAATGATAATCCATTTATGACCATGGCTGAAAATATGGTCATCAATTACTATGAATAAAATGTTATGAAACCAAAAAAAATATAAGATGATTGTTACATTCTAATTAAAACTCACATTCAAATGAGATAAGGGCTATGAATAAGATATTATGCTCACATTCAGATGACTGTTACGATAAGGGCTGCTTGAATTTTGAACAAAACGCCTTTCTTATAAAATTAGTATGTCCATTCTTCACATACCATCAAAATCTACAAGTACAAAATGGAGCCAAGCATTAAAATTTAGGAAAAATTATCCATACCCGATGCAGTAAAATTCTCAACAATGTGAATAAGCATGTTGTGTTACTGTTAACAATAGATTAATGTTGAATGCACAATTGTTTTCAAAAAAAGATAAATATTGGTTTTAAGACTAATATCAATACAACATAATTGCTTCGCCGGTTTGCAGTATCATTTGCATCACCAAACGAGCGTGGAGCAACACTAACGTTGGAATCACATTCATAAACACGAACATATGGAAAGGTCCAAAGTTTTTGCGGCTTAAGACATACATATCTAGGAACCTTGCGAGCAGGTGATGTTCCATTCATTTATCCAATCACTACATCTCAAAAAATGCATATTATGAAAATCAATAAAACATGTTCCTCTATGTACAATTAATTGTCAAAATGTATAAAAAAAAAACTAGCTATTCTGTACTTTATCAATATATACTGATGTGAATGGGTCATCATAGGTGATGACGTTGCTTCTACAAGAAAACAGCCACCTTAACACAAGTCAACAAATACAAATGGTCAGTATGTAATTACCATTTATATTTATACTCAAAACTAAACATAACCAAAAATGCATTGTTTATGACACAATAAACAACCAACTTTATTACCAAGTGTACATCATTGAAAAACTAACATATGAAAATTGCTCATGATAGGTGGTGGTGTTGCTTCTTCTTCGAGAAAAAATGGGCTTACAACCATAGCTATAAACTCAATGGGTAAAGCAAAACTTTTAAATTACCAAAAAACAATGTATACTATTAAAATAACAAGTGTTTGTCACTTAGGTATCCAAGTATTGTACAACAAGCTAGACTTGCCAACATATAAATGCCAGTATTGCAATGCACCTATATGGTTTGAGGCAAAAAAAGGAAAATGCAAAGAAGATGGAACTCCTACGTTTTGAATTGGTTGCCAGGAAGGAAAGGTTCATTTGCCAAAGCTACATCCAACTCCTACACCATTAAACCCGGCTACTTAACTCTACTGGTGATCATGTGGCAGCAACATTCAGAAAAAATAGAGTTTACAATGGCATTTTCAGTTTCACATCCTTTGGAGGGCGAATTGACAACACAATCAACCAGACAAGAGGACCTTATAGTTTCTAGAATGTCAGGGCAAAACTACCACAGATTTGGTTCTCTATTACCAGCTGAAGGAAGCAGACCTAATTTTGCTCAATTGTACTTTTATGATACTGAAAATGAAGTGCAAAATAGAATGTCATGCATTGCTCAAGATGAAGACAAGTTGGATGTATTAGTAGTAAAAGGATTGCTTTGCATGTTAGATTTTCACAATTCAGTTTCTAAAGCTTTCAGAATGGCTAGAGACTGGTGCAACACCAATAATTCTCTAGAGATCAAATTAACGCTTATTAGAGAAAGACAACAATCTGGAAGACAATACAATAGGCCTCAAGTTCCTGAAATTCCAGCGCTTATAATTGGAGATTTTGGAACCAACATTGGAAAAAGAGATATTGTCATACACAACATATCACATGGACTCTAAAGAATATCAGAGTTACATCCTCTTTACATGGCATTGCAATATCCATTACTTTTCCCATATGGTGAAGATGGATATCATGAGCAAATAACATATCATACCAATGAAGGAAGCAGGAAAACAAAGAGATCTCATGTGATAATGAGAGAGTTCTATTGCTACAGAATTCAGCAGAGACTAGATGAAGGCACAACTCTAATACGAGGTAGGAGATTGTACCATCAATATTTAGTTGACGCTTAAATAGCAATAGAAGAACATAGATTGAGGTGGATGAGACACAATCAAGATAATTTACGAGCAGATTTATACCAAAATGTGTATGATGTAGTTACAAAAGAAGATACAGATGCAAAAGCAATTGGGAAAAGAATTGTACTCCCATCAACTTTTACTGGTGGCATGGGCCTAGATACATGGTGGAAAACTACCAAGATTGTTGCAGATAGACCTGATGTCGAGCATTGGGAAATCCAACCCTTTTCATCACCTTTACAGCCAATCAAAAGTGGCCTGAAATTGATGATATGTTATCTTAAATGTCGGGACTGATTGTTGCAGATAGACCCGATGTCATGTCAAGACTATTCAAAATCAAACTATCACAACTCAAGACAGATATTCAGACCCACAACATATTTGGGTCAACCTGTGCGGGTAACCTATTAAACACGTTTACTATATGTTATATATAATTGCTTATATACACAGTTTAATAAATCTTCTTTATTTCATGCAAATTACCAGTTGTATACACAATTGAATTTCAGAAAAGAGGATTGCCACATGCACACATCTTGGTATGGTTAGAGCGAAAGTGTGAGACTGGAAGTCAGAATGATCAGATCATATCTGTTGAGATCCCAAATAAAGAAGAAGACCCACTTGCCTATGAAGTTGTCACTGAATACATGTTACATGGACCATGTAGGCAAGAAAATGCAACATCTCCATGCATGATAGATGGGAAATGTAGTAAACTTTATCCAAAACCATTCTATGCAGAAGCAACAATTAATGAAGACGGTTTCCCAGTTTATCGATGCAGAAATGATGGGGTCCAAGTGAAAAAGGGTATAAAGAAGTTAGATAACAGATTTGTCATACCTCATAATCGTTATCTTCTACTCAGGTACCGTACCCATGTAAATGTTGAGTGGTGCAACAAATCTAGAGCGATTAAGTACCTCCTCAAGTACTTGCATAAAGGGTCAGATATGGTAACTGCAGTCATTCAAGAAAATGGCATTGAATCAGACACATCAACATAAAAAAAGATCATAGAAGTTGATGAAATAAAGCAGTATTTGGATTGCCATTATTTATCTGCATGTGAAGCATGTTGGCGCATTTATGGCTTTGACATCTACTATTCCAAACCAATAGTGATGAGTTTGATATTTCATTTTTTAGATTCGAATTCTGTAACACTGTGATACTCGGCTAGCCTGCCAGCATTGCTTCATGCAGAAGGTATCAAGGATACAATGTTTATAGAATGGTTCAACCTAAATGCAACTGATGCTAATGCAAGGAAATTGACCTATGCAGAGATACTGAAAGAGTATGTTTGGAATGCAAGCGAAAAACAATGGACTCTAAGGAAGCAGAGACAAAGCATTGGTAGAATAACTTATTGCCATCCAGCAGGTGGAGAGAATTATTATCTACGAATGTTGTTAAACATTGTTAAAGGACCAAGGTCATTTGAAGAAATAAGGAGTGTTAATTGCAAAGTGTACAACACCTTTAGAGAAACTTGCTGTGTGTTGGGAATGGTGAATGATGACAAAGAATGGACAACAACCATTACAGAAGCAGAACAATGGGCGTCAGCGACTCAACTTTGTGAGTTGTTTGTGATTATATTGTTATTTTGTGAAGTGAACAACCCAAGAGAGTTTTGGGAGAAAAACTGGCAAGCTCAATCATAAGACATTCTTCTCTAGAAAAGAAAACAGTTCAGATTCCCAGATTTAGTCCTCATTGAAAGCCAGATTTAGAATTATCATCTTTTGCAAATAGAAGACATTCTCAACAAGAATGGAAAATCACAAGCAGACTTTACAGAATTGCCAATGCCAGATGCATCACTCTTGGCAAATGCGGACAATCGCTTAATACCAGAAGAAATGAACTATAACATCAACGATCTAGGTGTAGAACACCAAGTGCTACATGCATCATTGAATGCAGATCAACTATTAATCTATGAAAAGGTCATTTCTTCAGTTCATAATCAAGAGGCCATATTCTTCTTTGTCTATGGAGAAGGGGGAACAGGAAAAACATAGTTATACAATGTCATTATTGCACTCCTATAATCAGTAAAATCCATAGTTCTTGTGGTTGCATCTTCATGTATTTGAAATACAAATTTTTTAAATTTCCCATTACCATTACATAAGACATCCTACATAATAAATATCATTGTATTTCTTTACATATACTTAACAATACAAGAGGATGTATGCATTGCTTCCCTTCTACTATCAGGTGGACGAACAACACACAGTAGGTTTGTTATCCTATTAGAATTAATGGAAAATAGCACATGTGGGATAAAACAGAACACACATTTAGCTAAATTAATGAATGAGATGAAATTGATTATATGGGATGAAGCACCGATAACACAATGATTTTCATTTGAAGCACTTGATAGGACATTAAGAGAGATTTGTGGAAGCATGTAAGAGAGAAATATGGGGCAAACTGTTCGGTGGCATTACACTACTACTAGGATGTGACTTTCGACAAATTCTGCCTGTGATTCCAAAAGGAAGGAGACAAGATATTGTTTAAGCATGTATCAATAATTTAGCTGTGTGGACAGATTGTGAACTGTTAACTCTTTCAACATGTATGAGAGTTAATGAAATCAACTCGAATGGAGAGACTGATTCATGTAAGAAGGAATTCAACCGCTGGGTTCTGAGCATTACGGATGGAAAAGTAGAAGCAAAATCAAAAGAAGGAGAAGATGAATAAACTTGGATTCAAATTCCCGATCAACTCATCGTTGATGGAAGGAAAAATCCAATTGAGCAGATCGTCAAGGAAATATTCCCAGATTTCACCCCAAAACAAAATGATGCAGATTTCCTTCATGAAAGAGCTATTCTTACTCCTCTAAATGATGATGCAGATGCTATCAATGAATACATGTATCAAATGTTACATGGAGCAGCAAAGATGTATAGGAACAAGACTGATTATCACACATTTGGGTGAATGGATTATTGAGGCTGTTATCATTACAGGAAGCAATATAGGAAAGAAAATATTGATTCCTAGAATAACAATGACTTCTACAAGCGATCAGTGGCCTTTTATTATGAAACACATGCAATTTCCTATCAAACCGTGTTATGCGATGAAAATCAACAAGAGCCAAGGGCAATCTCTTAATTATGTGGGTGTTTACTTACCAAAGCTTGTGTTCAGTCATGGACAACTTAATGTTGCAATATCTAGAGTGACAGACCCAAAAGGCTTGAAAATCGTTTTACTTGAAGGAGATGACAATTTTTGCAACCATACAAGGAATATTGTTTTCATGGAAGCTTTCAATAACCTCATCATTCAGAATCGGGTAATAAATATGAAACTTAGATACCCAATTGTTCTTAATATATGTTTACTGCACATGTCATTCATAGCTAATGAAATTTTTTCATCTACTACATTATACAGGACCTCTAGGAACAAAAGATGATGGAGGACTCATAGCACAATTTTATTCTCTAAATTTCACACATATAATTTTTTTTTTCAAAACATTTGTCAAGAACTATATGCTCCAAGTACCGATGTCCTAAATTGTGCCATTTTACAGCTTCACCTCCTTACTTAAATTGTTATCAATGATTTCATATTAAATCTCAATGTAGCACAATCTGCCAAGGGTTCAGAGAACTAAGTTTTAGTAAAGAAAACCCATGAAATTTTAGTAAAGTTAGTTCTATAATCAAAATATACGAACACAAACAATTCCACTTTTAATGAAGGTCTTGCTTTATCTGAAGTTTTTACACAACCATTTACTTTTAACAACTATTCATCACAACATCAAAATATTTAACAAAGAAGAAAACAAAAACACTTGCATGAATTTAGCATCCAATTTGCATCTACTCCAGCCCTTAACAACGTGATATGAAAAACATAGCACCGACACTCAAAAAAATGGAAAAAAGCAAATAAGAAAAAACCAGTAAGACTAAAAATAGGTACAATAATTGTACAAATCACATCTGCTTAATCTAATCAAACCATAGAAGAAGTTAAAGGGGGAAGATGTGCTTACTCAGCCAACTATGCAATCAAAGAGACGCGGAAGATGATGTGAGACAAGATCAATTGCATGTCTGTCGATCTCGGGCTCCACTTGGTTATCCTCCCACGCAAAGACGAACATTGTTGAGATCCGTTCCTCCTTCAAAAAGGACGTCCATGGCTAAATCTAAGGAGAGAAGGGCAAAAGTCGAGTTCGAACCGGGAATTTGAATTGTGAGAGGCAGAACTCAAGCTCAATCGCAATGGCAGACTTGCCCTCAAGGGTTTGTTTGTAGCTGGCGAGGGGCAAGGAGACATAAGATCTATAAAGTGAAAGTGCAATAAAAGTGTCGCCTACACATAACAAAATGTTAAACTACTGGTTCAATTTATAATTCCATTCATAAATTCAATACAAGTCTGATGCAATTTAGTTTGTCAAACATATACAAAAAATATTATATTTTCCATTTAAAAAAATCAAACTATAAGAAGATGTATAGGTATATATAGACTATACAACGTATAAAAATTGAAGACAATTAAACTAAATACTCTACCCTTAGAAAAATTCACATACAACGGTATAAACAAACAATGACATTATATATCCAAATACATATATCTTGAGAAAAAAATGCTAAATTAACATATACAAAATATCATATTGTCAATAAAAATAATAGCTAAATTTAAATTAATATTTTAAAGTATTATATAAACCCATACGGAGCACAGGCATGAATAGTAGTTAATTAGTAAAATGGTTCATAACATCATAATCATCCAAGGAATTGTTGTCAGAATTACACAAACGTACAAGTACTTAAGAAGTCACTGTTAGAATTTGCGCGGGGGACCATATATATGGAACAAAAGAAATAAGATCGTATTCAATTCGGAACCAATTCTACCCGGTACAGTGGCTAATGTTTTTATAAGACAAATAAATTTGTCGAAGAATGCAAAAAGTATAAATGACTTATAATATAACCACAAACAAACAAGGAAAAATTAATAAAATAGAATAAAATGGTATAAACATGATAATGAATTTATAAGATCGTTTTTTATGGATCTAAACGACACAATAATGTAATGGGATGCGATTACGAGATCATAATGGGGAATTAGTAATCACAATGAAGAATGGTAATGTGGTAACAGTTCGATCGTAATGGCGAAAACAATCAGGTTATAAGAAGCAATAAAATAACCTAGGGCCATCTTTATCAATATGATGTTGATGGATCTTGAACTATCCTTCTTTTGACCCTTCAAAAACTCCTAGTTTTGGTTGTAGGTGAGATGAAGATTCCAATTTAGATATACTACCCCAAAATCTGAAAAATATGTGTTAGTATGTGAGTCGATCAATGTAATTTTACAGTGGTTAATTATGACATATAACAAGTCAATTTGTTTATTTGTCTTATCATAATTATTAAAATCTTTTTATCTCTATTGCGATTCATTTCGTATATAACTAGTCTTTATGCCCATGCTACGCACGGTGCATTTTTTATTTTATTTTAATATAAATAATTAAAACGTCTTATTTTGTTGTAACTATTTTTATTGTTAAATTATTTTTTATTTAAGTTTATTGAAATTTTTAAATCCAAATTTAGATGTACTATATCTATAGTTCTTAGATCTCTTCAGTACTACAAATAGAAGAAATACATTTTTTTTAGATCGACAAACAAATTAGTACATATGGAAAAAAAATTACAAAATTTTTGCATTTTAGTTATGGAATAAGTTTTTAAGAGCATGTTGTTTGAGCAATGCAATAGATACATGTTTATTAGACAAACACATCAAAAGATCTAAAATATGTGGTTCTCGTTATTATAAAATGTGAACCACTAACCATTCCTCACCTACACATGTATGTGATAATTACTATAAATATATGAGGATGCAAGATAGTAATTTATGAATTTAGTTAGAATCACCATGTTATGAATAATAAAAATAAATATTTATATAATTTATCCAAATATTATATATTGTTTTCATAGTATGATATTTTTATAGGGGAGTTTCATAGTATGATAAGAATGATTAAAGGCTAAGAAAAATGACTCTTTATGGCAAATCACAACCCATATAATTTGAACCTAAGATCATTATTGATTTTATCGTAATTCTATGCTTATAGTTATCATTAATAAAATAAGAAAGAATAATTTGATATAGGAATATTTGTCAATCCCTAATCAAAAATTAGATCAGTGGGTATATAACTAAGCTTCAATAGGAAAGAGTATAAATTTATAATTTACAGAAAATTGATGATGTAGATGCATATGTATCCTCATAGCTTCTAATATGAGTACTAATGTCGTATTTCTTAGATTATAGAATTTCGTTTATATTTAAATGAGAAGGAAAACACATAAAAAAATTGATTTAAACAATACCTTATGTATTAATAGATTTTTGAAAGATAATACTTGTTAGCAAGCTAGTATCTCCTGATCTGATTTAACTCAACTTCTCTCCCACACTTGATTATTTTGTATAAATTCTCCCAAATTGCTCTTTTCCTACTCAAAATCACTCTTCTATGATAATTGAGTTAGCTTATACCCATCATTATTCCTTTCTTTCATTACTTTCCTCGATAACCAATATGTCATCCACTTGTCCCATATATTGTGCTTTATATGAGAATCTATCTTGTCATGAATGATACCAATTATAAATAACATTAATTATTTTGTCATTTATATTGATTTAATTGTGAAAATTCTTATTTTGGAGCATTAATTTTCAAACTCGTTCATATTCCATTTATATACATTGTAGGCCATGACTCATTACCCTTTTATGCATATGGGTCGTCTTCAATTCATTATTTTTTGTTTATTGGAAATTCACTCTCTTTAAATTTGTCATAATAAGAAAATATATAAAGTGGAATGGTATAAATCATCTCTATATTATTGCATGTGCATATACACTATATAGTTTTGATATATATATATATATATATTAAATGGATCTGGTGAGAACTATTCTTAAAATGAGAACTTCACTTAAAATGCGAACTAGTTTTGTGCACCAAGTTGTATGAATTTGTGCAGCAAAGTTGTTGAAAAGTGCACCAAAATTTGTGAAGTTGTGCACTCGAATTTTATTGAGTAATGAACTTTTTTTTTCTAAGTACAATAGCAGTGCACAATGTTTTGCATCAAAGTCTGTTGAAAAATGCACCATAATATGCTGAATTGTGCACCCAGTTTTTATTGAGTAGAGTACTTGTATTGTTTTAAAATACAATGGAGTGCACAAACACATGAACCTTCTCAGTGCACAAACACATGAACTGTGGTGCACAATTACTTTTAACGTGGTGCACATTTATTTATGACATGATACATTTGTATTTTATTTAATTGTACACTTGTATATTATTTAAATGATGCACAATTATTTCCAACATAGTGCACAAGTATTCATAACATGGTGCACATCCAAAATGGTGCACAAGCAAGTACACTGACCGGTCAAGGGTCGGTAAATGGTCGGTCAATGGATGATCAACGATGGTCAACGCCGGTCAACGGTGGTCAATGTTGGAGCTCCGGTGGGTCAAGGGGAGAGACCAGTTAAGCACCAACGTATAACTTAATTGTACACCCAAATATGTGTGCATGAGATTGTAAGTGCATTATGCACTTTCTCTTCCTTGTGCACCTTATTGCACAGACTTGTGCACAAGTTTGTATTTTAAGAGAGTTCTCATTTTAAGAAGTGTTCTCACTAGATCCGCATCCTATACATATATATATATATATAAATTTCTTAACAAATTATGTACTTGAGTTTTAACATCAAATAAGAAAATATATATATTAGTAAAATCCATTAGTTTTTTACATTTTTAGAAAAATATTATTACAATTTTATTGATTTTAATGAGAAATATTTATTGGTGTATTAATTTTTCAAACCCGTCATATTCCATTTATATAGGTCATGACCGTTTTGTGCATATGGCCATATGGGTCATCTATTCATTATTGTTTGTCTAATGGGAATTCATTCTCTTTAAGTGTGTCATATTGAGAAAATATATAGGTATAAACCATCTTTGTATCATTGTATGTGCATATATATACTTTATAGTTTTAACATATGTATAAATATCTTAACAACTTAGTACTCAAGTTTTAACACAAAAAGAAAATATATGAAACATTAGTAAAGTCCATTAGGTTCTTAATCATTTTTATTAATATATTGATATTTGATGATCAATGATTGATAAGATATATATATAAATATACAGAGATGTGATATAAATAAGATTTTATCAAATTAAGTTGTGTAATATATGTTTGAGAAAAAAACAAATAATGTAGTCAAGGAGACTTGAACCTATGACCTATGAGTTGTTGAAAAACACTATTACCACTAAGCTATATGTACTTCATTATTTTGTTTTTTCCAATAATAATTATATAGGTATAGTTGTAACATGATTAATGAATGCAATTAATGTGGCAACAACCCAATCTTATGTGGCAAAGAGAGAAATTGAAAGGAAACAAGGAGATAGCTTTAATAAAATGGGTTGCTGATATAAGATCATGCAAGTGGATTCATTAATAAAATGGTAATTAATTGGAGTATGATTCTTGAATTATGTGTCAAGGAGAGAAATTGAAAAAGAGGTGATACGTTATGAGTCACTCCAACGTTGATTTTAGGTCTAGTCTTTGACAAGCTTAGCACTCGAGGATGAAGACTATTAACTTGATGCAAGAACACAAACTTGGGACCTTGAGAAGGCCAATATGAACATGGCAACGTATAAGGTTTCACAAATAAGAACTCGAGCAAACAAATACACACACGAACGATTGATGTAATTATGAATGCAAGGAAACAAGGAGATAGCTTTGTAGATAATATTAACTCGAAATCTATGCCCAGGTTTTCGAGTCTTCAAATCTTATTTTTGATTAAGCAAAACATAAGTTTAGTAGAGTAGGAAACAAGTAAGAGAGATAACAGCCAATCATGGCCGACTCTAGTTCTCTCCCTTTTCTAATTTATCTCTACAAATATGAAAATATAAATCTAAGTTATAAAAACTATAGTCTAACATAAAGTGACCTGTACTAACAACATGTCACAACTTCAGATAATCAAACCTGCTAAATTTGGCCCTTTTAACTTCAATTATAACAAGTGTCTAAATAAGAAAAGAATATAAATATGGAAAGAGTCTAAATAACACAATAAAGATAAGCATGCGAAAAACCCTTTCATGTGGGTATAATAACTCAACTAACAACTTATGTTGGTGCGTGCCTAAGGAAGCTTAAACCTCTTCCTTGGTGGTCTTGGATGTCTTTTGCGATATAACTAAAGAAACCTTGATAGCATGTCATCCTTCTCCTCCACTTGGCCTCAAATTGTCTATGATTCGACATCGTCGTAGTTAGCATAGGTGTAGGGAGATATAATAGCCACCTTGAACTTGGAATAAGCACGGGTCGTTGGCACAACAAGAATGGACAACTTCTCGTTCTTCACCTTCCAAGATGTAGCAAGGGTCATAGTTGTAGACCCATTGGGGTTAAAGTGGGACTCTGTAGGTGCAACAAGATTGCCCTAAGAGGTGTGTACGGTGTAGCAACAACCTTAGTGTCCTCCTCCTCCTCCAAGTGGTGCTCTATCTCCACCAAAATATGCTCGTCCTCCTTCCCCAAGGGTGGAATCCCTTTGCATGGATTAGCAGCAATCATGGTGTCCTCCTCCTCCTCCTCTTCTTGGATCCGAAGACAATGAATAAGGCGTGGTGACAAAAAGTTGATTTTATGTCCTGTCTTTGGCGAGCTTAAGAACTCGAGGCTGAAGGTTGTGAACTTGATGCAAGAACACAATCTTGGGACCTTGAGAAGCTTATGATGAACACGGCAGACATTGGGGTTTCACGAATAACAACTCGATCAAACAAACACAAACACACGAACGATTGATGTAATTATGAAATAAAGGATTCAATGTGATAATTTTGATGATAAAATAAACTCAAAACCTATGCCAATGTTTCAGAGTCTGCAAATATGATTTTTCATTAAGCAATACATGCGTTTAAGTAGACAAAAGGTAGAGTTGGGACCAAGGAAGAGAGGTGGCAGTCAAGCATGGCCGGCCCTAGTTCTCTCCCTTTTCAAATCTATCTCTAAAAATATAAAATATAAATCTAAGTTATAAAAACTATAGTCGAACTAAAAGTGACCAATACTAACAGGTCATAACTTAAGTTAATCAAACCTACTAAATCGGCCATCTGAACTTAGATTATAACAAGTGTCTAAATAAGAAAATAGTCCAAATATGGAAAAGTGTCTAAATAATACAATAAATATATGCATGCAAACAACCCTTGCATGTAGGTATAAAAACTCAACTAATGACTAATGTTGGTGCGTGCTTAAGGAGGCTTAAACCTCTTCCTTGGTGATCTTGGACGTCTTCCATGATATAACTGAAGAATCCTTGATAACATGTCATCAAGAGGTTAAGATTCCACCCTTTAGATAAAGATTAAGAGTCTAAAGCTTAGCAAAGTGGAAATTGAAGGAGACAACTTGTGTGTTATTAATTCTCTCCTAGGGAACATAGGATTGTCTATGAGAAATATAAATGATTATGTCCAATACTAACTGGGATCTTACTATTTTTCGAGTACAAGAATGCATATTGTTTAAGAAAAGCCAATAAAGTGTGTTTATTTCCTTGTGTTTTGATAGTAACAAACATCCAACTATTATGTTGTTGAGTGATTTCAAAAAGTATGAGTTTTTCACATGCAATAGAGCTAATGGCGATTTGTTAATTGAGAGGGAACATTAAGTCCACCTGACGTAGCCTTACTACATGAAAGGAACAATGATGTTGGTTCATTGACGGATGCACTAATCAAAAATATTTTTGTCAAATTGATAAAATCATGTCAAGATTGGATGTGCATTATGATATGAAGACTTGGAAATGATGAAGCTCGTGATCTTGATGGATTTGGTTAAGAGTGGAGAGACAAAAGATTGTGTCTTTTTTTTTGTATTTTAGGATAGAATTTTTTTGATATGATCGATTGTATAAGATATATATTTTTGGATATGGGAGATCTTTTTTCTTGATGGGAAATGAAGAAAAAGTTTTCATTTTGTGCTAGGGTTTTTAAGGAGTAGACTATATATGGATGGTACATCCATTTGGAAAGTCGACGACGTTGAACCTAAGCATCGGTGTGAGTTGTGAGAAGAAGTCTTCAAGTCTTTGCAATTGAGCTCGTGTCTTTAAAGTGGTAATATGTATTCAAGACTAGGTGAGAAGTCTAGGGTTTGAGTCCGAGTTACACTTGGATACAAAGAAGAGATCAATAAAATAAGTAGATATCTTCTAAATCATTTTAGTGAAAATTAGAAGGTAGTGGTTTTTATCTAAGCTCCTAGTTGGCTATTTGGAGTTTTCAACTCTAAGTCGTGTGTTCAAAGATTTATATTTCTTGTGTTTATTCCGCTGCATATATGTTGTGGGAACAAAGCTTTTGTTTCTCCTGAGGTAACACAAACAATCCAACAATTGGTATCATAGTCTTGTCTCTTGATTGAGTTCAATAAGGTTTTGCACAAGAAAGTTGTCTTCAAGCACAACAATCAACAATTCATTTTGGAAGCCACCTCTATTGAAGCCTTGAGAATATGAGTGGTGGTTGGAACGGATTGAATCTCACATCAGTTCTCTTGATGGTAAAATCTAGAAGATCATTGAGCAAGGTCATGTGCCAATCCTCAACAAGGAAGATGCAACTAAGCCTAAAAAAAAGACTGATTGTAACAATGTTGATTACAAAATGTTGGAGAAGTATAGCAGAGCTAAGAAGATCTTGCACATGACACTTCAACTTGCTGACCTGAAGAAGGTACTTTGATATAAGAATGCAGAAGAAATTTGGGATTTTGTCAAGCGTCTCAATGAGGGAAATGAAGATTTCAAAAGGAACGGAATCCTTGCTCTTCTGAAAGACTATGAGACCGCCTATCAAGGAAAGAGTGAATCTCTTGAAGACTTTCACTCTTAGTTTCAAGGATTGGTTGGTCAACTTGAGTTCCTTGGAGAAAAGCTTCATGACTAGAAGATAACTCATCACTTCATGCAAAGACTGAACTCCAAATGGGACGCAATTGCTCTTGCGCTCCAAGCTCAAAGTGATATCAAGGCTTTGACTTTGGAAGAACTAGTTCCTAGTTTTCAAAGTAATGTTGGTGTTCAACAACATAAGATGGTTCGAAGAGAAATTGAAAAGGCGCACAACATCGCTCTAACAGTTGAAAATGCCATTGATCTTGCTCAAGATGATGACGAATCAAAAGATGATGATGAGGATGTTGTTCTCATCACAAGGAACATGAAGAAGATATGGTCTCGCAACAAAGTGTCGAATCGTTCCTTTGAGGGATACAAAGACGTAATAGACATTGTGTGATATCACGGTCAAAGCAAAGCCATTTTGCAAAGAACTGCTTCAAGAAAAATGTTGTTAAACCCCCAACTCGAGAAGGAAAGCATTCAACGGTTGCTACATGGGGTGATTCTGAATTAGATGGAGAATGTGAATCCTAATCAAAGGACATTTGTCTTATGTAGATGGTGATTTTTCAGAACCCGAGGTAAATGATTCTGATATCTTTAATAAGTTGGAAAACAAGTCAAAAGATCAATTGATTGTTCTTATTAAAAAAATTGAAGATGAAAACAATGACCTGGATGAAAATTTTGAAGAAAAGGATGACACAATTTCTAACTTAGTCGGTGCCAACAATGTTTGGGCTGAAACACCAAGTTTGAGAACGTATGATTTTTTTCAAAGGAATGTGACACTTGTCGGGAACTAAAATGGAAAAAAAAACTCTCTAGAATGTTCTGTCACAACTAAAGAATATGAAAATCTCATGCTGAAATTGAATAATGCTTAGTTGACAAACTATGTAGTGGAACTTAAAGCTAATGAAGAGATAAAGAAGAAGGCCTGAATTGAATAGTATGTTGAATCGAACATTGAAAGGGACAAAAAAACTTTTCCCAAAAATTTGTTTCACGTATTGGTCTTTGCTATGTTGGTGAAGATTTTGTCAAGTGTATTGAAGGGTGTTCCTCTAAAGTAGACGGAAAACTTCTAGTCAAAGATCTTTGTGAAAGTTCCTCTAGCTAAAGGGAACATACACAAGTCTTCCAAAACTGGAAGGAACAATTCCGCAAAAGGGAACAACCTTGGTACAATAGACAACAGATTTACTCAATTTGGCTGAAATAAGTACAAAATTCGAAACCGACACAAATTGACTTTCAATAGAGGATTATCAATAAAACAATCTAGCCAGATCAGAGTAAGTACATGAATTTGAAGTGTCATAAAGTGTGTTGGCACTGAGGTAAAGCGGGACACAACAAATAGGATTGTTACCTCAGAAGGCAAGCTGAGGAAAAGGCATATACTGCTCAAATGAATAAATCTAGGACTTATGTTGAAGTCAAATATGTTGCTCCTAAACCTAGTTAGCCTAAAGTACATAGATAGTGCATGCTCAATTCACATGATAGGGAATAGAAGATGGTTCATCTCACTTCCTCAGCACTGTAAAGGTTCTATAACCTTTAATAACAAGAGAAAGGGAGAAGTTTTTGGCTTGGGTAAGATAAGTCACACTAAGCGTTGACAATGTGAATCTTGTCGACAACCTTAAGTTTGATCTTTTAAGTGTGACACAACTTTACCCGAACAGAAAAAATAGGGTTGTCTTTACTATTGATGATTGTCAAGTTGATAGTATTAGTACATGGAAGATCCTATTGAAGAGAGTTTGTGAGAACAACGTGAACAAAGTGGATCACTATTTAATCACTACGGAGAAATTGTGTTTGTCATTGGTTATAGACGCCTCAAATCTTTGGCACAAACGCTTTGGACATGTTGTACACCAATTGCTTTTTAAACTTCATTTACAGGAGCTGGTAGTTGGACTACCTAAGGTGGAAATTCCAAAATATGAGGTTTGTGAGGCATGCGTGAAAGGGACACAGGTAATGTCATCCTTCAAATCCAAGAAGGAAATAAGTACTTCTCGTCCCTTAGAATAAATCCACATGGATCTTTGTGGGCCTATGCGCACAAGGAGTCGTGGAGAAAACCAGTATGTCTTTGTTATTGTTGATGATTTTTCTAGATATACTTGGATTATGTTCTTGTCATCCAAGGAGGAGGTTTTTGCATATTTTTTGAGATGGATGTAATCTGGTGAAAATAACTTAGGAGAATCAATGGGTTCCATTCGTATTGATAATGGAATAGAGTTCAATAATGCACAATTCCTAACCTTTTGTAGGAATAATGAAGTAAGTCACAACTTTTCAGCCATCGGGACGCCAAAACAGAATTGTATTTTAGAGTGAAAGAATAGAACTTTGGAAGATATAACACGTACCTTGTTGATCGCAAGTGGTCTACCAGAAAAACTTCTAGATTGAGGCACGTACTGAATGCATCATGCTATGTGCTCAATCGAGCAATGATCGACCTTTGTTAAACAAGACCCCTTATAAATGTTAAGGGGAATGAAGCCCAATATTTCCCATCTATGGACTTTTGGATGCATGTATTTCATCCACAACAACGGAAATGATAACTTGGGAAGTTTGATCCAAGGAGTGATAAAGGCACCTTTTTAATTGTTGGATACTCTCTTACGAGTAAAGCTTATAAGGTGTACAACAAAAGGAAGAAAAAGGTAGAGGAAATCATTCATGTTATATTTGATGAATCTGTTATGGTTGGTAACGTTGCGCATGAACTAAAGGAAATTGTGCTTATTGATGAAGATAGTTTATCTCTTCGAAACTAGCGCACAAGGAAGTGAAAAAAGATTAAGGAAGTGATCCTTTTGAACCTAGTGTTGAGATTCCTTGCTTTACGGATTCTCAAGATCCATCATCTCCTAATCTTGAGGGAACAAAAAATGAAGTTGTAGAAATTGCTAGTGACATTCAAGGGAATGAACTAAAGGAAATTCCCTACACAATTATTTTTCTTTCAATGCATTTATGTCGTTGTCAAAACCTAAAATTATACGTGGAGCACTCAAGGATCCGATTAGGTGATTGTGTTGCAAGAGGAACTTCATCAGTTTGAGAGGAACAAAGTCTACCGACTAGTTCCACGTCTTGACAACAGAACAATGATAGATACCAAATGGGTTTTCAGGAACAATCATGATGATTAACATTTGGTAACTAGGAACAAAGCTAGATTGATTGTCAAGGGCTACTTGTGATAGGACAAAAACCTACCCACAAATGTATGGGGTCAGATGTAGCTTTCAAGTATCGTTCGCACGAGGACTATGTAGTATCGATTGTAACTTTGATTGGTAAGCTAAGCCAAAAGAAGGGAATTTTCGTTGAACTAATAACCAAAAATTAGGAAACAAATGCAAAAGATGACTGTAATCAATGGAGAGGAAGCTTCTAAGGCAAAGGATCCCCACAACTGTGCTTCAGTAGACTCAACTATATAAATTTCTGAATTTAGTCTGCCTTTGTTGTAGGTAATTATTAATTTCTCTCGGATGATAGTAAATGTGCCTAAATTCATTTAAAATCCACTCTTGCGACTTGCTAATCAAGATCTAGACCCTTTGGGCACTTAGAATTTATGGTCAAACTGAATTAAAATCCACTCTCGTGACTTGCTAAATCCAACCTAATCTTAGGGTTTTTATGATAGTTATTATTCCACAAGAGAAATTAAGATGCTCTTGCAATAATAAAATCTCAGGTTCAAATCCTAGGAATCCATTGGAAGTTATTACCTCTCGGTCTCAAACCCTATCTGACTACCTATTAACGTTATCGTCTCTCGATCTCAAACCCTAATAGGATGCAATTCGCATAAGCTACTTTGGGCATTAAGCACACTAGGAATGAATCAACAAAGTTTCAGAGTTCCATTCAAGCAAATATCAAACACGTCTACCTTCGCATAATTGGGATCACCCCAACCCTAGAATATGGAATTAGCCAGACATGCTTAGAGAAAGAATCAAAAACATCTTAAGAACGAAGAAAATCATTCAACTAGATTAGAAGAAGAAAATACTTGATCAAATTCAAAGTAACAATCTCCAATCTGCAGAAATCTCTGAAAGAACTCCGGAAACACTCTAGGGCTAAAACGGCGATCTCGAGAATGAAAGAAGAAATCTGAAAAGTAATCCCTAAAAAGTATTTAAACCATCTAAAAATAGTCTTGGGCCGAAGCCCAAAAGTTCAGAAAAGTACGCGGTGCATGGACTAAGGCACAGTCTGTGCAATTGACACTGCACGGACTCCTTCTTTACAGAGGGGAAATGCACGGACCGTGCAATTGAGTGCACGGTCCAGTTGTGGTCCATTCAATTGATGGTGCACGACCTCCTCCTTTGCAAAAACTAAATGCACGGACCGTGCATAAAAACGCACGGTCTAGTTGTGGGTCGTGCACTTTTCCATTCCTTGTGCCAGGTCCGCTTTTCTACTCCTCAGACCCTATTGTCTTGTTCTTGGCTCGACTTTGACTCGTTTTGGCCCAATTAATTCCACACGTCACATCACGTACCATAGCTCATGTGATGCGATCCGAGGGGCTCGGACCACGTTTGAAGCAGGATCTAGGCAAGAAGCGGCCTCGATCTGATGAAGATCAAGGATCGAGAATGACGCGGTGCAAGGAAAGGCTCAAAAGGTCTCCGTGGAAGCGTCAACCCAAGGCCAGAAAATAGGCCTGACTTCAACCGGCTCGTTCTCCTTCACCTGAACTCAGAATTGGATGATTCCGGCGACAGTAGTTAGATGGTGAAGTCTAGTTTCTGTCCTCCAAATTTTAGAATTTTCTGAGTGGTGAAGCAAAAGATATGGTATTTTTACTGAGGGGTCGCTGAAAGTTCCGGGAAGGAATTCAACGAAATGGTTGTTGTGGATGTGGGTGACCGAATGGTGAGTGAAGATGGACGTTGTTGGTGATGGATAGGTATCTTCCTAAGCCAAGATATGACACACTGGACCAAGGAAGACAAGGCAATGAATTTGAGATTTGACTCACTCAAACACAACTACCGAACAATTGATGTAACACACAATCGCAATCAATTGATATAACTCACAATTGAAGAAGGAAGAGAGCACAATGGTGCAAACTAATTCTGCATTTTCATTTTGTCTTGGACATGCCTTACAATGAAACAACCTAACCTTTAAATAGGCTGCAAAGGAAAATAAAGAAAAGCTTAAAAATAAACCACTAACACTTACCCACTAATACAAAGCACTAGTGAGCATTTTAGGGAATTAAAACTAACCACTAACTCTAAACACTCACCCACTAACACAAGGCACTAGTGAGCATTTTCGGAAATTAAAATTAACCACTAAAATGTCTTAAATTCATTAATAATAGGATTAAAATAAATGGCCCTAAAATGGCCAGCCTTCTGCTGAACTGTCGTAAAGACAATAGTTTCTGGGTTTCTTTGTCGGGAATTTGAGGAAGACCTTAACATGATAGTTGTAGATATTTTCCTTAGCTTTCCAATGACTACTCATGGGCCTCCATTGGACGTTCGTAGCTCCGGATATGTCCAGAATACTAAGTAGGTGTTGACGCGACAGATTCTTTGATTTTGACACCTTCCAAGTTTCGAACTATTTTCTTGGGACAAGCTTTTGACCTTCTTCAAAAATAACGATGTCAATAGTCACATCATGATCCCTCTCCTTAGTAACCGAGATAGGTAGCAACCAAGTGTGGGCTCGGTTACCGACTCTCTTGCTCTCGACGTGACCGAGTTGGGACGAGAGGATCTCGCAGGCAGAAGCTAGCGATGGAGGGATAGGTGGCCGGCGGTGCGGCGGCCGAAGGAACCGAGAGGGTGACGTCGAAGCTTTAGGGCGAAGTTTGACTCAACGGAGGCTAAAGCACTTTTAATTTCAAAGTACCAATAATGAATACAAAGCGGGGTATTTAAAGGCATGTGGCACAGAACCCTAATGGGCTTGGGCCGCGGGCACGCTAATAGGCTAGCCCACTCGACAAGAGTGGAGCACACGCCCGAAATAGAAACTGCTAAAAACGGAAACTACTAAAACAGGAAACTTGCGGAAACGGGAAATAACATAAAATAAGCTAAGTCATAAACCAAGGGGGACGCCACGGTCTTGGTCATCTTGGGCTCGTCGTTGCCCGGCTCGAGTCGAGCCCGGAACGCATCATTCTCCCTCCCTTAGAATCAAAGCGTCCTCGCTTCGAGCTGGATGGAGCCAGGGAGAACACGCGCTTGGCGGCCAGCGAGAAAGCAGCATCGGGCTCGGGGCCAACTCTTGGAACCTCAAAGATGAGAAGGTATGGCTCGGGTCCAAGAGCGGTCTTGGCGTCGGGTGCCTTGGTGAGCATCGCACGAAAGCCCAGGTTTGGAGTCGGCGCAATGGGCACGCCGGGCTTGCGCTAGGGCAGGGGAGCACTGGGCACGTCGGTGGGCGGGCATAGGCATACAACAATGGGCACAACTGCGGGCAGCTAAAGGAGATCGGTGGCTGCGGTCTCAGCAACGACCGATGTGCCCGTTGTGTACGTCGGATTTAATTCAGAAAGTTGGAGACATTCTGTAATGTGCTCTGTATCTGTAATATTTTTCTCAGTGAAATAATATACAGACGATGTGCTTTGGATTTTAATACTCGTTCGCATACGATAATTTTTATCCCGGGTTAAAGTTGTTGTCGTCCAAAAGCTGAGAAGGGCAAAGCCACGGTGGCGGCGCCCGCCGTAAGTAAGGCGGCGCCCGCCGTAAGTAAGGCGGCGCCCGCCGTAAGTAAGGCGGCGACCGCCGCGAAGGGCTCGAGGCAACAGTGCCCTCGTCTTCTAGCTGGGCACGAAGACCCGAAAAACGGCGACCGCCGTACAGTACGGCGCCCGCCATAATTCGCCCACCGTAGGCAAATTGTGAGGCGGCGACCCTTGCTCTCCACGGCGCCCGCCGTCGTTGTCCGGAGGTCATTGCCCGATGGTCGCCGGCGAGCCTCTGACGCGCCGAATTAGGCCTGCTCCGCCTCGTTGTAGGCGATGATGGTGTCCCCTTGGCTTCTGGCTATAAAAGGAGGTGTTTGTGAGGGGTTTTGGAGCTCAATCCACAGTCCAAGCTCTCCCAAATCCTTGCCTCGCCGGAGTTCTTGCCTCGCCGGATTCTGGAGCTTTCGCTGGAGGTCGTTTGGTGGTGTTTCTAGAGTGCCTTTGTGAAGCTTTTGGTAGCCTTGGAGGTTAGAAACCAAAGCAAGTCGAAGGAGGCCGAGTCGCTCATGTTTTGGGTGAGTTTTCTCACCGATTCTGTCGTCTGAGTTCTTCACGGCGACCGCCGTATTCTTCACGGTGCCCGCCGTGATGAACTGCGGCGACCGCCGCTAGAGCCCAGAATGCCTCTTTGGCTTTAGTAGTCGTCGTTGTGGCGTCGTTCCTTTCGTTTTCTTTCGTCGTTTTTAGATTCGTACTGTGGTTATGTCGGATCTAACTTAGGGTTGCTTTTATGGGTCGACTCGAAGGTCGTTGTGCTGTCGGAGCTATACCCGTGTCGAGCCCGAAATCCCGTCGTTATTGTTAGGCTTTTCTGTGGATTAAGGCAAGTGGCGGTTCGCTCTTGCTCATTCGTTCCATATTTACATTAATTATCAGTAGTTTATCTGAGTAATTAATTTGGAATGAATACTCTGTTTGTCTGGAAATGGTTTTGGTAAACTGTTTTGGAAAACAAAATATTGATATTATAATAGGTTGTATATCTGTTAGAACAACGTTATTATCTGTGATCGCTTTTCGGGCCTTTATGTGGATTTATTCTGTAACTGTTATTGTTCTGTATCTGTGCGGTTAGCACTGTTAGTTAGGAATGTACTCGGACTTCGTCCGGTCATTTCTTTATAATCTGGTATCGGGGTGGCTCGTCTCCACCTGGTACTATTCTAAGATCATGATCGGTCTCTTTCACAAGTGTGTAGAGGCAGGACACTTCGCTGGTGTCACAACCTTTCGGTGTGCGTCACTCTCGATGAAATGCATACTAAGATGTGTCGTTCCAATGGTGGGATACACATGTAAAAGTGTATAACGTGATGCATGTTTTGAGATATAAATCAGATAAGTGCTACTCTGACGCACATAATTGATAAACCTTTGGCGAGTAGTTCAGCTAAGTGAATAGTGCAGCTAGGAAAGCTCGTCTCAACTTTTGATCAGAGTACGTTCTCTTTCCAATCTGAATTCGCTGTATGCGATGAGGTTGGTCGTGAACCGAAACATCTAAGTCAGCTGTTTTAAATCGCTCGAATGCGATACTATGTTTCTTTAATATTCCAGACTTTGTCATACTTCGTTAAAGACTCATTCTGTTGGAGTCTTGGATATTCCGATAAGATTCGCTTCAGTTGGAATCTTCTCTTGTGCATGCCTTTTGTCTTATTTAAGTAGAGTATGGTGGTTGACAAGCGTACTCGATTATTATTCGAGGGACGAGGAGTCTAACCTAATACGACTGCTTAGAACCTTCTTCTTTGTACCCTTGCATGGTCTATTCATTTAGACTAACCAACCACATTTGTTATCTGCATTGTTGGCTGGTGTCATCCGTCCGATTCGGCACATCAGATCGAAAGTAGCTCAGAAGAATAGAAGGACTATGGAGTCGACCGTGGTTTTTGAACGTTTTAGTTATTTCTTTAATCAGGTTGAGATCTTTTGGACAATGACTTTGGTTGTAATGTGTTTTATAAGACTTCCGCTGTGTTTGGTTTAAATTCTGTGTTATCCTATTCGGGATTGGGTTGTAATCCCGTAACTCATGTTTCTTTGACAATGTTATGTTTTGGATTGAATGCTTTGATATGTATCATTTGTATTTCATAAATTGTATTTAAATGGTAAAGCATTGGGTGATCTCGGTAAGGAACACTGGGGTCACTGGCGGTAATACATTTCCAAAAGGGTTAAGTTTTGGGGGTGTTACAGTTGTGGTATCAGAGCCAAAGGTTTCAAAATGGGTTTGGGATTTTTTTATAAACCATTTATCCATTTTTGAAAATGTTTTAAAAAGGACTCTGAATTTTCATAGTGAAAAGAATTTCAAAACACCGTTCATAGTCATGTCTTCTGGATAGTCTGATATAGTAAGCTTGCTTCTATGTCTAGAAAGACTAACTCGATTCCTCGTTGTCCTGTAGGATGGGTGCATGTCTCTCTCTCAGATCGGGGTCGGAGGAGGCCAAGACGGACCCGCCGTCTCCAGACAGGCCAGATTTTCCGATTCCCCAGCGATGCTTCGAGGTTGGAGGCCCGAGTAGCCCGCCCGAGGACATCAAGTATGTTATTCCCGAGTCTATTGTTCTGGCACCTAGGGATGTTGTGGTCACAATAGCTGCACCTGTAGAGCCGTCAAGAGTTGAGGAAGTACAGGAAGCAGAGCAGGAAGAAGAGGAGTTGTCAAGGTACGAGAAAGGGTACTATAACGACGACTTCCTGCTTGGACCAATCCCAGAAGAGATCGAGGATGAGGAAGAGGAGATGCTTGAGTTAGATCCTGTCGAGGACGAGGATATGATTAAGGATGATCCCGAGGATGAAGATCCCATCGAGGATGATCCCGAGGATGAGGATCCCATAGAGGATGATCCAGAGGAGGACCCTGAGTTGGTCCTTGAAGGGCAGAATCAGGAGCCCGGTTCAGATTTGCCGTGTATGGTAGAGTTGTCACCAGTGCCGATTTATGCACTCATGACTGATGCTGATTGGGAGGCACTGTACACTGAGTACGGTATTAGGAGGAGTGGCCCGACCATGATCTACGAGGACTATCCGCCTACTCCGCCTCGGAGGAGGAGGAGATCAGAGGCTGAGTTGAGGGAGATCCTTCGCCAGAGCGAGATGATCTCTCATAGCAGCAACGGATGGATGAGATGATCGCTAGCACTCAGAGGAGGGCTGGGATAGGAGGACCACTCATGAACCATCCCTACTTCTCCATGACTGAGAATGAGTCAGGATCACCAGAGCCATGTGATCCAGGGCCGAGCAGGGTGCGAAGCCCATCGCCAGAGCTAGATGGCGAGCCGAGCCTGAAGAGACCCTGCACTAGAGGCCTGTCTTGCAAAAGACGTGTTGGAACGCCTTGAGGAGGATCGGCGTTGCCTATTATAGTAGTTTCCTTTCTTAGTATTCCAGTATGTACTTTGTGTAATATTTCAGTATTGCGGCAAGTACTCTGTGAAATACTTTATCTTCGAGCAATTGTGTCCTAGCGCTCGGAAGATCGACTTATGTGTAGCTTGTAAAATAGTTTCAGTTCATCTATAAAATACCCAGTTGATCTATTCCGAGTAATTTTGCTACATTAAGTTTATGGAATTAATATTAATGTATGAAATACTTGGAATTTGATCGGTGAACAGATGGTGAACACAAGGAACACAAGGCGAGCTGGTGTTGGGACTAGTCAAGAGCCCAGACCAATCATAAGAGATGTTGCACAAGATGAGCATGTATCTGAATCCCATAATCAATCGAGGGACAATGGTCGGGATCAGAGTAATGCACCGGTAGTGTTTAACGCCGCAGCAGTTGAGACAATTCAGGGAATTGTCATACAGGCTATCGCTGATGCTATGCGACCTAATGCACCTCAAGCGCAAGGTGTGCAGAATTCCCCACCGGTTCCAAGGTTTGAGGAGCCAGAAAACCATGCTGCCCAAGAGAATGCAGTCAGGACTAGGGACAACTATGGTCGTGCTCTGAAGACCATCAGTTCTATGAGGCCTGACAGCTTCAATGGAAAAGGGGAACCCGTTAGGGTGACCCATTGGTTCTCTCACATGGAGCGACTGTTCCGCAATGTGATGTGTATCGAGGCTGAGAAGGTCCACATAGCTTCCTTCAGTTGAAGGATGAGACCAGCGAGTGGTGGAAGAGTACAGGCTTAGCTGATAGCCCTGTGTTAACATGGTCGATGTTTAAGACCAAGATGACTGATCGTTTCTTCTCTCGAGCTATGAGGGAGGAGAAACACAAGGAGTTTCTATACCCCAAGACTGATGGATTGAAGGTGACCGAGCTTGCAACCAAACTCAACCATCTCTTGCAATATGCTGGTCCTGAGATATCCAGCGAGGCACAAAAGATCTGGTACTTCCACGAGTGGATGAGTCCAGATATCAAGCCATTGATGGTGCACCACACATGCTCTACTCTGGAGCAGTATGTGGATGCTGCCTACAAGCTGGAGGTGACTCTGGAGGAGTCAACAAAGAGACGCATCCGACTGAGGTCGATGCAGAATCAGAATTAGGGTGGTGGATTCAAGCGACTTGCGCCACCGTCTAGTTTTGCCAAGTCTGTCCGAGCAAAGACGGACATGACTCACGAAGGGTCAACGCAGCAGTCCAGTCAGAGCAGAAGTTCAGTTCAGTGTTATAACTGTGGTGTTGCTGGACACAAGAGCAATGAGTGTCAGAAGGAGAAGAGGTCGTGCTTTGGGTGTGGACGTGATGGTCATCTATAGAAGTTCTGCAAGCAGGGGAAGCAGAAGGGAGTAGAGTCGCAGCAAGGGTCAGTTCATCAGAGCAACCGACCTAGGTTCAAGCATGCCGAGACTCCTAGCCCGTCAGTTTAGACGACTGCTCAGAACAAGGGATAGGCCCCAACTGTTTCTGGAAGTCAGGGTCAACGCTTGTACGAGATGCGTGAAGCAGATGGACCCAATGCTCCAATTGCTCAAGGTACTTTATACCTTCACTCTACTTCAGTGTGCATTCTGTTTGATTCTGGTGCTACGCATTCCTTTATTTCGGATAGCTGTGTTAGCAAGTTAGACTTAGTGTGCAACGATTCGTGCGACCCTTTCGTCGTTAGTCTTCCTAATGGTGAACGTTTGGTGGGAACCAAGCATCTGTCCGACTTTTCGATTACCATCCAGGGTAAGGAATTCGAGGCAGATCTAATCTGTATAGCCATGGCTCCATATGACATTATCCTCGGTATGGATTGGCTGACGCGTTACAAGGCGGTGATCGACTTCAGTTCAAGAACGGTGACGGTGTTATCTGGGGGCCAGTTCGTGTGCAAGTTCAAGGGTCGGAATGACGCTGATAACGACAAGCTGATCAATGCGATGGCTGCGTTTAAGCTACTACGACAAGGATGTGTCGGGTACCTTTGCTACTTAAATTCGTCCGCGAAGGATGAACCTGAGGTTCTTGATATTCCTGTGGTTAGGGAGTTTTCGGATGTCTTTCCGGAAGAAATTCATGGATTACCCCCGAACCGTGACGTAGAGTTTTCAATTGATCTTGAGCCTGGTACGGCGCCGATTTCCAAATCACCGTATCGGATGGCTCCAACTGAGATGCAAGAATTGAAGAATCAACTTGAAGATCTTCTTGACAAAGGTTATGTCAGGCCGAGTGCATCGCCGTGGGGTGCTCCGGTTTTGTTTGTCAAAAAGGACGGATCGTTTAGACTTTGTATCGACTACCGAGAGTTGAACAAAGTAATGATCAAGAACAAGTATCCGTTGCCAAGGATTAATGACCTGTTGGATCAGTTGCAAGGAGCAAGAGTTTTCTCCAAGATCGACCTGAGATCTGGATGTCATCAACTCAGAATTCGTGAGCATGACATTCCTAGAACTGCGTTCAGGACCCGATATGGTCATTACGAGTTCATAGTGATGCCTTTTGGGCTTACGAATGCTCTAGTAGTCTTTATGGATCTAATGAATCGATGTTTTCACCAATACTTGGACAAGTTCTTGGTGGTCTTCATCGACGACATTCTGATCTATTCTCCGAATAAAGAGGTTCACGAGGAACATCTACGGATTTCTTTATCAGTCCTTAGACAAAATGAGTTGTACGCTAAATTGTCTAAGTGTGAATTCTGGATGAAAGAAGTGGCTTTCTTAGGCCATGTGATCAATGAGAATGGGGTTATGGTTGATCCCCAGAAAATTGAAGCAGTGGCTAATTGGAAGCAGCCCCAGAATGTGAAGGAAGTGCGAAGTTTTCTTGGACTTGTCGGGTATTACAGACGGTTTGTAGAAGGTTTTTCAAAGACCGCTCTACCTATGACCAATCAACTCCGCAAGGTTCACAAGAAGTTTGTCTGGAATGACAAATGCGAGGCCAGTTTTCAAGAATTAAAACGACGTCTAACCTCTACACCAGTGTTAGCACTCCCAGAAGGGAATGACGATTATATGGTCTATAGTGATGCTTCAAAGTGTGGTTTGGGTTGTGTACTGATGCAGAGAGGCAGAGTTATTGCTTACGCATCTAGACAACTCAAGACTTACGAAGAAAACTATCCGACCCATGATCTTGAGTTAGCAGCGGTAGTTTTTGCGCTGAAGATTTGGAGGCATTACCTCTACGGTATAAGATGCCAAGTCTTCACCGATCACAAGAGTCTCAAGTATATATTTACTCAGAACGAGTTGAATATGAGACAATGCCGCTGGCTAGAGTTACTCAAAGACTACGACATGGAGTTGCTGTATCATCCGGGCAAGGCTAATGTAGTAGTTGATGCACTGAGCCGGAAAACAACGCACGAGACTGTAGTTGCTCTACTTACTGCACAGACCAAGCTGAACCAAGAGTCATGCGACCTTGAAGTTCTGTATGATCAGCGTAAAGGTTTCCTGAGTATGTTGGAAATTCAGGCTACGCTACAGGATCAAATCAAAGAAAAGCAAGTCGATGACATTGTCTTGGTAAAGCTAAGCAGTGAAGTGATGGACGGGAAAACTCCCAGTTTTGTGATTCAGGACGATGGATCACTTTGGTTTCAAGACCGGATCTGTGTGCCCGACACAGAGGGTCTTCGTCAGTTGGTGATGAGAGAAGCTCATTCTTCAGCTTATTCTGTACATCCTGGCTCCAGCAAGATGTACAAGGATCTTCGGAAAAAGTTTTGGTGGCCAAACATGAAGTGGGATGTAGCAGACTTTGTGGCAAGGTGTTTAACTTGCCAAAAGGTCAAGATCGAACACCGCAGACCAGGTGGTGAGTTACTACCTCTCCCAATACCATAATGGAAATGGGAGGACATTTCCATGGACTTTGTCACTGGGCTACCAAAAGCTCGAAGTCAGAAAGATGCTATTTGGGTAATCGTGGACAGACTTACGAAGAGTGCTCATTTCATAGCCATCAAGACCATATGGGAAACCCAGAAGTTAGCAGAAGTCTACCAGAAGGAGATTGTCCGCTTACATGGCATTCCTAAGACCATTGTATCGGATCGAGATGGCCGTTTCATGTCTAGGTTCTGGAAAGAACTTCATAAGGCTATGGGAACCGAGTTAAGGTTCAGCACCGCGTTTCATCCTCAGACAGATGGTCAGTCTGAAAGGACCATCCAGACCCTGTAGGATATGCTTAGAGCTTGTGTACTCGATCGTCCGACTAGCTGGGAGGACAGCTTGAGTCTGATTGAGTTCACGTACAACAATAGCTGGCATGCTACAATCAAGATGGCTCCGTTCGAAGCTTTGTACGGTCGCAGATGCAGATCTCCGATTTGTTGGGATGATAACGCCGACAAGATTCTGTTTGGGCCAGAGTTAGTCGAGAGGATAGCTTTTGACATTGCCCTGATTCGACAAAGGATGTTGACCGCTCAGAGTCGATAGAAGTCGTATGCAGACAAGAAGCGTAGGAATGTCGAGTTCGAGGAAGGTGACAAGGTGTTTGTCAAGGTGTCGCCCTCGAAGGGAGTTTTCAGGTTTGGTAGGAGTGGGAAGCTTAACCCTTGCTACGTGGGACCATTCGAGATTCTGGATAGAGTGGGATCTCTAGCGTACCGCTTGGCGTTGCCGCCATCGGCTCATCCAATGCATAATGTGTTTCACGTCTCTTTGATCAGGAAGTATGTGCCAGATGAGTCTCATATGCTGAGTTATGAGGACATCGAGATTCAAGCTAATGGTACTTATGAGGAAATGCTCGTGCGCATTCTGGAGCGTCGTGAGAAGCAGCTGCGTAGCAAAATCGTACCGTTGGTACGGATTCAGTGGTCCAAATCTGGATCGAAGGAAGTTACTTGGGAAACGTGGGAAACCGAGTCAGATATGCTCAGGCGTTTTCCCGAGTTATTCTCGACCTAAGTTTCGGGGTCAAAACTTCTTTTAAGGGGGAGGAGATGTGATACTCCGTATTTTTGTAAGGTTATTTTGAGAATTTTGGGTTTTTTTCCGAGTGCCCGTTGTGTACGTCGGATTTAATTCAGAAAGTTGGAGACATTCTGTAATGTGCTCTGTATCTGTAATATTTTTCTCAGTGAAATAATATACAGACGACGTGCTTTGGATTTTAATACTCGTTCGCGTATGATAATTTTTATCCCGGGTTAAAGTTGTTGTCGTCCAAAAGCTGAGAAGGGCAAAGCCACGGTGGTGGCGCCCGCCGTAAGTAAGGCGGCGACCGCCGCGAAGGGCTCGAGGCAACAGTGCCCTCGTCTTCTAGCTGGGCGCGAAGACCCGAAAAACGGCGACCGCCGTACAGTACGGCGCCCGCCGTAATTCGCCCGACGTAGGCAAATTGTGAGGCGGCGACCCTTGCTCTCCACGGCGCCCGTCGTCGTTGTCCGGAGGTCATTGCCCGATGGTCGCCGGCGAGCCTCTGACGCGCCGAATTAGGCATGCTCTGCCTCGTTGTAGGCGATGATGGTGTCCCCTTGGCTTATGGCTATAAAAGGAGGTGTTTGGGAGGGATTTTGGAGCTCAATCCACAGCCCAAGCTCTCCCAAATCCTTGCCTCGCCGGAGTTCTTGCCTCGCCGGATTCTGGAGCTTTCGCCGGAGGTCGTTTGGTGGTGTTTCCAGAGTGCCTTTGTGAAGCTTTTGGTAGCCTTGGAGGTTAGAAACCAAAGCAAGTCGAAGGAGGCCGAGTCGCTCGTGTTTTGGGTGAGTTTTCTCACCGATTCTGTCGTCTGAGTTCTTCACGGCGACCGCCGTGTTCTTCACGGCGCCCGCCGTGATGAACTGCGATGACCGCCGCCAAGAACGGCGACCGCCGCCAGAGCCCAGAATGCCTCTTTGGCTTTTGGCTTTGGTGGTCGTCGTTGTGGCGTCGTTCCTTTCGTTTTCTTTCATCGTTTTTAGATTCGTACTGTGGTTATGTCGGATCTAACTTAGGGTTGCTTTTATGGGTCGATTCGAAGGTCGTTGTGTTGTCGGAGCTATACCCGTGTCGAGCCCGGAATCCCGTCGTTGTTGTTAGGCTTTTCTGCGGATTAAGGCAAGTGGTGGTTCGCTCTTGCTCATTCGTTCCATATTTACATTAATTATCAGTAGTTTATCTGAGTAATTAATTTGGAATGAATACTCTGTTTGTCTGGAAATGGTTTTGGTAAACTGTTTTGGAAAACAAAATATTGATATTATAATAGGTTGTATATCTGTTAGAACAACGCTATTATCTGTGATCGCCTTTCGGGACTTTATGTGGATTTATTCTGTAACTTTTATTGTTTTGTATCTGTGTGGTTAGCACTGTTAGTTAGGAATATACTCGGACTTCATCCGGTCATTTCTTTATAATCTGGTATCGGGGTGGCTCGTCTCCACCTGGTACTATTCTAAGATCATGATCGGTCTCTTTCACAAGTGTGTAGAGGCAGGACACTTAGCTGGTGTCACAACCTTTCAGTGTGCGTCACTCTCGACGAAACGCATACTAAGATGTGTCGTTCCAATGGTGGGGTACACATGTAAAAGTCTATAACGTGATGCGTGTTTTGAGATATAAATCAGATAAGTGCTACTTTGACGCACATAATTGATAAACCTTTGGCGAGTAGTACAGCTAAGCGAATAGTGCAGCTAGGAAAGCTCGTCTCGACTTTTGATCAGACTACGTTCTCTTTCCAATCTGAATTCGCTGTATGCGATGAGGTTGGTCGTGAACCGAAACATCTAAGTCAGTTGTTTTAAATCGCTCGAATGCGATACTGTGTTTCTTTAATATTCCAGACTTTGTCATACTTCGTTAAAGACTCATTCTGTTGGAGTCTTCTCTTGGATATTCCGATAAGATTCGCTTCAGTTGGAATCTTCTCTTGTGCATTCCTTTTGTCTTATTCAAGTAGAGTATGGTGGTTGACAAGCGTACTCGATTATTATTCGAGGGACGAGGAGTCTAACCTAATACGACTGCTTAGAACCTTCTGCTTTGTACCCTTGCATGGTCTATTCATTTAGACTAACCAACCGCATTTGCTATCTGCATTGTTGGCTGGTATCATCCGTCCGATTCGGCACATCAGATCGAAAGTAGCTCAGAAGAATAGAAGGACTATGGAGTCGACGGTGGTTTTTGAACGTTTTAGTTATTTCTTTAATTAGGTTGAGATCTTTTGGACAATGATTTTGGTTGTAATGTGTTTTATAAGACTTCCGTTGTGTTTGGTTTAAACTCTGTGTTATCCTATTCGGGATTGGGTTGTAATCACGTAACTCATGTTTCTTTGACAATGTTATATTTTGGATTGAATGCTTTGATCATTATGTATCATTTGTATTTCATATATTGTATTTAAATGGTAAAGCCTTGGGTGATCTCGGTAAGGAACACTAGGGTCACTGGCGGTAATACCTTTCCAAAAGGGTTAAGTTTTGGGGGTGTTACACCCAATACCGCGCCCGCGGCCCACACAACGGTCGTTGCTGAGACCGCAGCCACCGATCTCCTTCTGCTGCCCGTAGTCGTGCCCATTACTGCGTGCCTATGCCCGCCCACCGACGTGCCCAATGCTCCCCTGCCAGCGCGCAAGCCCGACGTGCCCATTGCGCCGACTCCAAACATGGGCTTCCGCGCGATGCTCACCAAGGCACCCGACGCCAAGACCGCTCTTGGACTCGAGCCATACCTTCTCATCTTTGAGGTTCCAAGAGTTGGCCCCGAGCACGACGCCGCTTTCTCGTAGGCCGCCAAGCGCGTGTTCTCTCTAGCTCCATCAAGCTCGAAGCGAGGACGCTTCGATTCGTAGGGAGGAAGAATGATGCGTTCCGGGCTGGACTCGAGCCGGGCAACGACGAGCCCAAGATGACCAAGACCGTGGCGTGCCCCTTAGTTTAGGACTTAGCTTATTTTAGCTTATTTTATGTTATTTCCCATTTCAGCAAGTTTCGTGTTTTAGTAGTTTCCGTTTTTAGCAGTTTCTATTTCGGGTGTGTGCTCCATTCTTGTCGAGTGGGCTAGTCCATTAGCGTCCCCGCGGTCCAAGCCCATTAGGGTTCTTGGCTGCGCCACATGGATTTAAATACCCCGCTTTGTATTCATTATTGGTACGTTGAATTTAAAAGTGTTTTACCCTCCGTTGTGTCAAACTCCGCCCTAAAGCTTCGACGTCACCCTCTTGGTTCCTTCGGCCGCCGCACCGCCGGCCACCTATCCCTCCATCGCTAGCTTCCGCCTGCGATATCCTCTCGTCCCAACTCGGTCACGCCGAGAGCAAGAGAGCCGGTAACCGAGCCTACGCTTGGTTGCTACCTATCCCGGTTACTAAGGAGAAGGATCGAGGCCGCTTCCTGCCTAGATCCGGCGTCAAACGTGATCCGAGCCCCTCAGATCGCATCATCATGACAGATGACTCCAACGCCCACTGTTTCACCTGAAATACGCAATAGACTAGTGTAGACTCCATGCTAGGGAAAATGATGGAACTGACTAATAAATGCATAAAACAAACATGAAATAAACAAAACTAAGGTCTAAATGCTTGTCCTAAATATGAATAAAATGGATGCTATCAATATACCCCAAGCTTAACATTTGCTTGTCCTCAAGCAATGAGATAACCAATGAAACATCAAAATATGCTAAGGTTCTTTTTATTTAAGAGACAAATGAGCAACGACCATGAAAATCCAAACAGAAGGCAACTGTAATCATAACATGCTTCACAACCAATGACAAAAAAGTAGTTAGTTCCTCTACTCCAAACCTCACAAGGATAAAGAGATCAAGTCACTCCAGTTCATGTGTTTGGGTTTGTGTTTTGCTCAATTCTCTACTTTGAATGATAAACTACCATAGGCTTGCATCAGTGTCCTAAATCTCCACTATTAGAGACCATGTACATGGCAAAAATCATGAGGTCTTTATGAGGTTGTAATAGGGCCAAGGATTAAGAGAAAGGTAAGGATATATTTAGGCCATGTGGTGCTAATTCCAGGGAAAAGGAATTCGCCAAGAAGAACTCAAGCTTAAAAGGATCCTACACTCCAAATTTTCGTCTTTCACACCCATACAACATAACTCATACTTGTCATTTCACTTCTTTGTTTTTACTTTCTTTTGTTTGTTTTTTTTTTCTTTTGTTTTTTTTCTTTTTTTTAGAAGAAGAAAGAAAAAGGACAGATTGCAAAATATTGACATTAAACCACAAATATATGCACCCCCCCCCCCCCCCCCCCCTCCCCCAAGCTTGGCTCAAATCCACTCTAGCAAAACAAATCAACTATCCTAATCCTCGGATGGGTACGGTGAATAAATAGGCTCGGTATGCTTTTTTGGAACTTCCAAAGAAAAGACAATTAAGGCACAAAGGGGCTTCAAGCAGAGGAAAACATATATTGGTGGTCAAGGATAATGAAGAACAATGTCTTAATCGTGTTAATGTCGTGTACATAAATCATAAGCGCAACCTTGAAAAAGGTTCTAATACAAGTTCTAGAGTTAGCAAGAAAAGAGAGATTCACACATAATGAGAATAAGAGGACTCATGCAATTATAGTATTAAAAAGGCTAGAAAGCTCACCGACTTTTTTGTCTAGAGCTTTGATTCTAACTATTTTCAATCAAGGGTCACATACTTAAACCAATTGCCAAGAGTTTGAAATATTCATAATCATGCACACAAAGCAATTGCAATATCAACAACTGAAACATGTTAAGAGGGCTCATGCGTCATGCATCACAAGAATAACAAGCAAAAGATCACACAAGGGAGTTAAATCCAACATCCAAAATGCGAGTATGCAATGCATGAAAATAGGATCATGAAAATGAAAAATGCAATGTGACAAAAGAAGGACAAAAACAGAATGCAACTAACTCTAGGATGAAAAAATATGAAAATGCAAGTCTACATGTGAATTGCACCCCCCATGCTAAACCCTACATTGTCCCAATGTAGAAAAATAACAAAAGAGCAAGAAACTCACAAACTCAGTCTACTGCCGTGGTGGCGGGGGTGGATAACAAGTAGGTTAACAGAGAGGGGAAAAGAAAGAAAGGAGAGGGAAAGAAAGAAAAAGAAAAAAAAAATCGGCGATTTTTTTTATTATTAAAAAAAAGTGCACGGTCCATGCGTAATATGCACGAGCCGTGCAAAGCAGTGATTTCCGAGTGAGAATATGCAAGGGCCTTGCATTTCTACGCACGGTCCGTGCATAGCATTATGTAAACAACTATGTTAATGCACGGGCCGTGCATTTATTGCGCACAGTCCGTGCATTGCTCACTGGAACGTTTTGTTTTTTTATAAAGAAGGAAGAAATACATACCTTGGGTTGTCTCCCAAAAAGCGCTTGTTTTGGGTCGTTGGCTTGACCTTCCACCAGCTTCAAGTACTCGAATTGGGAGGGTCGGTGGTGCCTTGCTTGATCGGATCGAGCGTGACAACAAGATTCAATCGACGACTCTGCACCTTGAACTTTCCATAGTTCTTATGTCATAACTCAACTGTCCCACCTCTCAACACTTGAGTCACCCTATATGGTCTTGACCATCTTGTCCCCTTCGGACCTGGACACATGTTAGATTTCTCATGGGATAACAACACCATATTTCCACTTTTGAACTCAACCTTTGTTCTAGTTTTCTTCCTTTTCTTTGGAGTTCCCCTTTTCGTCTCCTTAATGGTTTCACCATTGTTCGAGTCTAGATTTTCCGGGGATACATTAAGCAATTGAGCAATGTCTGATATGATCTTATCATGTTCAGGATCAACCTTAATCTTACAGCAGGTACATGTAATAGGATTTGGTGGAGTGTCTTTGTATATCTCAACGAAGTAATTCTTGAAATATTTATACTCAACCTTCTCTTTCCCTATTGTGAATGAAAGCTTTCCATTCTTGACATCAATATTAGCCTCAACGGTGGCTAAAAATGGTCTCCCAAGGATGATGGGAGTTTTATCACTAACCTCTATGTCAATTATAACAAAATCTCCTGGTATGAAAAACCTTCCCACTTCACAGGAACATTTTCTATTATGCCCACAAGATGAGTAAAATACCTATCACCCATAAGGAGACGCATCTTGGATGGAATAGGATCACCCAATTTTAGTTCTTTGCAAATTGACAAAGGCATAACATTGACACTAGACCCAAGATCACAAAGACAATTATAGGTGAGATTCTTGAAATATACAGGGATAAGGAATTCACTTGGATCTTCTGATTTCTTTAGCATCTTCTTAGAATAAACCATTGTTAGGGCCACTGTCTCATAGTCCTCCAACCTTCTCTTCTTAATTAGGATCTCTTTTAGAAACTTAGCATACGTGGGCATTTGAGTGAGGACTTCTGTTAAAGGTATGTCAATATACAGCTTCTTCATCGTCTCATTAAACTTCACAAATTGCTGTTCTTGTTGTATTTGAATCCTTCTTTGAGGAAATGGCAATGGTGGCTTATAAGGTGGAGGAGCAACATACTTGGGTTCCTCTTCTTGCGGCTTCTCCATGGGCTCCTTTAGTCACTTCTTTTTCTCTTAGTCGGTGCTTCTCCAACTATTTTTCGTCTCTCAAAGTGACGGCCCGACAATGCTCCTTTGGGTTGACTTCAGGTTGACTAGGAAGTTGACCAGTCGGCCTAGGGACATTCATTTCAACTTGAGCCAACTGAATCTCAAAATTGTCCATCCTCTTAGAGAAGCTCTCAAAACCGTCAACCTTCTTAGATAAGGTTTCCATATAAGCAACCATGTTCCCCTGAGTTTTAGCTATTTCCCTCAACATGGACTCTAGTGCAGAGTTCTCAAATGACAGAACATGAGCTTGGTTTTGCGGTTGAGAGACTCTTGGTTGGAACGAGGAGGTGGTTTTTGCTAAGCCTCATCATTCTTGTAGTTTGGATGATTTTTCCAACCAGGATTATAGGTGTTAGAGTATGGATCATTCCTAGGACCACTGTTGAATTTATTCGTGTAGTTCACTTCTTCCTAGGACTCATTCTGGGAAGCAAAAAGATGGCAGAAAGATATAGTGTGATCGCCTTTTCCACAAAACTGTTAGGCTACACCAGAAACAGCTTGTATGGATTCTTCTACATGTTTGCCTTGAGACGTCTGCACCAACAAACTCAATCTCTTGATTTCTTGAGCCCTAGCATCTATCTGAGCTTCGTGGTGTGTCTCAACATTGACCTCATACATCCCTGTGGACCTCTTAGAACTTGAAGTAGAGCGAGAATCATTATAATAATAAGAATGTTGAGTAGTACTCTCAATCAAGTTCTAAGCATCATCAACCTCCATGCTCATAATTCTACCTTCAGCTGAAGCATCAATGATTAGTCGGATAGAACTATCAACAACATTGTTAAAGACATGCTACAGACTAAATTTAGGGTGCCCATGATGGGGGCACAACATCAGCAGCTCTTTGAATCTCTCCCACCCTTCATACAGAGACTCTACATCCTTCATTTGAAAGGCATTAATCTGATTTCTCATCTCAACAGTCTTCTTGGGTGGGAAATACTTGTTTAGTAAGGTTTTGGCTAACTCATCCCACGTCGTTATGGGACCTTGAGGCAAGGCCTTGAACCAAGCTTTGGCCTTGCCTCGCAGAGAGAATAAGAAAGCGTGTAGCAGAAGCGCATCCTGGACACCTCGTGAATCTTCACTATGTCCATCAGCTTCTTGAAAAGTATTAAGATGCTCATGTGGATTTTTAGATGGTAGACCTCCAAACTGGTTTTGCTGAACCATTTTGATAAGAGAAGGTTTCGGCTCAAAATTTTGAGCTTGCACTGGAGGTTAGACCACACCAGAAATAGGGCCAGGGTGATTTGGCATCACATAATCACCAAGCGTCATGCGTGCAGCCTGTATTTGCTCATTAGGATCATTTCCATCTACGTCGTCAGCAATTGCTTGTTCTCTGGCTTCGCGTTGTTGTCTTCTTCTTAAGTGAAAGGCACGCTCAGGTTCGAGATCGTAGTCGTTGAGATTACCAGTGCTCAGGACTCTTCACATCTGAAGAAAACAAACCTGAAAGCAAAGCAACAAAAAACAATATCAAAAATAAAACAAAGATCTAGTCAAACTAGTTGTAGGAAAACTACTAATACTAGCAATAGTCCCTGGCAGCAGCGCCAAAAACTTGATAGGACAAAAACCTACCCACAAGCGTATGGGATCAGTTCTAGCTTTTCAAGTATCGTTGCCACGAGGACTATGTAGTATCGATTGTAACTTTGGCTGGTAAGCTAAGCCAAAAGAAAGAAATTTTCATTGAACTAATAACTAACAATTAGCAAACAAATGAAAATTGTAAAGAATGGAGGGGAAGCTTCTAAGGCAAGGGATCCCCACAACTATGTTTCAGTAGACTCAACTAGATAAATGTCTGAATGTAGTATATCTTTGTTGAAGGTAACTATCTTAGGTAATTACTAATTCCTCTCGAATGATAGTAAATGTGCCTAGATTCAATTAACATCCACTCTCGCAACTTGCTAATCAAGATCTAAACCCTTTGGATACTTAGAATCTAAGGTCAAACTTAATTAACATCCACTCTTGTGAATTGTTAAATCAAACCTAATCTTAGGGTTTATATGATAGTTATTAATGCACAAGAGAAATTAAGACTCTTTCGCAATAACTAAATCTTAGGTTCAAATCATAGGAATCCAATAGAAGTTATTACCTCTCGGTCTCAAACCCTATCTGACTACTTATTAACGTTATCACCTCTCGGTCTCAAACCCTAATAGGATCCAATTGACATAAGCTACTTTGGGCAATCAGTACACAAGAAATGAATCAACAAAGTTTCAGAGTTTCATTCAGGCAAATATCAAACAAGTTTACCTACGCATAGTTGGGATCACCCACCCCTAAAAATATGGAATTAGCTAGAAATGCTTAGAGAAACAATCAAAAACATCTTAAGAACGAAGAAAATCATTCAACTAGATTAGAAGAAGAAAATACTTGATAAAATCTAGAGTAACAATCTCCAATCTACAGAAATCTCTAAAAGAACTCCAGAAACACTCTAGAGCTAAACACGATCTCAATAATGAAAGAAGAAGTGTGAAATTTAATCCCTAAAAAGTATTTAAACCATCTAAAAATAGTTATGGGCTGAAGCCCAAAAGTTCGGAAAAGTACGTGGTGCACGGACTAAGGCACAGTCCGTGCAATTGAGACTACACGAACACCTTCTTTACATAGGGGAAATGAACGGACCATGCAGTTGAGTGCACGGTCCAGTTGTGGTCCGTGCAATTGATGGTGCACGGCCTCCTCCTTTGTAGAAAGTAAATGCACGGATTGTGCATAAAAATGCACGGTCTAGTTATTTGTCGTGTACCTTTTTGTTCCTCGTGCCAGGTTCGCTTTTCTGCTCCTCAGTCCATGTTGTCTTGTTCTTGGCTCGAATTTGACTTGTTCTGGCCTGAATAGCTCTACACGTCCCGTACCATAGCTCATGAATGATGACTCCAACGCCCACCGTTTCACCTGAAATACACAATAAACTAGTGTGGACTCCATGCTAGGGAAAATGATGGAACTAACTAATAAATGTATAAAACAAACATGAAATAAACAAAACTAAGGTCTAAATGAATGTCCTAAATTTGTATAAAATGGATGCTACCAACTTGCAAGTAGGAATTAACTATACGAGACTTTCGCTCCCATTGCAAGGATAGAAGCTAGTTGTCTACTAATTTCTTATCTGCTCACCATGGCTTCAAATTGCAATAGATGGATGTCAAAACTACATTCTTAAATGGAGTTCTCAAGGAAGAACTCTATGTGGAACCAACTCTTGGCTTTGAAGATTCACAAGGCCTAGTATGATCTTCAGGAGGATCCCATGTCCTAATGTTATAGATTATCATATTTTCTCTTGTTTAACGGATATGTATGTGGTGAGGTTGATAAGACTATGTGCCTATTGAAGGAAGACAAGCACACTCTGGTTGTGCAAGTCTATGTTGATGATATCATCTTCGACTCCACCAATGACGTCATGGTCAAAAAGTTCACAAGTCTCATAGAGAGTGAGTTTGAAATGAGCATGGTAGGGGAACTAACATTCTTCTTAGGACTTCAGGTTGTTCAAGATGAAGATCGGACTAGAGTTCATCAACAAAAGTATCTCAGAGAATGCATCGAGAAGTTTGGTATGTCAAACTCCAAGCCCTTTACTACTCCAATATCTTTAAACAACCCTATGGGGAAAGATAAACACTAGGTGGGAGTAGATAAGACGCTCTATCGAGGAATCATAGGTTCGTTACTCTATCTCACTGCTAGCAGACCGAATATTATGTATAGTGTGTGTTTGTGTGCTAGATTTCAGGAAGATCCATAGGAAACACACCTTAAGGCATTGAAGAGGATTCTGAGATACTTGAAGGGAATATATGATCTATGTCTGTGGTACCCCAAGGGCTATGACTTCAACTTGGTAGGGTACATGGATGCTGATATCGCATGGAACAAAGTGGACAAAAAATCTACATCTAGTGTGGCTCATTTCTTAGACCTTGTCTTGTTTCTTAGGGGTCAAAGAAGATAAATTTTGTTACCCTATCCACAGATGAAGTAGAATACATAGTTGTCAACGCTAGTTGCACACAAATCCTATGGCATTAGCAATTACTCATTGACTATGGTATTCTCCTTGGTTTTGTTCCTATTCTTTGTAAAAATACATGTGTTATAAATATTTCTAAAAATCTTGTACGGTAGTCAAGAACTAAGCATGTTTATATGGAGAAAGGGTTGGTATCCATGGACTTTTGTAGGACAAATAATCAAATTTTCGACATCTTCACCAATGCACTAAATAGAGAACCCTTTATACATTTTTTAATGGAACTATGTATAATCTCCCGCAACTATTTGACTATCCTAAATTATCCTCTCAATGTCTGGTTTACATGCTTAATTTAGATGTTTGAGAGTCGTATCTAGTTTAGCAATCACTTTCTAGTTCATTGGAATTTTTTCATGTCTTATCTACTTGTTCTTACTTTAGAACAATAAAAATTCAACATCCAACTCTTTGCTTGCATGCTTTCATGTGAAACGGTATATATTTTATCCCAAAAGAGTCAATTTGATGTTTTGATCCCTCATTACAATACCAAGTGATAGTTGACTCTATAACCCACCTAAGCCTATCATGTATGTATGTCCCTATGAGCCACTCTTATCATCCAGAATTGGTAATTTTCATCGTGAATGATAAAAGTGTCTCTGCAAAATGTATTTTGTGTGTGGTGTTCGTTTGTACCATCTCTGGTAATCTTAGCCCACCACCATACTCCCTCGCTAATCTGGAAAGCCGTGGGAACCTGAAAGGCATTTCTTCTATGTTCTGCAAAAGGGCAGTGAAGTGATAGGTCTGAATATGCCTTTATGGGGGGAGATAGTGATGGATTATTTGATTAAGAAGGGGAAGAAACATTGAGAAAACAAGTGATTTGATTGAAGTTAGCTTGAACTAATTTATGGGAATCGATTTTGTGATTTTGATTGAATTTGGATGAGATATTGGCAGTTGTAGTAATATGGAAAGAAAAAGAAGATCGAATTTTAGTCTTATAAAAAGATATGGGGAGAGAAAGATTTCATCTTTTAAGGGCTACAAAAGTGGAGTCGTTCAAGGTAATCTCCTCACCTCGATTATTCCTCTCTCTCTCTTTCATTTTTTTCTCTCTGTCACCAAAAATACAAACTCTACCACCACTCATCCTCCAACACCCCCTTCACCATTGACGACAAAGAAATCCCTCAAACCCTCCTCAAAAAGCTTGTTGCAGCGGGAACTCACCCCTTTGTGATCGCATCTCTCTCTACCACCTCTCCTTCTCCACAAATCAACCTTAACCCTAACTTCTCAACTTCTGCCGCCAAAATGCCATCATTACCAAAAGAAACCTCCCTGGCACTTGTACTCCTTACCGCTTCCCAAAGCCCTAACCCATTTGTATCTCATAATGCCAAGATCTCTTCCTTTGAAAGGGAGAAGATTCTCAAATCTTAACCCACCAACGAATCCATAGAGACAAAGGGCAAAACTTTTGATGATGCCTCCGCCTATGAAATTTTGGTGGCTGAACCGGTGTGGAGGGAGACAATCTTGGGCTGGCATGGTGTCGCCACCATTGGCGAAATACAAATTGGGAGAGGAACAAGGGGAATCTAGGCTCGAGTTGGAAAAGACAAGCGAAGCAAGAGATATGTTGCGCATTTGGTGAGGAATCTCCAAAAGGAACTTGACATTGTAGTTTGTGAGGACGTAACAAAAATACATAGGTAAAGGCTTGACTTCTCAAAAGAGGAAGAAATTTGTGGCGGTGAGTAGAAGAAAAACACGGTCTCAGATCATGTAAGATATTCCTCTATGTTCTGGGGACGAGAAAGAGGAGCAACTCCCACATGGAAGGAAGGCCAAGATTGTTTCTAGTGCCATACGAATGAGTTCAAGGAAGGTTGTTGTAAAAACGCAGCCGAAGAAAGATGAAGAGAAGTACAAGGATATTTCTAAAAAAAGGTCTTTGTGAGGGAGTTAATGCTGGATCACAAATTCTTGAAGGATAACACGCTCAACCGGGTTGTGTTATGTTTGAAGGCACAAAAGTGGGAGAAGTTATTTGTTGTGGAGGAGTCGGTGAATGATGAGCAACTAAGAGAGTTTTACTCCACTTTTGTGAAAGAAGTGAGGCCCCACGGGATTATGGGCGCTTACAAGCTACATGGTGTCCCTTCTCTCTTCCCAAGCGTAGAGTTAAGTATCATTCTTGATGTTCCTCATGAAGTCTATTTAGAGTATCCCCTCGGCCAGTGGCCAAAGAGTTTTGATTATGATGAAGTGATCAAGTGTGTGTCAAAATATCCTAACGCTCTAGAGTCAGGTTACGTGAACACAACTTCAATGGGAGTTGTTAACAAGGTATTGTTCCACTGCTTAATCATGATATTACTTCATTCCTTGATCGGATTATGAGAAAGGTGATTGTGAATCTGCTGAAGATAATTATGCAACACATGTCTCATGCAAGGAAGAATGCCAAGCATTGTCACAAAAATTCTCAAGTACCACAAAAATTCTCAAGCATTGCCAAGCACGCCAAGGAGGAGTCGGTGAATGATGAGCAACCTAGAGAGTTTTACTCCACTTTTGTGACAGAAGTGAGGCCCCACATGAATATGGGTAGTTACAAGCTACATGGTGTCCCTCATCTCTTCCTAACCGTAGAGTTGAGTATCATTCTTGACGTTCCTCATGAAGTCTATTTGGAGTATCCCCTCAGCTAGTGGCCAAAGAGTTGTGATTATGATGAATTGATCAAGCGTGTGTCAAAATATCCCAACGCTCCGATGTTGGGTTACGTGAACACAACTTCAATGGGAGATATCAACAAGGTATTGTTCCACTACTTAATCATGATAACACTCCAAGGGAAAAAAAGCGTAACACTCATGATTTTTAGCTTCATTCTGCTTAATCAAATTATAAGAAAGGTGATTATGAATCTACTAAAGATAATGATGCAACACATGGCTCATGCTAGGAAGAATGCCAAGCACCCCCCTTCCTTCTCAAGCATTATCACGAAAATTCTCAAGTACCAAGAGGTATACAAGGAAGTGGAGGATGAAGTCATTTACATTAGAAACTTGGGTGAGAGAAATATCATAAAGTTGAAGTTTGAATTGGTCAAGGCAGTTCGTTGGGTGAAGATCCCAGAGGTTGTGGAAAGTGATGAAGAAGAAACTGATGATGGGAACACTGAGATTCCACAGGGGGAACAATCCGATTTTAAAGAGGTTGTTAAGAAGTTGTGTTGGTTAATTAAGTTGTTGACCGAACAACAAAAGAAGATGAAGGAGGAATTGAGTGTCTCAAGGACTGAAATGTGCAAGTTATTGGCAAAATCACAATCCACTTCTTCAACAGGCACTGAAGATGTCTGATTTGTTTCCCACAGGGTATTGAACCCTTCTTTTGTTTCCTATCTCATTATGTATGTTTCTTCTTGTTTCTCTTTCACTGTTCCATGTGACTGCCTTGTATGGCATTGTTTGTTGTTTTCTTTTGTTTGGAAGTTGTAGGTGCCGGCTGGATTGACACGTTTAAAAGTTTATAACGACAAAGTTATCCGGTTGCTTTGTTAGAGGTTTGCTCATTTACATCTATTTTAAGAATGTTTTTTATGATTCTAGAAGGGGAAATATGATAGGATAGTCAATCTGAGGGAGAACACACGTAGATTATACATGTTCTTAGGGGAAACTATGCATGCCTTGAGGGGGGAACCTTTCTTCATTATTTTGTCTTTATCTATGACATGTCTTTTTACGTCACATATGTTTGTCACCATCAAAAAGGGAAATTTATTGAATTTCTTGGATTTTGATTGTAACAAACATCCTGATACTATGTTTGTTCAGTGCTTTCACGAAGTATAAATTTGTCACGGGGAACATAGCTAATGGTTCTTTGACAATTGAGAGGGTACGTGAAATCCTCCTGACGTAACGTTACCATGAAAGAAACAATGGCGTTGATTCATTCACGGAGGCACTGATAAAAAAGATTGTTGTGAAATTGATAAGATCTCGTCAAGATAGGATGTGGATTATGATTTGATGACTTGGGAAGGATGAAGATCGTGATCTTGGTGGATTTGGTTTAGAGTGGAGAGAGAAAAGATTGTGTCTTATCTTTTGATTGTATTTTAGGATAGATTTGCTTTGATATGATTGGTTGTATAATATATACCTTTTAGAATATGAGAAATCTTTTTCTTGATGGGAAAGGAAGAAAAAAAAAATTGTTCTAGGATTTTGTAGGAGAAGACTCTATATGGATGGGATTTCCATTTTGAAGGTCGATGACGTTGAACCTAAGCATCGGTGCGAGTTGCGAGAAGAAGTCTTCAAGTCTTTGCGGTTTAGAAGTAATTCAAGACTAGGTGGGAAGTCTATGCTTTGAGTCTGAGTTACACTTATACACAAACAAAAGATAAATAAGATAGGTAGTGAAAACTAAAAGGTAGTGGTTTTTCTCTAAGTAGCTAATTGACTATTTGGAATTTCCACTCTAAGTTGTGTATTCAATGATTTATCCTTCTTGTGTTTATTCCGCTGCAAATTCTGTGCAATCAAAACTATTATGAGATAGTTGACCTTTAGAGGTGAACTATCCTAACCACTTTATCCATTAAAACATAGCCTTATAGAATTGTCAGAGTATGTCTGATTAAAACATAGCCTTATAGAATTGCTTTGTTTCGAGAAAGAAACAAAGCAACATACTTTATGGCAACACCTAGGTTATCTAGGAGCTCAGATGTAGAAACACAAATTAATGACACACACAACTCAATGGGTAGACGACATCCTTTGGTTGAGGTGGTTTACAGATCTTATCCCACCCTATAAGAGGTTTGTAGGAGGAATCTTTGTTCTAAACAAAGGTTCTAATTAATTTATCGAGTTCATTATGTGTATGTGTAGGGAGCATAAAGCTTTGCATAAGGTAATTTGATATTGACGCAAGATTCGAATTAATTAAAGTTGTTCTTCCTGCTTGGGAAAGAGAGTTGGCCTTCCATTTGTTAAGTTGTTGTTGTGTGCTAATTAGAAGATCAACAAATGTATTAGAATTGACTCTACCATTACTGATAGGGCATCCTAGATATTTTCAAGAGATGTCATATTTGTGATAGTGAGACTACCTTGGATTGCCAATTTTGTAGCATTGGTTACTTTATTTGTGACTTGAAAAAACAGATTTATGAAAATTTACTTTTTCTTCAAATATTTTGCAGTACTCGTCTACAATATCCTTAATTTCCTTGCAGTTTTTCTGTTTTTCTTTTGAGAATATCATAATGTCATCCGCAAATGCCAAGAAATGAATTCACGTTCCTTGTCTAGATATTTGGAAACCTAAAGGGTTTCGAGGTTTCTCAGAAGCATTTTATAGTTTTTGAGCTAGGATTTCCGATCCTAGAATAAATAAAAAGGGGGAGAGGGGATCACCCTGTCGAAGTCCTCTAGTTGGTTTAAATATTTCTGTGGATCCATTATTTACTAGCACCGAGAAATAGACATTTGTAAGGCATTCTTTTATCCAATTGATGTATTTTTTATGGAATCCAAATTTCTCCATTATTTTAATAATGAAGTTCCACTCAATTCTGTCATAGGTTTTTTCCATATCTAATTTTAAGGTTATGAATCCTTCAGTTCCTTCTTTCGATTTAAATGGGTGAAATATTTCATGAGCTATTAAAATAAGATCTTGGATAGCTCTATTTGCCACAAAGACACCCTGCAAAGGGTGAATTAACCTTTCCATAGTTGTTTTTAGTCTAGTTGTTAAGATTTTTTATATAATTTTATAAATTCTGGAACATAGACTTATAGGTCTATAGTGATTTGTAGAGTTAGGATTGTCATATTTTGGGATTAAAGAGATAAATATGTGATTGATTTGTTTTAGTAACTTTCCTGAAAGGAAGAAACTCTTTACTGCTTGTATAATAGATGGGCCTACAATGTCCTAATATTTTTGATAGAATTTTGCTGTCATGCCATCCGGGCCGGGTGATTTATCTGAGCCTATGTCAAAAACAGCCTTCTTAATTTCTTCATTAGAGACACTCCTTATGAATTCTACATTCTCCTCTAGAGATATTTCAGAGTGAATTAACTCAAGGTTGTCCTGAAGTAATATATTGTTCATTTCTTAACTTTTAAATCTTTTAATGAAGTCATTTCTTATTTCATTTCGTATATTCTCTTGTCCGGTTATACTAGTTCTTTCTTGTGTTTTGATTTATTTGATAATTTTTCTATTTCGTCTCCCACTAGCTATTTTGTGAAAATAGCTAGCATTAGTATCATTGTATTTAATGTGTTTAACCTTAGCTCTTTGATTCCAAAATATCTTTTGGAAACCAAGAAATTTTTCCTTTTTTTCAATAAGTCTGTTTTGCTTCTGAATGAGGTCATTATTAGAATTTGTGCAGATAGCAATTTGAATATCAGATAGTTGTTGTTCTATGATGTGAAGTTGGGTAAACACATTACCAAATGTGCTTTTAATCCAGGTCTTAGCATGTTTTTTAAGTAATTTTGTCTTAGATACTAAATCATACATTCTAGATCCATGATAATTTATTCTACAGGCTTGTTTAACAATGTTTCTAAAATCCTTTCTAGTCATTCAAATTTTTTCAAACATTTGAAAGGTTGGTTTTTAAACGGGATAGCAGAAGCTAGTTCAATGGATATGGGGTAGTGATCCAAACTAGTAAAAGCATAATGTTTGGTACAAATTTCTAGATATCATTGTAGAATTTGGTGTTGAATTAGGACTCTATCTAGTTTTTCATAGATGTTGTCAATTTCAGTTTTGTTTTTTCTCTAGGTAAAGGAGTTTCCTTGAAATTGTATATCCAACAATTCACATTCATTCTTGAAATTTCTTAATCTTGCAAATTTTGTCATTGATAGGGAAGAACCACCCAATTTTTCAGTTGGATCTTGAATTTCATTTAGGTCACCTATAATAATGCAAGGATATGAACTATTTTTTATGAAAGAGATCATTGCCTCCCAAAATACATTTTTAGCAAATTCATTTGGGGGTGCATATGTGAGAATAATTAGAGTCTTAATGTTTGAAACTAGATTTGTGTATTTAAGACAAACAAATCTTGATTCATTTTTTTCTATTTCAAGAATTTCATGTGTAAGCTGATACATTTTCCACATGACACATATGCCACCTAAGAAACCAGTCGCCGATACACAACGAAATTGGTCAAAGCCTACTTTTCTCTATAGTTTTTCACTGGGTTATTTGTTCGTTCTTGTTTTAAATAATGCAAGCAACTGGATCCTTTCAATCTTGCAAAATGTTTCAATGTCCATCCAAATGGTTTTTTTCCGATCCCTCGACAATTCCAAGTTGTGATCTTCATAAAAAAACCAATGGAAGAATGGCCCCATGTCCAGCGACGATAAGGGGACTTGTTTCTATTTTTTTAGAAAGATATATATACAAGAAGTATACATATTGTGGTTTAGATTTTTCATATAGTTTCTTGAGTAGTTTTGATCTCATAGAATCACAACCAAAACTAAAAGAGTTCTTAGCATAAGGTCGTTTAGATAGACTAAACTTGGTCTCAAAATAAGAGAAATCAATTTCAGAGAGATTCTTGATTTTTATTTTTATTTGTTCAAGCTTTTTCATATATATTTGTTCAAAGGAAAAAAAAAAGTTTATAGTTTGATACACAAATACCAAATATCAACTTCAATTTCCTGTGTATCTTGCACCCTACACAAACCTTAGACAGGGTCTTTCCACATTCAAATAGAGAGGGAAATTTGGTAAACATTTACAAAATGTAGAGATAAGGGTATAACAAACCCTAAGCTCAATTTGTAAAAAGCACATAACGTGCAGAGAATGGTTGTTCGTGGAGGTAAACCTCCAAATGTGTTTGTTCATGTGGTACAAGTTCATAATGGAGTTTTGTTCTCTTAGTTCTTCTTGTTCGTTAGTTTGGTGAAATTCTTCCATAACATTCCTAGTAAGGGTCTTAGAGATTCTGATCAAAGCAACCTGAGAGAGCAGAAAACACCAAAAACAAAAGTAAGAGAAAAGGGAAAGAAAGAAAAAAGTAGAGAGGAGAAGCAGACCTAATAATCACAAATGTGCATTGATTCAAGGGTTGATGTTCTGGATTGGAGGATCAGGTAGCAAACAACAGTCCCAAAGATGATCTTGAAATCACACTTCAGAGAATTATGACAGGATTGAAAGGAGAAGTAATCACAAAGAAACTTCTGCCTTTTAGCATAGTTGTCATCATTTTCCAAGATAGAACATAACAATTGATTACAAGACTTATTTTGGTCAATGGGGTTTGCAAAACACAACTCAAACCAAAGGTTCGGTTTTTCCAAGATCTCGAAGGATCCTTTAACGAAACGCCAGTCATTTTTCAATTTGCTTCTCATTTTAAAAAAATCCACTGGTATGATATAACCAAGTAAAGAAGTTTCTTTTAGCTTAAGGAAATTCTTCCTGACCCCAGAAAGCTTGGAGAGATAAGAATCCATATCAATGATCGGTTTGTTAAGAGTGGGGAGACTATGAGTCTCAGAAGAAGTTTCTGATGAAACATTTTTCTCAATAGGAGGGGTTACCTCATTATTGTTTAAAACAGAGGGTTCAGGAGCACTTTCGATGACAGCATTCGAAGAGTTAGAGATTTCAGGAGAGGTGTACATCACTTCCTTAAGTGTTTTCTTCCCCTTATCCATTGAAATGGATAACAGAAATAACACCACAATCACACACACAGAATTGAACAACCACAGGAAACACTAGAAAAAGGTAAAGTAAAGAGGGTTGAGAGAGTTTAGAGAGTAATGTATCAAGTAAACACAGGATAGCCAAGAATAAAAAAGCCCATCAAAACAAAGCAACAATACAAAGATTGGTAGGGAACAAGCAAGAAAAGAGAACACCTGAATTTGTGGAGGCATAATCGTTGACCAGTCCTTCCAAAAGATCTTCCAACAGTAGCCGAGAAAGGGGAAAAGCAGTCACCACCTCTTCTCACCTTCAAACGGCGATGGACAGACCCTCTCACTGAAGGACTCAAGGGCGACAGTGCACGGGTCAGATCTGGCGCCATACCACCAGCTCCAAAAAAAGCTCTAACTCACTGTGAAATTCGGGTACGCAGTGGCACTAAAACTTCCAGGAAAATCAGTAGAGAGACGCCGATGATGATTATCAGCCTTCGAGTTCAAGATTAGGTGGTCTGACCCATCAGTGAACCGGATCTGAAAGCCATACGAGATCTTGGGTCATCTCCCGCACGTCGCAACAAGGACAGGGTGGGTAGCCGAAAATTCAGGGTTACGCAGGAGAGGAGGATCATGATGGAGATCGTTGTAGCAGGTAAGGTTCCGATTGAGAGTAGAAGTTTGAAGATTGGAGAGCGGCGGCCACTCCAAAGCTAGGGTTTGGGGGTTCGGGGTGTAAGAGGGAAAATGGAGCGTTTTCATTTTTTATTGTTGTTTGTTTTATTGTTTGTGTGTGTCAATGTTTTACTTTTGTCTTTTTTGCAATATTTTGAATTTTCTCTCAGTGCGTTGGATTGTTTAGATGTGTTTTGGTTGGTTTTTGGTGTACTAGCTAGTATGTGTTTCAAGGCCTATAACTTTATATTTATTAATGAGAGTTGCTCATGAGATTTAATACATTATAAGTGACCCATGTCTACAAATTTATGCCATCTTTTCCACTAAAAAAACGGTTATAAGGAGTGAGATTTGAATTTGTAACCTTGCTCACTGGATGTTTCTTTGTATTTTTTATATGGTTTCTATACAAAAGTGGAACTATGTTCTAGAATGGGTTATACTTTAATAATTACTCTATACAATTCTTAAGATACAACACTATCAAGTAATGCTTATTTAATTTATACACGTTTATTGCAAGCCATTTATCATATGTGTAGTCCCATTTTATTTTCAACTAGAAGCACGGGTTAAATTTTTTAATTTTGTAAATTTCTATAAATGATTGACTATTCTATATTATAATTTTTTGTAGTTTTATTTATTTAAGTAATCATATTATAAATTATGTTTTTATTGTTTTGGTTATTATTAACTTAAGAGTATTTTAGAGGTGTTTAACATTTTATTTGAATAGTAAATAAATTATATAATTAATTTTCTTTTATAGACAATACACTAATAAAAGTAAATATCACAATTTTTAGTTCAATATATATACAATAAATTAATAATGTGAACACCATAACTATCATATATAACCATGATTACATCTTTATTCAATAGAAAAATTCAAACAAATTGTCTTTCTACCCTTAACAGTTATCATTTAGTTATAATTTATTATTTTATATTATAACAAAGCTTTTTTTACTTTTGAATGTTTGTAACAACTAATTAATGTATAACCATGTATAGTTGTAATATAACTAAAAAAATACACAATTTTAAATTTTCTTTAACTTAAATGGCTTATCTCCATTTTTTAATAAAAAAAAACATGTTTTGTCTTCATTATGAAGTAAATCAAGGTCATTCTCACCACCTAAAAGGTTAATGAAGAGTCAATGATATCTAGTTCTCTATTATAACCAACCCAATAATTTTCAATTTTGTAAACTTTCTTATTATTTGATTTTGAAATTGAGTTGTAGGCAATGACAATTTAATTATATATATAATTATTAATAATAACAACACCATATGTAATATTGTTTGTGTGAAGAAGAGATCCAGGAGCAAGGACTCTATTTTATATGTTGTATAAATAAGAAGATATATGATAAGATCTATCGATATAATAATTATCCCATAATTTTGCAAATAAACAAATAAGGAAACGTGTAATCTCCAAATACTCATTGTTCAAATTACTTATTTCGTTTTATAAAGTTATTTTATCACTTAAAGTGTGATTTGTTATTTGTATAATGTATATATATGTCTCTCTATATATGTTTATACATATACACGAATGAGGAATGAAATAAATTTTATTACATAGAACATGAAAATTAACTGTTAAATTTACTAAAAAAAATAGCATGAAATACAAGAACTTAATATCTTCAATAATAGAACATCTTATAATGAGTGCTAATATCATTTCTTAGTTATGTTGATCCAAACTGCAATATATTAAAGTTATCTGAAGATGACATTGCAGTAGTAATATCTGAAATTAAGGTATATAATGTAACACCCCGGACCAGAGGTGCTACAGTGTCATAGTTCCGAAGGACTATAAGGCGGATTTTTAAAAGAAAAGGAATCCAAAACTCTTCCAAATACACAAAAGTTATCAACATGAAAATCCCCGTTTCAAGATTGAAACAATTCTTAAATATTTCATCCCAAATCAGTGCATAAGTTTATATCCAAACAACAAGCATTTAATGCAACCTTTTCAAATTCGCTGCAAAACCAAATCTTTAACTGTGAAGGCCAATCTACGATCCAGAACCCGCTTGTTGCTGCAAACCTGCACAGCTTGGTTGACTGGGGGACCCGATACCCCAGCCAACCGTGGCACGTAAACCGAAATTGGTCAATCTTCCATCAAGACTGGCAAGACTCCACAAGCCAAAACAGTTTAAAACCAGAGAATTATCACAACAATCAAATAATACTAAACAATAACATGCCACACCATATATATATATATATATCATTATCATATCAACCAACCAATATCAACCACATATTAAAACATAAACACACACTATCACATAACCATTCATTTCTCACTCTTATCCAACTTTACTAACACACCCAATCTAACTTTCTCTCTATTACTAATACCTCAATTATCAACCCTACGAACCTATACACATATATTACTACTAACACGTATAAGCACGACTAACCATTTACAGAACTCACTATTGTACCAACACGTCCAACTAATCTTCGCATCAACAACACTTGAGCACAAGCAAGACAATCATCACATATATAAACATGACAAAATAACAACCCCGGGCCAGCCACCCTTCCGGTGCTGCCTGATCGTTAACATGGGTCGTAACCCATACACCTCAACCCAAACCTATGTTGGCCCACACCCTCAAGATGGAAAACCAACCTTCACAACAACCCCATAACCCTCTTCATAATCATTCAATATACCCTTCTATCCGTAACTAGCTAATACCAGCATCCACATCAACAGAGATTCACAACCTTGACTAGTTACAATTAACAATTATAACATACGTAATTTTACAACCATAACCAATGGCCAACAACGACCCACAACCACCACTAATAACAATCAACATCCAACAAAAACCAATTATCAAGCACACAACCAAAATTACCAACACAACCACTTAATCAAGTACATAATTAATATTCGTCACATAATAGATATCATCACAATCAACCAATTATAACCAATAATAATATAACTCAATACTGCAAACCTAAACAACTCCAATACACCTCCAATCCAACCTCCGTCTCCATTCCAACCCACCACCGGGTGAGACTTTCATCACCCAAAACCAACAATCCATGCATAGGGACGGTCTTGTACCATCCAACCCTTGGCCCTTAACGACGTAGGCGTATACCCTACGCGGTTTGGTGAGGCTATCATCACCTGGCCCTGAATCACCACTCTTCCGGATGGGACTTTCACCATCCAACCCTTGGCCCTTAACGACGTAGGCGTATACCCTACGCGGTTTGGTGAGGCTATCATCACTTGGCCTTGAATCACCACTCTTCCAGATGGGACTTTCACCATCCAACCCTTGGCCCTTAACGACGTAGGCGTATACCCTACGCGGTTTGGTGAGGCTATCATCACCTGGCCCTCCGACCATCGGGGGTCGTACCCTCCGAGGCCCTACCACCAACCAACAACCAATCCACCACCATACCATCACCCAATCAACACTACACACGACAACATCACCAATCGTCTCTTCATCCATAATTACTTACAAACGACTACCACATCAACATCCAATCGAACACGATACAAATCAATTACTAACACGCACACAGACACACACGTATTCACACACTTTCAAACAATCACAATTAATCACTATTAGTCACAATTGACTACCACGTCAACATTTAATCAAACACAACACGAGACAAATACTAACATACACACATTCAACCAAGTAACTCCACAATCGATAATCCAAATTAACATAATCCGACAAGGATAAAATCAATTACTGAATCAAGATAGGAATAAAAGTACTTTTATAAAAATATACGGAGGGTTAGCAAGAATCATCTTGCCTCAAACTCGACAACCACGACCTCAGAGACCTCCAATCAACTCGAACGAACCTGAGACAACAATCCAAACAAATCACTGGCATTAATTAACTCATACAAATCCACTACGAACAAACCCCCAAATTCAAACCCTAATTTCATACCTCCAAATTCCAATTCAGCAAAATCCCACACAATCAACCCAAAACTTCAGCTCGTTGGACTGCACAAATCAACAAATTCATTCAAACAATTAACGGCTGTCCACTTACTCCGAAATTCCTCAAATCTGCCCATAATGTACAGCAGAAATCAGTCCCAAAAAAATACAGATTAGAGAGCCCACCCTTACCTTGATGACAACCACCACCTAGCCACCGGAATTGCTCCCCTTCGTCGCCGGAATCAGCAATAGTAACCCGCCAAACACAGCAGCTCCGGCAACATTAGCAGAACCCCAACCTTCAGCAGCAGCTCCGCCCTTCGGCGGTGGTTCGCACAACAGCAGCCGCAACTGTTCGTCTTCAGCTTCAGGGAAAGGCGATGGCCACTGCCAACCGAGCTCAACGGGGGAGGAACAACTGAGCACAGTAGAGAGTAGGAGGAGGAGACACGGCTTGTTGGAGAAGACGACCACAAGGGTTTTTATCCCCTAATTTCCCCTTTTTCTGATTTTAAGAAATCCCAAAAATTTATTTACCATTTTGCCATATAAATAACCTTTGGGGCATTTCATATAATTCATTGATTTGATTTCTTTTAGTCTGAACAATGTTGTTGCCTTTTTTCCTCATTCTCAACTTTTTCTTTCTACTATACTATTATTTTATGGAAGGATTTATTCTTACAGGACTTTGTGTTTTTTGATAATTCCTACAAACTCATATTAGCTAATATATAGTGGGGTTGTTTTAATAAAAAAATTTAACAATTACATGAAAAATGTTGTTATAAACACTCATATTTTTTACATAAATATAACTATTTTTCTGTTTGTTTATATGTTTTTGTTATTTATGTTATTGTTTTATTTTATTCTAAGGGTCCTAACGTCATTCTATTTGGTGTGAGTTTTTCTCTGTTTTGTGGGAACCCGCTTTTCTTTTGAAGTACTTGATTTTTACTTGTGGTTTTTCTCTTCATTCATCAATTACATTATTTTGGGTCTATCGAAAACGTCATCTTGACTGGTTCGAGGAAAGAATGCGCACATCTTGATCCCCAGATATCACTTATAAGGGATAGACCTGGGTCGGTGTTGTTGTTGTTAATATAGATTTGGTTAAGTTGGTCATGAATGTGTTAATCTGTTTGGGGGTCTATTTTTCGTATATGATTATAATTTAATTGCATACAAAAGTTGCAATAGATCTTATTTATGTAAGTTTTTTTTGGGTATTTATGTAAGTGTTTAACCTCTTCAATATTCATTGCGAACAAATATTCATTAATGTCAATAATGTAAATGGGAAAGGTGAAAGGACTATACATACAATGATACAAATATTCATCCATTTTAAGAAAAAAATCATATTCTTTTCTTGTTTTCTGTTGAAAATGTGTCCTTTGATCGTTTAAAACTGTACAAATATGCAAAAACTATTTTATTATGTCTATAAATACCTTTTGTTTTTATTAACGTATTGATGTTTATCCTATCTCTTTTTTAATTAAGTTTGAAATACATGTGTAGAGTAAATGTTCATTTTAATAATTACTCTTTAGATAGTATATTTTGTTACAAATTTATCTTCTTACAATGAATACTTTTAGTTAATGAATGCAACGTCAGTGTCTAAATTCTTATAGTTACCAAAATAATATTTATATTTTCATTGTACATTGAAGTTGTGTACACTAAACAGTGTAAGTTATTCTATTCGATAAGTTTAATTCTAATAAAAGCAATTTTTGGTCCAAATAAACTATCCTACTGAATAACCATTTAGACATTTTAAATTATAATATTGGGGTAATTATATTTTTCTCTACATTAAAATTCAGATCGAGCGCAAACATTCATTTTATCTATATATATATATATATATACTAAAGGAGATGCATAAATCCTATGTGTCGCCCTCACGTTCAATTCGCATATGTGTCGTCACTCATCCAACCATAATCCGTCACATCATTCATCCTGTTAAAAAATGTTATAACAGTGAGTCCGATTTAATTATATATAAAACTTAATTAATTAAAAAATCTTCCAATTTAATTTGAAAAGATATTATGATTTTTTTTTAAAGATATGATTTTAGATAAAAAATTTCAACCATTAAGGATCACTATCCAACCATTAGACTGGCCATCATCCATCCTATAAAAAATTATAACAATTAATCAGGTTTAATTATATATTAAATTTTATTTAATTAAATAAATTCAATTAAAAGACAAACATGATAACGTATTACCTAGATAAAACGAGGTAAAAATACTTAAAAAATATCAGATAAAATGGGAACTTAGTAAGAAGAGAAGCTAATATAGCAAAATTTCAACCTATATGGATTTATTTCGAAGTTTACCACCTCTTTTTTATAAAAATATATTTAAAAGTTTTTAACTTTTCATTTTTTATCTCTTTGAATTATTTGTACGCTAATATCAGCTTTATATTTGTATGTTATGTGGTAATTTATCTTCTTATAATAAATTTAATTTTACCAGTCAATTTAACAATAAATTCTCAATTCAACGGTAATCATATGATTTTATTAAAATATATAATTAACATAGAAACCACTTGAACACAATATGTATCTATATATCTATAAATCTATATATCTATATATCTATAAATCTATATATCTAGATATCCATATATCTATATATCTATATATACCAGCATAGTGCACGTGCCATGCACGAGATGAATTAAATAAATATGTTTAATAATATGACATTAAAATCTAAACAATCAAATATATTTCATAATACTAAAAATGATTAATTTTTAAATGTCATTGCTCATAAACTATGTCACATTAAAAATAAAACAACAATAACTGAAAAGTATCACCATAGTTAATCAAACCAAAGTTAGATATTAGATATATATCATATTTGGTTATCTTAGGAATTTTTTAATAATGAATATTTTATCTTAAATCTACTAAATAAGATTAAAAATAATAAAAAAAGTTAAAATTACATATATATATAGAGGAACGCTCCGGTAAAACGGAAATTGTGGTAAAACGGAGGTATTAATCTGGGACGTTGGATGGAGGGTAATGAATGGATAGATGAATGGGTCATAAAGTGGATATGGTATGGGTGAAACTACCAGATCTTCTCAAATAAGGTAGTTAATATATATTTTTAATTAAAATAAGATAATTAAAGGATATTGTTAGAGGAGAGAGAAAATCATATCTTTCTTCCAAAACCGCTCCATTCCGCTGATACATTTTCTTCTTGTTCAACGATTTTTCAGCGTTCATGAATATCGATCACGTCTTTATGAATATCGTTCATGCGTTTATGAATATCGATGTACGTGAATATCTCCACTTAAAACATGAATATCACCATTTGATTTTTTTCATATTTTGCAAATTCGTAGATTTGTAAATTTGTTCTTGTTGCTTTTGTCATTGTTTCTTGAATATCGTTCATGTTTGTATGAATATTTTTGTTTAATATGTGGATATCACCAATTAAATATCACAACTTAAAATATGAATATCACCACTTAATAATATATGAATAACATAATCAATTACACGAATATCATAATCAGTTACATGAATATCACACTCAAGTACATGAATAACATAACTCAATTCATGAATATCGATCACTACCAATTACATTAATATTACCACCCAATTACATGAATATTAACACATATTACACGAACATCATCCCCGATATCGTGAATATTACATGAATATCACCATTCAATTCATGAATATCAATCACTACCAATTATTAATATTACCACCCAATCACATGAATATCAACACATATTACACGAATATCATCCCCAATATCATGAATAGTACATGAATATCACCCTCGATATCATGAATATTACATGAATATCACCAATCAATTTATGAATATTGATCACTACCCAATTACATTAATATTACCACCTAATTATATGAATATCAACAAATAACACACGAATATCACCCCCGATATCATGAATATCACCAATCAATTTATGAATATTTTGACGCTCCTGATTAGTACCTCCATTTTACCGTAAGAGCTCGTTTCACCAGAACTTAATTCTTCCTTGATATATGATTTTTTAAGCAAGTTGATGAAAAACAAATATATGTAACAAATTGTTTCTCATAGAAGTGCAAGCTAGGTAACAGAACAAGAGACATATGAATATTAAAAAAAAAAAAAAAACTATATTTAATTAGTGACTCATATTATTGGAAGATTGGCTTGGTCATTTGGGCTAAAAGGTTCAGTAACATTACCGAGGACATTTGAAGCCATATAATGTAATAGGTAGGTTGGCTATTTCGTGAAATTTGTTTATTTGTTTAATATTTTTTTGTCTTCTTTGCAATCTAATATCAATAGTTGTTTGAGATTCTTTGCTATACATATTTTTGTCTGTAGAGAACATTATTCAGCAATGCTTCAACAAAAAAAGGAGAAGGAGGTGAATGCCTCCAAAGGACACACTAAACAAGAATTAAAAGAGCTGACATAGAAAATTGAAAGATCGCACACTGAGCAACTGAAGCGAGTAACTGAAATGGTATAGTTTTTTTCTATTTAAGATCATACCAATTAAGTGTTATGATCATACCAATTAAGTGGCTATTCCCAAGTTTATGTCATAGCTTTAGTATCTTTTTTCTTCTTTCTCTTTACTTTTGCATCTTGCTCATGTCCTTGCACAATGAAAATTTTGAGTTGACACTATAGGTTGCATTTTTTGTTTTTCAATACGTTATCTGTCCCTCCATGTATTTGTGGGATTTTTAGATGAATGGATTGACATAATGTTATAAGAAATTAAGCAAGTCAAAAGAATAGTTTACCCATATTTATGGCCCCCAAATAACTAACCTGGAAAAGTTGACTAAACTTCTTCCTTCTTATTTTTATTCCACACTTCTTACTACCGATTACATTGTTTGATAATAGCTCTTCACAGTTTAACTCTCATGATGGTTTTTTATTAGACACTATTTTCACGAACCATCTTAGAAAACATTGGGTATAAGGACTTCTTGAATGTTATGAGTTTCTGATGACTATTCTAGATCAAAACACACTTCTTGATCAAATTTGGTGCCATAGTATGTTAAATTTAGCCCTTCAGTAAGTTGTTACTGCTCCAACTTCATTGGCTTGAAAAGATTCGTAGTTGTTATGTTCAGTTTGCTGAATCTAGACCCCTCTTTTTATGTATATATATGAATAGTTTTATGCTGATTTTACAATGTTTTTTCAATCCTGTAGGAAGTGGATCCATGTGAAGATTTGAGTGATGATGAAATCTCCTCATGGCTATTCAGAATGCAATAGGATCAAGATTGATGAAAACAACCCCCGAAATGTTGTCCGCAACGCAGGATCTTTGATTCCTCAAGCTTGAATTCGATTCTCCTCTTCCGTAGCCAAAGTGATGGCTTTCCTAGGGCTAAAGAGATAGCCTTCAAACGCGTCAAAGAGATGACGGAGAGATCAAAGAGATGATCTTGAAACACAGAAGAGACGATGTATGAATTGCTCGAAGCGACGAGCTACGGGATAGACGATCCGTGGGATCGAAGAGTTGACGTTAGAACTCAAGGGAAGGAGCGTACTCAACTTTACTACTCAAATTCAACGTCAAGGTTACAAACTAGGGTTTCTAGGTTTAAATAGCGACAAAGGAAATAATAATAAAATATAATAAATTGTTCGGAAACGACGCGTGAGTACCGCACGGTTAGCTGCACGGTTAGCAAACCGTGCAGGAGTTCCGAAGTTGTTCTCGACTTCGTCTGGCCCTCTTCTTGCGTCTGGCCCTCTTCGAGTGCACTCCTATTGTTCCCTCTTCGTCCTTTGCCGTCATTAAGCGGGTCATGGAGCTATCAAAGATCTGCTTTATTTGTACCAGAAGTATGTCTCTTCCTTTTTACAATGTTTCCCTCTTCAATTTTTCCGATCTTGCAATTAATATTTTTCTTCCTTTTTAAACTTGCAATTATTTGATGGTACTATATGAACAATTTTAATTCATATTTGTAGGCTTCTTGTCTCTTTTTGATTATTTTAAAATGTATATAATATGATTTAATCTGAAAATGTACAGGTTCCATTTGAAGCTCTTGTGAGAAGGAAAATAGCTCGACTGTTATATCTTGGTCTTTAATGTGCAAGGTTCATATATGATGAGTTGATGAAGGTAACAAAAAATCTTAATAATGTTTAAATTCCAAATTAGATTTCATCCATATATTTTAGTGTACTCCCCATATTCATTTCACTACAGATGAGTCACCATTGTTTGGTCAGTGAACTGCAACAATTTCCTATCCTTAGCGCATCGATGAAGTTGTTTCCAACCTTTTAAGAGAATGACTCAAGCCTGCATATGCGATGATCGGACTTATTATTGGAATGGAAGTATTTTGAGTTAACTGAATATTCTGGTGTGTCTGGTATACTTAACTTGAAAATGATCATACGTAGGCAAACTGATATTTAATAGTCATGGGTACCCAGCTGTGTTTAAGATGCATGTAAGATTTGGGTTATCTTGTGTGTAATTTCTTGATGTCCAGATAAATTTCGGTCTCTTTGTTTGATTTTCTTGTTGCTACTCTGCAAAGAAATCTTTTCAACCTCAATGTGGCACTAATTCTGTAAAAAGCAAGTAAAGAACCAATGTGTTAATTAGGCCTGGTTTGATGATGTAAACTGCACTACAATTAATATTTAATAAATTAATCTCCGGTAAATTGGAGTTGGCATGATTTGAAGGTTTGGTGTCATGTAATTGTTTACGGAAAAGCTAAATGCACGCGAAATAGCGTCTACATGGACGCTATTTCACACGCTTAGCTTAGGCGTGTGGTTTTATACGCTTAAGCTAAGCGTGGAGGGGTATTTTGACCATTTTCAAAATACATGAATGTATTACACGCTTAACGAAAGCGTGTAGTTATACGCTTACGTTACGCGTGTAATACATGGGCTAGTTATTGGGCCGGCCCAAATAACTAGGCCATGCCCCAAGACAAGCCACATGCCTAAGATAGGCGTGTAACTACACGCTTAAGAATTACACGCTTACGTTAAGCGTGTAGTTACACGCTTACGTTAAGCGTGTATTTACACGCTTAAGAAGACGAGTCGTCTTCTTCCTCCCGCCGCATCTTGAAACATAAAATCAAAAATCGAAATCGAATCGTCTTCTTCGTCCATTTCCTTCGATTGTTCCCATTAGTCATGGATTTGGGTTTTGCTGGGTTGGGCGACTTGATTGGCGGCGGAGAGAGGGCCGAAACCGGCGTCGGAGCGGCTAGCGAATCCGACGAACAAATTCCGACTGGCGCGACGACAACCTCCGGCGCGGCAACGTCTGGCGGCGCGGACACGACTGGCGGCGCGAGCGGTGGCGGGAGGAGCCCGTGGCTGGGGGTAGAGGTGGATGAAAGCGAGGAGGAGGAGGAGGTGGCCATGGTGTTTTCCGGCGGAGCTCGGACCCGAGGTGGAAGTGGAGGTCGAGCTAGGACCCGAGCGCAACCGAGGGCGACTCCGATTGAGGCGGAAACGACTCCGACAGCGCCTGTATCAAGTCCGATCGGTCTCCGAGCGGTATTTTTTTTAATATTAAATTTATCATTAATTTCGTAATTGTTTTTGTAAATATATTTCTTAAGATTTGATATATTTCTTAAGATTATGATTTAATTCGGATTAGTTATGAATTAGAAATAGTTTTGCCTTAATTTTTGTATTAGTTAACATATATTTAGCATACTTATGTTATTAATTAATAATTTGGATTAGAATGCATTATCTTTTAAATTTTGAATTATAATGGATTAGAATAATATAGTTATTGATTAGAATTAATTATGTCTTATTTTTTGTATTATTTAACATATATTTAGAGTTTAATATTATTATTTAATATTTATTATTTACGGATTAGTTATAAATTAGGTAGTTATAGATTAGAATTATTGACTCGTATATTTAGAAATTAACAAGTATAGTAAATTCTAAAATTAATCATATAAGTCCCTAAATGTATTAACTAGTCCATAATCTAATAAGTATCCAAAAAATTAGAGTATATTGGCGGCCCTCATCCCTACGGGGCGTACGGAGCCGACACCTGTTGTTGCTGATCGTACCCGGCGTGTTGGTGTTTCTGAGTCTATCCGTCGCCGCACCGGTCTTGTCAGCGCTGATATATTGTCGTCTAGTGGCTATCTTCACATCCGCATATGACCGCTGATGATGAGTATATGGAGGACGTTGTCAGCTCAGCACATGGCGGTTGATGATCAGGCTGTTGAGGAGCCGCATCGGGATGATGCAGTAGACTATGTTGAGTCTTTAGATCCTACATTACCGACACAGGAGTTGAGTACGGACGACATTCCATTTTCCCATTCCCCTATTTTATTTGGGTCGATACCTACTCATGTCCCATCTCCATCTCATGTCGGTCCTTCTTCTACACCTTCTGCCGGTCTTTCTTCTCCACTTTTTGCCAGTCCTTCTTGTCCACCTCCTGCCGGTCCATCTGTTGTACATACTTACCATCCTTGGATGCCTGGAGGCCCAAGGTGTCCGATTCTTCTCCGTAGCTACGAGACACACATTGCTCGGGCTATATTTGACCTTCCTATACCCCAGCCCGCTCCTAAGGCACTTGCGCAGATGCCACCTCATGTACAGCAGAGGAGACGGAGATGTAGAGGAGACGCTGTAGCTGTTGAGGATGCTCCTGCAGAGCCTGTTGTTCTTGAGATTGCTGAGCAGGAGCAGCAGCAGCAGCCACGTCGTAGCGGGGTAGCCCGTCGTCAGGCGGAGTAGGATTTGGTATGTTTTACGTTGTAGTTTACGTGTTGAATGTTTAAATGTATTTTTATTAGAAAATATATACTAATTTAAAATTCCGTAAATTCAGAGTCGTAAGACTCTGAGGATCCATTTCCGCACAGCCCATTGCTCTGCCCACGAGGATTTTATTAGCCCTGAGCCACATACGTGGTTTAGGCTGGCTGAGCAGAGTTGGCTTACAGGTCTACGCACACTTGGCATTGCATGCAGCATGGATTCAGCATTGATTTCTGCATTTGTGGAGAGATGGCATCCCGAGACGAACACATTTCATATGCCCTTCGGAGAGATGACCATCACCCTTGCTGATATTCACTAGATCTTATGGGTTCCCATACATGGGAGGAGCTGTACTTCAGACCTCAGTGATCCGGCAGTGAGACAGCGCATCTGTACTGATCTGGATGTTGGGTAGGAGCAGATGAAGAAATGGCACACAACTGGTGGTATTCCTTTGGCCTTTTTAGAGAGTAGACTGCTGGAGTGGATGGGGAGTGACGAGCATGACGAGGGCGTTATTGCTACGTACTACCTCTTGTTGCTTCTCGGCTCGACTGTCCTGGTGGACAAGTCGACTAACGCCGTGAAGAACAAGTGGGTGGCGCTTTTGTTTGACCACGACGTTACCGGAGACACTGCATGGGGAGCTGGGATTCTAGCCTACGTCTACCGCAACTTGGGAGAGGCGTCTAGGCGTGGAGCACATGGCATTGCATCTTGCGGGATTCTGATTAGGGTAAGATATTGGATGGATTAGTGAAATATTAAGTTACGTTTTAATATTTCGGTCATTAATAGCCTTATTTGTTCATTTACAGTGTTGGGTTTGGGCATATTTCCCACACTTTCGGGAACAAAATGTTACGAACCCCCAGGCCTTTGGAGTAGCTGTTCCTGGTGTCGCGGAGGTGCCTAACAGTAGAGACATCGGTCGTTTGATCGCCATATGCCGCATACTGGACGACATGAGATATGAGGAGGTAGAATAGTACACGTAATTTTTGATATCTTAGTCTTTAATTTAAAAAAATATGTATGTATTTACTTTGCATTTTTGACTTTACAGGTTACCTATACCCCTTGGGTGGGGTTGGACTTCCAGGCTCCTGAGGTAGCTCCTACCAGGTTTCGCGGTATACTGCGCATTATAGATGTTCAGGAGCCGTACCACCCGGACATAGTTCTCAGGCAGTTTGGGCTCATGCAGCCAGTCCCAGTTCTGCCCATTGAGCCGGACAAGGCCGTCAAGAAAGCGGAAATTAAGGGATACGAGGTCAGTTTTGCTGATAACCTTCTAGTGGCTTGGGATGCAGATCCGAGACCGTTGATTGATCTGCATGGATCGGATGTGACACACTTTTAGGACATGTCTGCCGACTATTTAGATTGGTATGACGAGTGTTCTCATCCCTTAGTCGATCCCGGTTCCATCAGACGTGATCGTCCGATCGGCCCTATCCATATCTCTCCAACTGTTGATGCAATCGCGGTATGCTTAATTTTGTTGACTTGTTTGAATGTTTTATCACTTATTGTGTATTTTGCAATAGTTTGACAAATATTACTTACTTTATATACAACACATTCATGTGGTTGTTGCTGATATCCGCACTTACTTACGCACACCTGAGGCGGCGACACAGACATTCGAGGAACTTGCGAGATTATGGCTTGATATGCTGATTGGACAGCCTCCACCCATGGCTCCACCTCCACCTCGCCAGTCCTAGATGTTTCGTGATTCTGTCACGAAACCTGGTGAAGGTAGTGGCTCGTAGCCACATTAGTTTTTATGTTTGGATTAGACACGATTCATATGTAGGGAGTGTTTCTGTAAATGTTATCTATTTTATCTTATTTGGTTTAGTATGTTTGTTCATGTTTATTATGTTGTTTGATACTTACCTCAAAGTATGAAATAGCAACATAACTTTACCGAGCCATAACAAGATGTATGAAGAACTATAAGAAAATCGACACAGTACGAAACGATTACCATCGAAAAACAAATAAGTACAAAATGGAAAGTTAATATGAACTTAGTACATGAGAAATACTAGTCCCATGTGATTCGTGCAAAGTAAAGAAGCAAGAGCATACTCATTTTCTTAGCTTTTTTGAGTCAGGACTTAGAGTTCAATAAAAGAAGAGTTCATGAGGATAAGATTGCAATCTCCTCAAAAATCTCATTTTACTCTTGTGGTAGCTGGGGGTTAACTTAATTTACGACTGTGCGGTAGATGAGAGTTCATCAAGAGAAGAGTTCATGAGGATAAGATTGTAATCTCCCCATGCAATCTCCCCATGCATTGTCGTTTGATACCTACCTCAAATTATCGAGATTGCAATCTCCCCATGCATAACCACACGCTTAGCTTAGGCATGTGGTTACACGCTTAGCTTAAGCGTGTGAGTATGCGCGTAGCTTAGGCGTGTAGGCTTTCGCTTAACATAAGCTTGAAATCATGCATGAACTTGTTTGTCTAAATTAGGGAACTTAGATCATGTTAGCATACTTTTGTAATACGAGAAAGTAATATGAGAAAGTATACTTATGTAATATGAGAAAGTAATAGAAACTTAGATCATGTTAGCATACTTATGTAATACGAGAAAGTAATACTTATGTAATATGAGAAAGTAATACTTATGTAAAATGAGAAAGTAATAGGAACTTAGATCATGTTAGCATACTTATGTAATACGAGAAAGTAATATGAGAAAGTAATACTTATGTAATATGAGAAAGTAATAGGAATTTAGATCATTTTAGTATACTTATGTAATACGAGAATGTAATATGAACTTAGATCATTTTAGTATACTTATGTAATACGAGAAAGTAATATGAGAAAGTAATACTTATGTAATATGAGAAAGTAATACTTATGTAATATCAGAAAGTAATAGTAACTTAGATCATTTTAGTATACTTATGTAATATGAGAAAGTAATAGGAACTTAGATCATGTTAGCATACTTATGTAATACGAGAAAGTAATAGGAACTTAGATCATTTTAGTATACTTATGTAATACGAGAATTGGGCCTAGTTTGGGCCCATTAAGGCTTTTTTGTTGAATTGGGCCTAGTTTGGGCCCATTAAACCTTTTTTGGTAGTATTGGGCCTAGTTTGGGCCCATTAAGCCTTGTTTGGTATTATTGGGCCCATTAAGCCATTTTTGGTAGTATTGGACCTAGTTTGGGCCCATTAAGGCTTTTTTGTTGAATTGGGCCTAGTTTGGGCCCATTAAGTCTTTTTTCGTAGTATTGGGGCTAGTTTGGGCCCATTAAGGCTTTTTTGTTGAATTGGGCATAATTTGGGCCCATTAAGCCTTTTTTGGTAGTATTGGGCCTAGTTTGGGCCCATTAAGCCATTTTTGGTAGTATTGGGCCTAGTTTGGGCCCATTAAGTCTTTTTTGGTAGTATTGGGCCTAGTTTGGGCCCATTAAGGCTTTTTTGTTTAATTAGGCCTAGTTTGGGCCCATTAAGCCTTTTTTGGTAGTATTGGGGCATGTCATGAATTAAAACACAATTGCTTTTACTAATGCGTAGTAGTACATGTCATCCGAAAAATACATACATAACAAAATAAACATAATATCCCTAAGCTTTGAATATGGTTACTAGATATATAACTTGGGGACGCCGACCTATTAGTTCAAACACTAATGCGTCATGGATTTCCAATTCATGCCATCTTACAAAATCCCGCCAGCCGTTGCCAAATCTGTATCGATTCCCACTCGTTGCGATACACGCATGCAAAGTAGCATTACCATAATCCAGGGTGACTTCCGTTGTTGTTGAAGAACTCAGGAATTTCAAAGCATGCTCCTTCGGGATACTCTGCATATCAGTAAGTGTATTTAAAGTTGATATTATGAAGTAATCCGAATCATAAATTTACATAATGAAGGATGTGGTCCTTACCACCCGATATTCTGGGTAGAGCATGGTTTGATTTAGTACAATAATGAAACTCTTCTGAGGATCACGTTGCATAGCTTCAGCTCTTTCTAATGTTGAATTCCCAACATCTCCAGCATCATCATCAGAGGTGTAGCAGCTGTCTTCTTCGACGACAGAGGAATTTGAGTCGTCGCTGATTACTATCACATTTCTCGACGAAGAGGCCATACTAACTATTGGATAATTAAAACACAATTAGCTAAGAGAAGGATAAGAGTAAGAGAAGGGTGTAATTGTTTGTATGAAATTGTTTATGCCTGTATTTATAGGATGAAATAGAGTCGTTGGAAAATGGCCGTTACAAACTGCACGCTTATGGTAAGCGTAAGACAGTTACAACGTACACGCTTAGCTTAAGCGTGTATGTTGTAACGGTCACTTGTAACGGCTCTATTTCACCCTACAAATACGAACAATGTCATCCTAAACCCTATACACCCTTCTCCTCTCTAATTGTGTTTTAATTCTCCAAAAATTAGTATGGCCTCTTCGTCGAGTTCGAGTTCAACTACGGGAGAGAGATTTTGCTTTTGTAATTTGAAGGCGGTCATACACACTTGTAACCGACAGTGGCAGTACGGAAGAAGGTACTGTGGATGCCCTGAATTGGGGATGTACGATGTCCACAAACCTGATAATAAAGGGGGATGTGATTTCTTTGCGTGGTTCGATCCACCATACGACGAGAGGGCACGCAAGGTCATTATGGGGCTGTGGAAGGAAAAACAACAACTTCTAAAGCAGAATGAGGGTCTTTGTAGGTATTGTTTACAAAAAACAATAAATAAACATCGTAGGTGTTAGAAAGATAGAAGTAACCATTTGTTATGTTTTGTAGGAATCAAGCGGAATTAGCAAAAGAGGGACATCGAAATCGAAATGGAATCAAGCGGAATTAACGAAAGAGGGACATCGAAAAGGAATCAAGCAGAATTAGTGAATGAGGGAATGTCATTTGTTATGTTTTGTACTACTTCGCCCCAGTATAGGCCCATTAAATCAAGATAAAAAGCGAGTTTGTAAGAATTCGAATGTAGACATAATGTAAAACACATCAAAGTAATATGAACACATCAAAGCCGTCTAAATATTACATTACATACTCGTTGTAACACCCCCAAATCTTAACCCATTTGGAAAGGTATCACCGCCAGTGACCTCGGTTTTCCTCACCGAAGCCACCCCAGGCTTTACCGTTTAAATACCAATTATGAAACACTTATGATACAAAAATCATAATATTATTCATATAAAACATAAGTCCCAGGATTACATCCCAATCCCGAATATGACAAACACAAAGTTTAAACAAAGTACAACGGAAGTCTTTTAAATATTACAAAAAGGGTTGTGATCGTAATGATCACCTGCCCAAGGATCTCAACCTGATTAAAAGATAATTATTAAAACATCCAAAAACCACCGTCATCTTCATAGTCATTCTAGTCTCCTCATATCTGCGCTCCATCTGATGTGCCGAATCGAACGGATGACACCAGCCAACAATGCAGATAACAATTGCGGTTGGTTAGTCTAAATGAATAGACCATGCAAGGGCACAAAGCAGAAGGTTCTAAGTAGTCATATTGGGTTAGACTTCTCGTCTCTCGAATAATAGTCGAGTACGCTTGTCAACCACCATACTCTACTTGAAAATGACAAAAGGCATGCACAAGAGAAGATTCCAACTGAAGCGAATCTTAACAGAATATCCAAGAGAAGACTCCAAAAGATCGAGTCTATAACGAAGTATGACAAAGTCTGGAATATTTAAAGAATCACAGTATTGCATTCGAGCGATTTAAAAGTTTAGACGAGCTTTCCTAGCTTCACTATCGCTTAGCTGCACTACTCGCCAGAGGTTTATTAGTTATGGGTGAACCTACGGCCCTTATCTGATTAAATTTCAAAATGCGCATCACGTTATAGGCTTTTAAATGTATATATATCCCCAATGGAACCTATACATCTTGATATGCGTTTCGTCTAGAGTGACGCATACCGAAGGGATGAAATCCCGAGTTTGTGGCACTAGCTAAGTGCACCTACCTCTATACTCGTGTATCAGAGGTCGGGTCATGACCGTAAACATGGTATTAGGTGAGGACGAGCCACCTCTCTACCTGATTATACATAAACGACTAGACTTGACAGGGTCCAGTAACGTTCCTAACTACTAGTGCTAACTAAACAGTTCAAGCACAACAATAGTCCATAATAAATCCACATAAATGCCCTCAAGGCGATCATAAATATATATTCATAATAGCGTTGTTCTAACAGATATACAACCTATTATAATATCATATTTTAGTTTTCCAAAACAGTTTAAACAAAACCGTTTCCAGACAAACGCAATAATTATTCCAAATTAATTACTCAATTAAACAACTGATAATTAATGTAAATATGGAACAATGAGCAAGAGCGAACCGCCACTTGCCTTAATCCGCAGAGTTTGAACGAACCCTAACAACGAGTTTTCGGGCTCGACATAGGGACAGATCTGGCACACAGATTCCTTCGAATCAACCCATAAAGAAACCCTAAGTTAGATTCGACAAAGACGAGCACGAACGAAAGAAATCGAAAGGAACGACGTCCGATCGAAGGCTACAGAAGCCAAAGCCACAACAATGCAACAGCTGAAGGGAGGCGGTCGCCGCCGGCCTTACGGAGGGCGCCGCCAGTCTCACGGCGGTCGCCGGTGTTCGTGGCGGCGGTCGCCGCCGGCCTTACGGCGGGCGCCGCTATGAACATCGGAAATTTTACGAGACTGAAATCTTACCAATGTCGATCGATTTGGTTCGCCTTTGACTTGCTTTGGATTCTAAGCTTCTAAGGGCCTCCAAAGCTTCTCCTTTGCAACTGGAACGACACCAAAACGAGCTCCGACGATCGGCTTCAAACTCCGGCGAGAACTCTATTTTTCCGGCGAGAAGATTTTGAGGGTTTTGAGCTTTGATCTGTGCTCCAATCTGATCCCAAACCTTCTCTATTTATAGCCCCAACTCGAGAGGATAAGAATGAGACGTGGAGGGCCATTAATGGCGCTGTTAGAGCTCGCCGACGATCACAGGCCTAGCCCCCTGCTACTCGGCGGCGGGCGCCGTGTTCCTCTCCAGGTCGCCGCTTCAAAGACACAGCGACGACGGGCTAATGGCGGCGGTCGCCTCCACTGTGCGGCGGTCGCTGCATCCTAGGCCACTTGTCCAGCTAGAAGGTGAGAGGAAGCTGCCGCAAAGCTTCCTGCGGTGGTCGCCGCCGTACCCACAGCGGGCGCCGCCAGGTCAGCCTTATCCGATTAGCTTTTGGATAATTTCGGCTTAACCCGGGATAAAATAATCGTACACGAACGAATATTAAGTCCCAAAGTACGTCGACTGTATATTATTTCATTGAGAAAAATATTACAGAGATTGAGCACATTACAGAATGTCTAAAACTCTGAAATTAACCCGACGTACAAAACGGGCGTTCGGGAAAAAATCCCAAAATTCCCAAAATATCCTTACAGAAATACGGGGTATCACATCACCTCCCCCTTAAAAGAAGTTTCGACCCCGAAACTTAGGTCGAAAATAACTCGAGAAAACGCCTGAGCATATCTGCTTCGGTTTTCCATGTTTCCCAAGTAACTTCTTCCGTCCCTGACTTGGACCACAGAATTCGTACCAACGGTACGATCTTGTTGCGCAGTTGCTTCTCACGGCGCACCAGGATGCGCACTGACATCTCCTCATAGGTACCATTTGCCTGAATCTCGATGTCCTCATAGCTCAGTACATGAGACTCATCTGGCACATATTTCCTTAGCAAGGATACGTGGAACACATTATGCACTCGGTGTGCCGATGGCGGCAATGCCAAACGGTACGCTAGAGATCCTACTCTATCAAGAATCTCAAATGGTCCCACAATCAGTAATACCGCAATCTATGTCCGGTTACTTCAACATGATTCACTAATCCATTCCATAAGATTATACTTTTGTCTCACTCGAACATGATATAAGCTTATCTAAACCAACATGGGTTACCTTTTTTCTCAAGTCCACTTGGTATCATCCGTAACCTCATCTCTATATATTTTACCATATAATCATTCTCACTATATCCACAAGGTTCTGACCATTATATACTAACGGTCCCTAAAATTGTCATAATGACATTATTGTACCTTTAATAGGAGAACACACATCTCCCTTCCAATTTCCTTAAATACAAAATCCCTAAGTCCACATCTTACTTCCTTACAATTCAATAATCAACTCTTAGTAACCTCGAAACATTACATCCTCAATTCCCTTAAAGGTACCTCTTACAATTTCATCCTTTATCTGGAAGTAAGTCTGACCTTATGCCATTCTAACTTAAATCATTCAAGATTTCTATACTTTCTCCAAGAATAATCACAACATTTATTCGTATGCTCCTCAAATCAATCACATGAGAGCTTACTCCTATAACCTCAAAGTATCATATTGCTAAATGATTCATTCCCAAATTCAAACATTCGGCCCACTTAGATTTGGCCCCAAAGTTCACTGCCAACTCAGGCTTTTAGTTTCCTCGAAACAAGATTGCAATAAATTGATTAGCACAATTGTGCCTAATCACCTTATTTCTCTAAATGTAACATCAAATCACCATTATAGACATCAATCACCCTCTGTCTAATCCTTATATCGCTTCTCTTAAGGAAGCCTCATAACGGACCTCAAAACGAAACTTCGAATAGATCTTCCAAACTAATACCTACGACTTTGTACACTTGGCTTTTCAAAAGCAAATCTTAACCATTGGTTCTACACTGGTCGTAGTAGAGGAAACAAGTTCCCTATGAACTATCCCTCTTATACATTTTCCTTCTCAGCAGGAACCATCCGATATGGTGCCTTCGAGATCGGCGCGATACCCGACTCGAGATTAATTATAAACTTTACGTCACGCTACGGGGGTAAACCAGGAATATCTTCTGAAAAGACATCCGGAAATTCACAACGATCGAAATATCAAGAACTGAAGGTTCATCTTTCATGGGCGGATCCAAGTAGCAAAGGTACCCGACACAACCTTGTCGAAGTAGCTTAAACGCAGCCATCACCTTGATAAACCTGCCGTTATCAGCGTCATTCAGACCCTTAAATTTGCATACATACTGGCCCCCTGATGACACCGTCACAGTCTTCGAACTAAAATCGATTATCGCCCCATGACGCGTCAGCCACTTCATGCCGAGAAAATTATCGTATGGAACCATGGCTATCCAAATCAAATTCTCTTCGAATTTCTTACCCTAAATGGTAATCAAAAATTCCGACAGACGATTGGTTCTCAACCAAACATTTATATTAGAAAGAATATTTACAACAAAAGGTTTGCAACCTTGTTGCATACTTAAACTTACTAACATAACTATCTGAAACAAAAGATTGGGTAACACCCAAATCAACAACATCCAGCAAAAGTAGTACAAAGTACTTTAAGCATTTGGAGCGTCATGTCCATTCGCCTCACGCATCTCGTACAGGCGTTGACTCTGACCTCCTGAAGCAGCTGAGGTTTTCCCCTTGTTCTGGGCAGTTGTCTACATCGAAGGACAAGGAGTCTCAGTTGGCTTGAACCAAGGTCGGTTATTCTGATTAACTGACCCTTGTTGTGACTCCACTCCCTTCTGTTTTCCCTACCTATAGAATTTCTGCATATGTCCATCACGTCCACACCCAAAGCATGACTTCTTCTCTTTTGGACACTCGATGCTCTTGTGCCCAGCAACACCACAATTGTAAAACTGGACTGGATTCTTGCTTTGACCCGTCTGCTGCGTTGACCCTCCTTGAGTCGTGTTCGTCTTTGCTCGTCCAGATTTGGCAAAGTTTGACGGTGACACAGGTCGCTTGAATCCACTTCCTTGATTCTGCATCGACTTCTGTCGATTACGTCTTTTGGTCGACTCCTCCAGAGTCACCTCTAACTTGTAGGCTGCATCCACATACTGCTCCAGAGTAGAGCATGTGTGGTGCATCATCATCGGCTTGATATCTGGGCTCATCCACTCGTGGAAATACCAGATTTTCTATGCCTCACTGGATATCTCAGGTCCAGCATACTATAATAGATGATTAAACTTGGTTGCCAGCTCAGTCACCTTCAATCCATCAGTCTTAGGGTATAGGAACTCCTTGTGTTTCTCCTCCCTCATAGCACGAGAGAAGAAACGGTCTGTCATCTTTGTCTTGAACATCTCCCAGTTCAAAACAGGGCTATCAGCTAAGCCGGTACTCTCCCACCACTCACTAGCATCCTCCTTTAACTAAAGAGAAGCTATATGTACTTTCTCAGCTTCAGTACAATCAATGTTGCGGAATAGCCGCTCCATGTGGGAGAACCAATGGATCACCCTGACTGGTTCCCCTTTCCCGTTATAGCTGTCAGGCCTCATGGAATTAATGGTCTTCAGTGCACGACCATAGTTGTCTCGAGTCCTGACTATATTCTCATGGAATACACGGTTTTCTGGCTCCTCAAATCTGGGAACCGGTGGGGGAATTTGCACACCTTGTGCCTGTGGCATACTCGGTCGCAGTATATTAGTCACTGCTTGCATGACCATACCTCGAATTGCCTCCAATGCTGCAGCATCAAATGCCATTGGAGTGTTGGTCTGTTTTTGACCATTGCCTCTAGGATGGTTGTTGGAACCAGACTCATGCTCGTCTTGTCCAACATTTCCTACAGTTGGTCTGGGGTCATTGCTCATCCCAGCACCAGCTCGAATTGTGTTCCTTGTGTTCACCATCTGTTTACCGATCAATTTCCAAGTATTTTATACATTAATATCCTTCGAACATACTTAATGTAGCAAAATCACTCAGAATAGATCAACTTGATATTTTATAAATGAACTTGAACTATTTTACAACTTCTCATTAGCCGATCTCTTTATTTCGAGATAGACATGTACATATATCCTATAGGGTAACGATGAAGGAATTAGTCTTTCTAGACATAGAAGCAAGCTTACTACATCATACTATATAGAAGACATGACTATGAACGGTGTTTAAAAATTCTTTTCATTTTGAAAATTCAGAGCCCTTTTAAAGCATTTTCAAAACCGGGAAAATGGTTTGTAAAATCCCCAAACCTGTTTAAAACTTTATCTCTGATACCACAACTGTAACACCCCAAATCTTAACCCATTTGGAAAGGTATCACCGCCAGTGACCTCGGTTTTCCTCACCGAAGCCACCCCAGGCTTTACCGTTTAAATACCAATTATGAAACACTTATGATACAAAAATCATAATATTATTCATATAAAACATAAGTCCCGGGATTACATCCCAATCCCGAATAGGACAAACATAGAGTTTAAACAAAGTACAACGGAAGTCTTTTAAATATTACAAAAAGGGTTGTGATCGTAATGATCACATGCCCAAGGATCTCAACCTGATTAAAAGATAATTATTAAAACATCCAAAAACCACCGTCGTCTTCATAGTCATTCTAGTCTCCTCATATCTGCGCTCCATCTGATGTGCCGAATCGAACGGATGACACCACCCAACAATGCAGATAACAATTGCAGTTGGTTAGTCTAAATGAATAGACCATGCAAGGGCACAAAGCAGAAGGTTCTAAGTAGTCGTATTGGGTTAGACTTCTCGTCTCTCGAATAATAGTCGAGTACGCTTGTCAACCACCATACTCTACTTGAAAATGACAAAAGACATGCACAAGAGAAGATTCCAACTGAAGCGAATCTTAACGGAATATCCAAGAGAAGACTCCAAAAGATTGAGTCTATAACTAAGTATGAAAAAGTCTGGAATATTTAAAGAATCACAGTATCGCATTCGAGCGATTTAAAAGCTTAGACGAGCTTTCCTAACTGCACTATCGCTTAGCTGCACTACTCGCCAGAGATTTATTAGTTATGGGCGAACCTACGGCCCTTATCTGATTAAATTTCAAAACGCGTATCACGTTATATGCTTTTAAATGTATATATATCCCCAACGGAACCTATACATCTTGATATGCGTTTCGTCTAGAGTGACGCATACCGAAGGGATGAAATCCCGAGTTTGTGGCACTAGCTAAGTGCACCTACCTCTATACTTGTGTATCAGAGGTCGGGTCATGACCGTAAACATGGTATTAGGCGGGGACGAGCCACCTCTCTACCTGATTATACAGAAACGACTGGACCTGACAGGGTCCAGTAACATTCCTAACTACTAGTGCTAACGAAACAGTTCAAGCACAACAATATTCCATAATAAATCCACATAAATTCCCTCAAGGCGATCATAAATATATATTCATAATAGCGGTGTTGTAACAGATATACAACCTATTATAATATCATATTTTAGTTTTCCAAAACAGTTTAAACAAAACCGTTTCCAGACAAACGCAATAATCATTCCAAATTAATTACTCAATTAAACAACTGATAATTAATGTAAATATGGAACGATGAGCAAGAGCGAACCGCCACTTGCCTTAATCCGCAGAGTTTGAACGAAGCCTAACGACGAGTTTTCGGGATTGACATAGGGACAGATCTGGCACACATATTCCTTCGAATCGACCCATAAAGAAACCCTAAGTTAGATTCGACAAAGACGAGCACGAACGAAAGAAATCGAAAGGAACGACGTCCGATCGAAGGCTACAGAAGCCAAAGCCACAACAATGCAACAGCTGAAGGGCGGCGGTCGCCGCCTGCCTTACGGCGGGCACCGCCAGTCTCACGGCGGTCGCCGGTGTTTGTGGTGGCGGTCGCCGTCGGCCTTACGGCGGGCGCCGCTACAAACATCGGAAATTTTACGAGAACTGAAATCTTACCAATGTCGATCGATTTGGTTCGCCTTTGCCTTGCTTTGGATTCTAAGCTTCTAAGGGCCTCCAAAGCTTCTCCTTTGCAACTGGAATGACACCAAAACGAGCTCCGACGATCGGCTTCAAACTCCGGCGAGAACTCTGTTTTTCCGGCGAGAAGATTTTGAGGGTTTTGAGCTTTGATTTGTGCTCCAATCTGATCCCAAACCTTCTCTATTTATAGCCCCAGCTCGAGATGATAAGAATGAGACGCGGAGGGCCATTAATGGCGCTATCAGAGCTCGTCGGCGATCACAAGCCTAGCCCCCTGCTACTCGGCGGCGGGCGTCGCGTTCCTCTCCAGGTTGCCGCTTCGAAGACACAGCGACGGCAGGCTAATGGCGGCGGTTGCCGCCACTGTGCCGCGGTCGCCGCATCCTAGGCCACTTGTCCAGCTAGAAGGCGAGAGGAAGCTTCCGCGAAGCTTCCTGCGGCGGTCGCCCCCATACCCACGGCGGGCGCCGCCAGGTCAGCCTTATCCGATTAGCTTTTGGATAATTTCGGCTTAACCCGGGATAAAATAATCGTACACGAATGAATATTAAGTCCCAAAGTACATCGACTGTATATTATTTCACTGAGAAAAATATTACAGAGATTGAGCACATTACAGAATGTCTTAAACTCTCTAAAATTAATCCGACGTACAAAACGTGCGTTCGGGAAAAAATCCAAAAATATCCTTACAGAAATACGGGGTATCACACTCGTATCATCAATCAAGTACATGAACGGATCCGTCTCCCACATACATAAAAGGATCTGGTGCCCGACCATTTGCAATGCGGTAATCTCGATACATCTTCAAATTCCAGTCAAACTTTGTTGTCCACCACAAAATGTTTCGATCTGCGTTTCTACGCCACAAACCAGGAGTGTGCGGTATTGGCGACCCTTCCTTAAGCACCACTTACATATACACACTCAAACTATTTGAGTAGTGAAAATAATGTAACCTAATTTCATAAATATTTTATTACAAAGCACCTTTACCGGTATGAAGTGATCATGATTGCCTACGTGTGCCATGGCAAGAATCTTGTCTGGATGTCCTATGCTTGATGTCCTATTCCTCAACGGTAAGCAAAACATCGAAGCTTCCCACGTTAATAAGACGAGACCAACCTGATATAGTATGGCAAACACTAAACCCATCAATGGGATGTGAAGCCAGTATACTTCTGAGCAAGGGCTTCTGCAATGGTTCACTTGAAAGATAAGATCATCCCAAGACCCTTGTTGAAGACGGCAACGTATCGGCTCGTATAGCTCTCGGTTGTCAAGCAACTCTGCTACCATCTCGTGTCGGATGTTGGGATATTCCTTCTCTTGCCTCCCCAACAATACAGCCATCGACCGATATCCACAATGTCCGTCGGGGCGTATATCTCTAACATTCTTGATGTACGGAATCCAAAAGTCATCCACATTGTCAATCCCAAAGTTCACCCCCATATGAACAATGGGAATACTAGGATCTTCAGGCCACTGCAAATCTTCTGGTTGTGATTCTTCTAGTATGGGTTGGGACTACAAGTCGTCAAAGTCCATCACTACTGCAGTAGATGCACTTGCTTGATTTTAGGATGACCTGGGCCTCTACCAGTGCTCGCACTTGCCTTCCCCTTCGCCTTTGTCTTCGGCCCCGCCTTCTTCTCATTCTCGTGGAGCTCATCCCGTCTATGCTCAAACAAGCACTTATCCCTCTTCTCCGCCTTCTCATCCACCTTCTCCTTGTTCCTAGCACCACTTGGCCTTCCTTTTGACTTGATCCCCGTCGGCTCCAACAAAGTACTCTCTTCTGGATGCTCCAAGTCGAGGTACAACTCACCTAGTAAGAATGCCGTGCCTTTCTTCAATGTCCCAACCTCCAACCTGGCAAACATTTCACGAAGTCTCATCTCTGTGATGTCCATTCGAACGTAGGCAGAAGGGCCAAGAGTTGTTGTTGGAGTCTCTTCCCATTCCAAGTCCCTCCAGAACTCGTGAACGTCTGACGGAATGAGAGGTGTTCTTGAAACGATGGCTCTTGCAATGTTGTGCACGCAAGGCAACCCAAGGCAATCTCTCACCCAATGGTCGGTGCATTCTTCTGAGAACTCCCCCTTCTTCAAGATATCGTAATAGCCCAACAACATATCAAAGCACCTATCCAACACTTGGTAGAAGAGCCTAGAAAAAGTAGCTCGTACAACTGGCATCATTGATACATCATCGAAATCCATTGTCGTTTGGAAAGTGAAAGGTTCATGCTCCCCCTAATCTGATCTATTTGAAGGATTATGGCATGGTGAATCCTCACGATCACTCTATTGAAGCCCCCTCTACTAGAGCCAATAATATCTTTCAAAACCATGTGCATCCCCTCAATCCTGTCAAATCACATGACGTTAGTACGACATTAACAACTATGAGTACAAAAAACAACATATTGTGAATGTCATACCTGTTTGAAGTCCTCGTGAAGAAGTGAAGATGATGATCCGTCCACGCCCTTACTATGCTCGTCATGTACGGAATAAGCCATGTGTTCTCCACGTATCCGACAAGGCCTTTCTTCCACGATGTCCGTAATACGGCAAGCCTCTCTTCATAGCTTTCTTCACTGGTTGAGCAAAAAAGTGCCCAACATTGGTTTGCAAAGGCATCCACACTTTCCTTCTTCTTCAAGATGGACGAGGCACATGCCTCGATGTTGTGCTTTATATGCACCCAGCACAAGAGGTGTTGAACTTCGGTGCCGAAAACACTCCGGATAGCAGTTTTGAGGGCCTTCTCACAATCTGTCATTATTGCAGTCGGCATCACTCCCAAATCCAAACACAATGCCCGAACTTTCCTCATTATCCACGTGTAATGGTAAATCCTTTCCGCCCAGGTGAATGCATAAGCAATGTTGAACGTCTTATGAGTGTTGGTGAAACCAACAATCTCCACAAGTGGCATTCCATATCTATGGAAAACATTTCAAAATACCAAACACATTTTTAAATGAAATACTATAACAATTTATGTCATAAACTACACATTATTACAATTTAGGACTTACTTGTTTGTCTTGTATGTCGTGTCAATGATTATCACGTACGGGAACTTCTTCAACAACCGCAGCGACTCCGGATTAGCAAAAAATAAGATTGCAACCTCATCAGTCTTCGCATCCCTCAAAGGATGAACTACGTATTTCTGCTCAACCATAAATCTTAGGGACCACTGCGTAACCGTTAACTCTCCCCGATCCTCGTACTGCAACTTCTACAAGAAGTTGGCCACTTGCTTCCTGGAAGTCACATTTCCCGCGAAGTTTTGCCTCAATTCCGAAACAATTTGATTCGGCGTCTTGCGACAGTCTCCCCACCTCCTAGCGCACAGCTGCTCCGCCTCGGTCATTCGACCCATGAATGCATGGCCTTTAAAGCTAGTTCGTAGCTTATGGTTGTGCCGACCTTCAATCACACCCAAGATCCACTTTTCACCAACCGTCCATGCCTCTTTATTCATGCGAACACCCATTATCTCAAACTTACACCCATACATTTTGGATCTCGACTTTCGGATTTTAGCAACCGGCAACTCTGGATTCTTTTTGTTCACCTTCGGCCTCCCCGATATCCAAGGCCCAAACCTATCGCACACTATACTAATTTGGTACGGACTTGAGTTACGCTTCACCAAAGCTATCACAAGCTCCTTTCCTATTTCTTTCGCCCATTTGTACAATTCTTCCTTACTATCCCACACTAGGTCGGTAATAAAATGCTCTGTATAGTCTTTCCCCTATAAATGTAGCGGTTTATGTTAACTACAAATTTATCATAACTACATCACTATGTTACACTACATATGATTTCCAATTATATAACTACAAATTCATGCTAAATATTGGCTACCTAATTAAGTGCAATATTTAAGACACTAATTACGTATTAAAATACCGATGAAGGAAAGAGCAAAACTATTTTAACACTAACCACAAATTCGCCGCTAGGGTCCCAATCGCCAATCGCTTCGTCGTCTTCCACATCTAAGAAAAATTTCGACTCCATCCATTTGTCGTCCTCCTCCTCTTCTTCTTCACTGAACCCAATCATTTTTTCGTCACTACTATCCTCACCACTATGATACATCTTTAAAATTAGGAGAAAACAATTTCGGTTTCTTGGACATGGAATGGCAAGACCTTCGACTATAAATAGGAAGAAATAAACCCGTTAAACTCACCAACGGAACTTTCCAATGGCTATAAATGTACACGCCTAACGTAAGCGTGTAAAAATCACACGCCTAAGATAGGCGTATGGGTACACACCTAAGATAAGCATGTATGTTTGGGTCTCCTTCGTGGCATCAGTGATATGTCTTTTAAAAATACCAACAATACCCCTCCACGCTTAGCTTAAGCGTGTAAAACCACACGCTTAGCTTAAGCGTGTAAAACCACACGCTTATCTTAAGCGTGTAAAACCACACGCTTATCTTAAGCGTGTAATATAACATCGATTTAGACAATTTTTCGCGTGTATTTAGCCATTGCCATTGTTTATGATGCACAAAGTTAAATTGGCCACTCTTTATGTTTTGTACAAGGATTCAAGCCTAAAGTTGTGGGACCATGATAGGGTGTAGAGATGTCATGTTCTACAAGACTAGCTTGCATATAGTTTATAACTGCTCATAGGTGCTCAATGAGTAATATTAATCTTTCTTATAGAGTTGAATAGAGTACTGGAGAAAGAGGTGATCAGGTAAGGAGAGAGGAACTTAACCGAAAAATCTTTTTAGATAATTAGGGCCAAAAGAAAATCTTCCTTGTACTCAATCTTCAGAATTAAGCTCTTCTCTGTTTTATATGGATTTCTTTCATTTTTTTCATGATATATAAATATCACCTCAGTTATATCTTCCTCTTTAAGTCTCTTTTTGTAGATTTGTTTTCGGTTATTTGGCATAGTCACCTGAGATATCGCTTCGTGGTACACCAAAGTTTGCATATATCGCGTGGTAACTCAAAGATATCAATTTTTCGCGAAATATCCAAATCGTTACAAAAAAAAGGTTTCCGTTTATTAAAAAAAACATGGAATTTTTTTAGGGTTAAGATTTAGGGTTTGGGGTATAGAATTCAGGGTTTAGGATTTAAGTTTTAGGATTTATGATCCAACTTATGAGGCCACCAAGAAACACTTTGAAGACCTAGAAGAAAGATATGTCAATCCCATTATTGTGCTCAACTTAATAAAGGTTTTCCGAAAGGCCACTTTCGAGAATTGTTTAGTGAACAACTATTAGTTTATTAATTGGGACAAAGTTTAGTTAGGAAAAGATAGATGGATTTATACGGTCTTGTGCTTTTTTTTATGTGATATCATCTTCTTGCTTTCTTTGCACGAAATATGCCACTGTGTTGGCCGTTCTAGGAGTTGTGGCAGCTGAAGCACTTAATTTGACTGGATATTACTATATTGGCAAATCTTTTGTTGTAAAAAAGAGAGCTACCCAACTAAGCAGATCTACTAAGGTATTTTCTATTGTGTCTAAAGATTGTTTGTTAAATATACATCCAAAATTTCTTTCATTTCATTTCATAGGTTTCCGACATTTATCTGTGAATTGGGTTGGCATTAATCATCACTTTTCTTGCTTTGTGTGGAAGATACGATGGGAGAATCTCACATCGAAAATATAAAAAAAATCAAAATCACTATATAATACCATGGACTACTTCTCCTATTGTCAATTAGTTTTAGGATGGAACCACATGGGCTTGTATGGTGGGCTTGTGCACAGACGTACACGCCCCTACCCTAACCGGCCCACGGACTTTAACATGGTATCAGAGCGGTTCGGTCTGGGTTTGGACTCCTGGTTGATTGGGCTTGTCGACCTTAAGACACTAATGGGCTTGCCGGCCTTAAGGCATGATGTCAAGTGTCAACTGGGCCAGGCCAGTTGCCACTTGAGGGGGTGTGTGGAAGATAAGATGGGAGAATCCCACATCGAAAATATAAAGAAACCAAAACCACAATATAATACCATGGAATACTCCTCTTATTGTCAATTGGTTTTAGAATGGAACCTCATGGGCTTGTATGGTGGACTTGTGCACAGACGTACACGCCCCTACCCTAACCGGCCCACGAACTTTAACACTTTGTCATGCCAAGTGATCGCTTTATGTTTTGGTTTGTATTTATCATCTAAGGAGATTATATCTATTGTTTTGGTAGCCAGAAAATTTCTTTCATCTCATTTAATAGGTTTCTGACATTTATTTGTGAACTGGGTTTGCATTAATCATCACTTTCCTTGCTCAAGTACAATTTCATATGATTTATCGTCTTGTTTTAAAATTTTGGTTGCAATCTGCTAAAGAAGTTTCACGAGGAGTTCAAAAGTTGTTGCAATGAAATATTTTATACTATGCATCCAAGAAATAACTTCTTTCTTTTAATCTTACCATCTTACTTCCTCTTGTGAATCTTATGCTTCTTTCTGAAAGAAATATCTAACCTATAAAAGTTATATTTCTTGTATTGCCCTCTTCAGGCTTAGGGTGGCACTGATTTGGGGGTTTTGCGGATTTCACATGACAAGTTGATAAGCTAGCTTATGAAAATGAACCCCAAAAATTTACTTATATATACCACCACTGATATCACCAAAATAAGTGATGATTTGATTCATCAGAATCAGTTTGTGCAGGTAAAGTATCAATTGGGGCAACCTCTTAAATAGGAGCAGAGAGGTTGAGTTCACTTGAGGAAGCTACTACTTCTCTTCTGACTGCAGCAGATGAAGCAAAGGAATGAGGCAAGCTTTGTGGTTGGACATGCATACTCTGGCCACTTTGTTGATTGCTTGAATATGCATGAGCCTTATTTACAACAGGTAGAGTATGACAAGAGTGGATACATTAGTGCACTTACATGTGCATAAATCCTCATTTATGTAAGGAATATGCTATTTGGTTTATGTCATCATATGATTCTTCTATGAATGCACAATAGGCATGTCGACACACCTTTTAACCTAACAAAGGCATCTTTTTTTTGGGGGGGGGGGGGGGGGGGGGGTAGTTGTGATTGTGGTTGTCGTTATAATAAACAATGATTTTCTTCTAAATATAAAAAAAATTACCGTACATTTTGTCGGTTATATAAGTGTAATATTTATTTTCTATTTCACAACATAACGGTTATAAAAGGTAAAATAATATTTAGATTCTTATTTCACAATATAACGGATATCGGTCTCGCACTCCAAATCGAACTTGATAGATTAACTAACGTGTAAGGAAAAATGAAGCATATTAAATGTATGAAATATTGTTATATAAATAAACATCCCCTTCCAAATATAAATTTATTTAGTTAGATATTTATAAGTGATGTAATATTTGGATTCTCAGAAATTTTGAATTTCCATCTCAATTATAACTCTTGATTGATACTAATTTCAATTGGTTTCATTAATATCAGTCAAATTCCTCATCCTCTGATGTCCCAATGCTATTTTTCTTTGTACCCGAGTAAGTCCTGAATGAATTTACCAAACAAGAGTAGTTGAGGGTTTAGTTTACAAAAAAAATCTGTTATTAGAGCGGGCAATGAGAAATGAAATGATGATCGACTATATGCCAACAATAATGACTAAAGATCGAAAAGTCAGCAGACTAATAGAAGAGAAAGAGTGGTTGAACCAAAACATAACAGAAGTGGCCAATCGTACACCCCGAAGTCTGTATGAAATTCATATTAACCAAAATGAACTACACATGGTAAGTACCACATGATATGAATTTATCAATGTTCTGATATCATATATGACTTCATTTTATGTGATTTGCAGCTTCAAAGAGACCATCTTTACAATGAGTTCTCAACTGAGGATGCCGAAGACATGGCAATGCTTGTAAGGTCTTTCTTGCGTCGAGCCGCTCTCCCATGAATCATGAGACCTCTTTATGCTCACTATATGACAAAGATGAAAACATAGATTGTTTTATGAAGGACTTGAATTATTTAAAACATATCATAAACAAACATTTCAGCGATATCTATAACTTGGTTATTTTACATTCTTATGTGTTGAGGCTTGTGTTTCTTGGGTTCTATTGTGGTGTAGACTATAGGAAATCTAATGTTATAAGCTGAAGGGGAAAATCTAGATGAACGAGAATGAGGCTAGAGTGCTAAAAGTTACTCCCCCGTCTAAAAATATTTGTCTTTCTACCATTCTACATACTTATTAAGAAATGAATAAAAAATACAAATACACCCCTATTTATTATAGTACTTTTTTACTTTTTTTTTTTAAATCAATACTAATAACATATCATTAATTATAAGGGTAAAGTTGTAAAGTAAGGTTCAAAATAGCTACAAAAACATGTATTTTTAGACAAAAAATGAAGCCTAAAAAGACAAGTATTATTAGACGGAGGGAGTATATTTGTACATTGATTTGTTGATTTACTCCTTCAACTTGTTCTCTCATATTTTAAAAAAAAAATCTAGATGAATGAAAATCAAGAACCTTTTGTTGATACTCTTAGAAGTAAGATAAATTCGAAGAAACAGAAAGAAACGAATCCCTTCCAACCAGTCCTTGGGCAGAGCTGCATATTGCCAAGTATGAGTCTGGTCTCATCTGGTTGTGTATAGCTTTAGTTACGGATTGTGTTTTCTTTGTGAGGATTTGAAATTGTGATTGCGCTGCTTTGAGAACATTTGTTGGGTTCTCTTTTACACATGTGCCTTGTAGTTCTTACATTTAATGAAATGAACAAACAAGTATGGTCATTTGTGCTAATCTTTGTTGGTGTTTGTAACTTTGCAGACATAACTCTTTCTTTAGTGAGCGTATAGCTTAGCCCTTGTGAAATGGCAATGAAAAGGATATGGTGATTACCCAGCTAAGTTTTGGAGGCTTTGAGAGTTATATTATTGCAAGAACGTTGGCTGATCACTTGGAAAATGAAGTTGGAGTTGGTGTATGGAGATGCAGAATGAAAACTTTTTTGACTCCGCCCGAGTCTTATTCAGAAATCAGTGAATTGGGTACTGGAGGCTGATGGCCGTGGCGATCTAAATCTAGCAGGGAAGCCTTTGATTGTTAGTGTGGGACTCAAGAATCCTTTTATGATGGATCAAAGGAGGAGGTCAACAGATCCCTATAAGCTGTATAATGTTGGAATCAATATTGGGATGAGCAGAGATGAGCTCCTTGTTGGCTGGAGTGGCCCTTCTTTGGGTATTGACTTTTTCATTGACCCTTTTGATGCAACGTGCAGAATCCGTTTCACCTAGGATGTTGCATTTGCATTTAAAAGTCAAAACAAGCGTGCGGTGATCAAATGTTGAAAGAAGCGTAGGCTGATATTGAAGAATACAATTGCTTGATTTCTTATTCAACTCAACGTTACAATATATACAGAAGAATAGCTAAAACTAAGCCTAAGAAAGGGGAAAGGGAAGGAACTATACAGATCACCTAATCCCATAAAAATCTCACAAGATAATACTATTACCAAGAATAGGAAATAATAAAGGAAAGCATATAAACTAATGTATAAACTTATTACCCTCCCTCAAGTTGGAGCATGCAGGTCAGTGATGCCCAAATTGCTAAGCAAGTGATGAAATGGCGCCTGCCCCAAAGCCTTGGTGAAAATGTCTGCCAATTGTGTGCTTGTATGAACATATGATGGAAGAAGAGTGTCATTCATGATCTCATCACGGATAAAGTGGCAATCTACTTCGATGTGTTTGGTCCTCTCATGAAAAACCGGGTTGTTAGCAATGTGAAGTGCAGATTGACTATCACAAAAGAGATTGATGGGTTGTTCATGCGGAACACGCAGATCATGAAGTATTCCTTTTAACCATTTGAGCTCACAAGTAATGGATGCCATAGCTCTATACTCGGCCTCGGCGGAAGAGCGCGAGACGATGTGTTGCTTATTGGTTTTCCAAGAGATAGGGGATGTGCCGAGAAACACGATCCATCTGGATAATGAGCGACGTGATTGAGGACATGTGGCCCAGTCGGAGTCGCACCATCTGGTGAGCTAATGTTTGGCATCGGTTTTGAGGAGAATCCCTTGACCCGGGTGAGCTTTGAGATATCGAACTACCCGAAGTGCTGCATGCCAATGATCTATGGTTGGAGCTTGCATGAATTGAGATAGAATGTGCACCGAGTAAGCAAGCTCAGGTCGAGTAAAAGAGAAATAGATAAGCCGTCCAACGAGTCGTCGATAGGATTCAGGATTATTATAGAGCGGATATGTGGACTTGACCAATTGATGATGAGAATCCATAGGAAAAGCAGCGGGTTTTGCTCCAAGAAGCCCGGATTCTCTGATGATATCGAGAGCGTATTTTCGTTGACATAGGTAGATGCCTTGCGAGGAACGAGAAACTTCAATTCCAAGGAAGAACTTCAACACCCCTAGATCCTTCATCTTGAAACAAGAACTAAGATAAGATTTGAATTTGGTCACCACGGTGCCATCATTACCAGAGATGATTAGATCGTCAACATAGACCAAAACATGTAGTTGTACGAGGCCATGGTTGGGTAAATAATGAATAGTCGGAATAAGATTGACGAAAGCCATACCTTTTCAAAGACGTGGATAGCTTTGCAAACCAACATCGAGGAGCTTGTTTGAGGCCGTAGAGTGACTTTTGGAGTTTACAGACCAAACCGGGGGTTGAAGTGTGGAAGCCCGGAGGCGGCTTCATATAGAGTTCATCATTTAGATCGCCGTGGAGGAACGCATTATGAACGTCCATTTGGTGTAACTCCCAGTTACGAATGGCTGCCACGGCTAAGAAAGTACGCACCGTGACCATTTTGGCAACAGGGGCAAAGGTCTCGGAGTAGTCAATCCCTTCAACTTGGCGATTTCCGAGAATGACCAAGCGAGCTTTAAACCGTTTGACGGATCCATCAGATTTGTGCTTGATCTTATAAATCCACTTGCATCCCAGGGCTCGTTTTCTCGGGTGGTAAGGTTGTTAATTTCCAAGTCTGGTTTTCTTCAAGAGCTTGCATTTCGAGCTTCATGGCGTCTCGCCACCGAGGATCTGTCATTGCTTGAGCGAAGGAGGAGGGCTCGACAGCCTCGGTAATGGCTACGAGAAAGCTGCAATGACGAGACGAGAATCTGTTAGTAGAGAGATAATTAGCTAACGGATATGGATTACCTGAATTTGAAGGTATTGGATCCGTTTTGTGCAGGATGGTCGCCGTGTTGGTGACGTAGTCGGTCAGTTTGGATGGTGGTCTGCGGATCCGTTGGCCACACCCGGCAGTGGGTTCGGGTGTCGTGGTAGGAACTTCGGTAAGAGCTTGAGCCGGTGCCAGATCATTGTTGCTGTTGGTGTGTGCAGGAACCGCATCAGCTTGATCAGAAGTGCCGCTGCTTGTGTGTTGTTGAGGCTGCTCAGAAGTGTTGGTGGACGGCTGAGGTTGATGAGTGTTAGCAGGGAGCTGCGCAGGAGCGCCTTGTGCTATTTCATCATCGTCATAGGTTGTGGGAAACAATTACCCCGGTGATTGTGGTGAGGGATTAACAACAGCATATGGAAATTATTTTTCAAAGAATACAACATCCCTGGAAATTAAGAATTCATTAGTTTCAAGGTCGTACAACCTCCAAGCTTTCTTACCGGCGGGATAACCGACAAAGGTGCAACGGCGACCTCGTTATGCAAATTTGTCTCTACTTTGCTGTCTATTATGAGCATAACACAATGAACCAAAGGTTCGCAAATGATGGTAAGAAGGCGTAGCATTATTAAGTAGTTCGTATGGAGTTTTACCATGAAGAAGACGAGATGGAGTCCGATTAATCAAATAACCAGCCGTTAGAACACATTCACCCCAAAAAGTAATGGGTAGATTACCTTGAAACCGGAGGGCCCGAGCCATGTTAAGAATATGTCGATGTTTTCGCTCGACCCTCCCGTTTTGTTGAGGTGTACCTGCACAAGATGTTTGGAAGAAAATACCTTGCTCAAGAAAATACGAGTGCATACAAGTAAATTTGGTCCCGTTATCACTTCGAAAAATCTTGATTTGCTTGCCAAATTGGCACTTAACATACGCCAAAAATTGAAGAAGAGGACGCATAACAAATTTCTTATCTATAAGCAAATAAATCCAAACGGCACGAGTGAAGTCATTGACAATGGTAAGGAAATAATGAGCACCGCAAGATGAAGCCATTTTATACGCCCCCCAAAGATCACAATGAATCAAATCAAAACTATTGTTTGCAATGTTATCACTTAAAGAGAAAGGACTACGGGTATGTTTCGCACGTTGACAAACATCACATGCTTTATTGTGTTTTTCAATACTCGAAATACCAGTAAAATTCGAAAATAACTTGTGAACCTCCCATGACGGATGCCCAAAGTGATTATGCCCCAGTTCTGACGTTGAAAGGACGGAGGCTTGTAGAACAACCACCTCGGACATCGGTTGGAAATAATAAAGACGACCCCGTCGTTTACCCGCACCAATCAGCATCATCGAGATGCGGTCCTGTATGACACAAATGTTAGATGTAATGTGAACATGGCAATTAGTGTCATCCATTATCTGTGTAAGAGAAAGAAGTTCACATTGCAATTTAGGAACAAATAACACATGATCTAAAATAAGTTTAGAGTCGAGTTTAACAACTCCCTCCATTGTTGCCGAGAGATGAACTTCTGGAATTTTCCGGAGGGCCGATAGTAACTTCTGGAATTTTCCAAAGAGTGCTAAAACGCACTCTAGTACCTGTCATATGATTAGTTGTAGCGGTATCTATAATCCATAGGTTTGAAGAAGTCTTACCGCTCATGTGTTCATTAGTAGCAGATTTTTGGCTGCTCAAAAGATCATTGAGGGACTGAATTTGATGACTCTGCAGACCCGGAATGCTTCGAGCCTCTGCTTCAAGAGTTGCGTCATCAGCGGTGGAGTTGTGAGAGGCCTGTACAGCATTGGCACAACCATGAGTACCACGGCCACGACCAACACTTGGTCCAGATCTGTTGGAGTTGGTTTGGCCTCGATTACCTTCGCAAGAGTCGTCTTTGGATCTCCACCAGTCTGGATAGCCAACGAGTTTGAAGCATCCAGACGCAGCATGGCCGCGACGATGGCAGTGAGAGCAAGTAGTGTTGCGATCGGGATTTTTCGAACGCCCTTGAGAGTTTGAATTGGAGGAATTGTGTCCTTTAATCAAAGGTGCAATTACTGATTATGAAGTGGGACCGTTTATAGAGATATTTAATCCGGTGATTTTAGGTAGTCATAGTGCTTTGCTAGAAACCAACTATGATTTATAGACTATATGTTATAAAGTATGTCATAAAGTCTATTGCTATTATTACCGGGTCCTACGAGGTCACACCCTTAGAGTTTGGACTGAATCAGTTTATTGGGAGACATATTATATAAAGTATATAATATACAGTTATATAGGATATAACTTGGGAGATAAGGATTGTTAATAATAAAGTGTTATTATTAATAATAAAAGAAATACTTATTTAGAAAATAAGATATCTACACCTGATATTATAAAAGGAGGGCTTTCTAAGAGAAAACCTTAACTCAATAATAACCCAAGGTTGCCGTACACATCTCTTGCTCTCTCCTTCGTTCGCCTTCGTTCCTCGCTCTAGCAACCGAGTCCCAGGCGATCCAGATCCAATCTCGGGTGGACCAAATAGAGGAGTCACACGTGAGGCTCTATTCTCTCCATTCCAGCAGGCTGAAACACGCATCAAAAGGTATTTGATTCTTCCTATCTATGATCTATTTGGTTTATGCATGAGATCCATGGTTAGATGTTAGAAAATCGTTTCCTGAAATTCCGCTTTACGCATCTAAAATCCCAACAGTGGTATCAGTTGCCTCTTGCATAAATTGATTAGATGAAATTTGAAGTTTTAAATTTTGATGCATGTTCATGATTGTCTTGATTCAAATTAAGTGGAAAATTGATATGTAGATTAAATTTGCATGATTAAAATTTAGATTTTGATCGATTGGATTAACAAAGTCTAGAACTTTCAATATGTATATGCATGTAAAATTGATCTACCCATATTTGATTCATATATGATTTAATTATGCAAGAGATATGATTTTTTGGCATGTTTTAAATTATTAGATGAAGATTTGATTTTCATAAGATGAATCAACTACCCAAATTCTGGTTTTTGTTAAAATCTAATTTTTATCGAATTGTTTGGCATGTCCGGTGGCTGATTTTCATAAGATGATACTCTTCTTTAAATTGTTAATTGCGGCATGTTCGGTGGCTGATTCTCACAAGATGATATTATGCTTTAAATTGTTAACGCACTGTTGGTCAGCTTTCCAGATTTGATTTTAATAAGATATCATGTCTACTAGAATTTATATGATATCATATTCCACTTCAAAGAACTATTCGGATGTATCACGTGGAATTATTCTGCTCACATGGATGTATCACTTTGAACTGTTCGGATTTTGATATTAAATCTACTATATAATAACTAAAGCAGAATCGCGTCTACACAGGCACGCGCCCCGAGATTGATCCTGCTTTTGTCGTTGCCACGTGTCACATTGAAATTAATTTGCCCACGTGTCACCCGTCCAGTAAATGTTGCTATTTTTTGGAAAACTCTATGATTCTGAGATTATGTTTGTACGTTTATTATTGGCTATATAATTTTGCAAAATTAGATTTTCCAAAAAAAATCTAACCTGTAATACAATCAGAAATAATCTAATTTTTACTATAACCGATTTATTAAACCTGTAATACAATAAATTTTGCTTTTAAATTACCCTACAACATTCAGAAAAAAAATATGAAAAAACATGCATAAAACTTCAACAACAAAAACCACAAAAACCACAAATATAACAACACAATGCAACAAAGCCTGCACATATATTACAAAACCACACACATATTAACCTAAATATGAAGCATAAAAAAATTACAAGCATTACACAAAATATTGCACAAAACTTATAAAACCTGCATATACATTAAAAAATTGCATAAAAACTGAAACAAAAATGTGTCATTTCTCTGTTTCCCCGTGTCAGAAATTCTGCAAATAACATCTCCATAAATAGCAAAACTGATTACAAGATCTGAACAAAAAAGTCAAAAAACAATATAGAATCATTATCAGCAGTGCAGAATAGTTTATGTACAAAATTAAAAAGATTACTAGGAAGATCTGATATTGAAAAATATGTGCATTCCAAAAATAAAAATATGAACATGAGTTTCTACCGAAACTTATAATAGAAGACTCTACATCTCTTTCACATATTCGTCTATAAATCTCAAGCTTCTCAGTTTTTTTCAGCAGATAAACTCCAACATAATACAGACATTTAAGAGGTAATGCTTATATCTTGTGTAATGCTTATATTATTTCAAACAGAACTTCAGTTTTGTTTTGTAGGGATTGAGATTTAACATTTCAAACAACAATGAATGTATGATTTATTTTCTTTGTTTCAATTTTATTCAAGAAATCCAGAACTCAATTACAAGGTAATAATTCAGAACCTATATAATTCAGAACGTGTAGCAAGAGGTTAGGGCATGAATAATGTTCGATTTATTATGCTTCATTATATGCATTTAGAACTAGATCTAGATGTGTTCACTTTTTTGATTTAGGGCTACTCGATGTTTGTACATGACATGTTTTAACAAGTGAGACAAAGCAATCGAGAAAAATCAGTTTTAAACTAATCTAAAGAAACATGTAATGTATTTATAATGAAAAATGTTCAATGGATTATGTTTCACTCTATTCATTTAGAACTAGATATAGATGTGTTCATTTATTTGATTATAGTTGTGATACAACTATAATACTAATTACTCCATGCAAAACATCATGCAGGTCTTGGTGAAGGGCTCATATGCAATCAGACAATGGAAAACAATTGCAATTTTAGTCTCCAAATTTCTATTACAACATAGCTAATAGCTACAAGGAAGGTACCTTACCATTCAGTATGAGTGCATTTCTATTATTCTGAATATTTATGTTTGAAGATGTATCTATTAAATATATTCAAGTGACCTAAGATTTATTTAAGACATTTCAAATTAAATATCAATACTGCATTTGATAATAAAACAGATATCATATTCACCCAAAAAATGAATAAAACAAATTAACATATGTACACCAAATATGAAGTATCTTTCTTAAATAACCTATATATAATTTATGAAACAGAATTAGCAGAATAAAACATAGAGAAATGAAGTTTTATATCACTTTTCAGTTGATTATGTTAGGGATAAACCCGCATAACTTCTTCCTTGAAGGTCTTCTTTTTGTATCTGTAACCGTTTAGTTGTGGAAATTGCATTTGGTTGAACCCTCGAAAACAAACCCAAAATAAAATAATCAGATCTGTAAACTAATAGACAAAGAAATAAAGAGAGAAATAGAGATTGAGGAGGGAGGGAGAAAGAGAGAGAGAGAGAGAGAGAGAGAGAGAGAGAGAGAGAGAGAGAGAGAGAGAGAGAGAGAGAGAGAGACTTCTTACATTTATGTGCTTTGGATGTCATCCTATCATATGCCATGGATCTTAAACCCTGTTGTGTATTCGTATGTTATTAAAACGAACAAAATGTATTAATACCAGGTATATAAATAATAGTATATAGTTATTGAACATATAAACTGGCCTACTTATTCATTGTTTGTATTGTTAATCTCGGACATAAATCTCCTCAGCACCAGCGTTGCTGTTGTTTGAATGTTAAAAAAGAGAAATACAAAGTCAAGCTCAGTTTTGCAGGAGAATGTAGGTGGTCAAGTTTTTGTTTCGGATATAGATTTGTAAATGTTAAAGAGAGATATTCTGACAAAGAAAAAGAGAAAGAGATATAAGCTGTCAAATTTTCTAGATATGTTAATGTGAGAAAGAGTAATAAAGAAAGATATATATATATATAGACAGAGACAGTGACACACACACACACACACACACACACACACACACACACACACACACACACACACACACACACACACACACACACACACACACAGAGAGAGAGAGAGAGAGAGAGAGAGAGAGAGAGAGAGAGAGAGAGAGAGAGAGAGAGAGAGAGAGAGAGAGAGAGAGAGAGAGAGAGAGAGAGAGAGAGAGAGGTTTACAGTTTAGACAACGGGAGAGAGAGAAAGAGAGTGAGAGACTGAATCTAATAATAAAGAGAGAACATATATTAGAGCAAATACTATATTTTTAAACATTGAAATGGGCAAAAAAGCATTATAAATCAATTCATTCCAGAAAAGTTATAAAAAAATCATGAAAAAAAACAAATATCAGACTTTAACAAAAAAAGATTAAGTGAAGCATGCATTAAATTTTATGAAATAATGTATGTCAAATTATATTATGTATAAAGTCTAAAATAAATTAACACAATATTTCATTTGGGCCTTTTAGTCGTCTTCCAATGGATCAATTCAGGCCAGAAAACTTATAAAAAATCATGAAAAGAAAAAATATTAGACTTAAAAAAAAAAGATTTAAGTGAAACATGCATAATAGTCTTTTATAGAGTAATCTATTTCAAATTATATTGTGTATAAAGTCTAAAATCAATTAACCAGAAGAAAATTACTCAATGTTTTGATTCATATCACAGTAATGAATCAGAAAAAAAAACATTATTATTCAGGATAAGGAATGAGAGAGAGAGAGAGAGAGAGAGAGAGAGAGAGAGAGAGAGAGAGAGAGAGAGAGAGAGAGAGAGAGAGAGAGAGAGAGAGAGAGAGAGAGAGAGAGAGAGAGAGAGAGAGAGAGAGGTCTAGGCACACCTTAATTACTGAATCACTCATTAACACTTCCTCTACCAACAACTCAAATTCTGATGAGGAATAACGTTGTAGCCCAAGGCTTAATGCTCCACCTGCCTCTAGCTGAATTTGCCCTTGAACCTACATAATAGAAAAATAGAATATCTCAAAATGAATTCAAAGGAAATACAAGTGTTGCAATATCAAAACTGCTAAATGCATATATTTTGATCACACTCTATCAGAGTAGTTCAAGATTTGGCCTGAACAGAAACACGGCATAACCACTTGGCAGCGATGTCACATAAGTTTTCATATTTGATGTACAACAATATAGTAACTAACAACACAAGGAATTTTCATATTTGATGTACATAAGAAAGAACAGAGAAAAAATAGCATCGAGAGAGAGAGAGAGAGAGAGAGAGAGAGAGAGAGAGAGAGAGAGAGAGAGAGAGAGAGAGAGAGAGAGAGAGAGAGAGAGAGAGAGAGAGAGAGAGAGAGAGAGAGAGAGAGAGAGAGAGAGAGGACTTATTATTCGTATCTATAAGTTATAATGGGCCAATATGCTCATTCCTAATTGTTTAAATTTTTACCAACCAATTGTTAAGTCTGATAAAATTTTCAATGGGTAAAAATATATTTGGCCCAATAAACCCAACACAGTAAACATATATTTGGCCCAATAGGCCCATCACATGGTTAAATGTTTTCCAGGGTTTTCTAGAAAATATCTATAGTGTTCAGATTACACTTGGGAATAAAAAAATATTCTCAGCCATTGGAAGTAATAATATTAATATATAAATATTCGTTAAGATTTAATATTAGATTTTACTTTATTAATTTATTCTGAAATCATTTTTTATCTGTTTGGTTTCAAACAATTAATGACAATAATAGATCTCATACAAGTAATCTGAACATATATAAAAATATAAATCAATGAATGAGGAAAAAAGGTTTTTTTTTTTTGTAGAAACATTTATAAAACAATGAACCAGGAAGAAAAAAGCAACTGCGAATGCAAAATCCAATTTGAAATTTGTTTACCAGTTTTAGGGTACACAGAGAAATAGATAGAGATCTCAATGAATTAGACGACAAAAATTGTTAGTATAGTTTAATAGAAACATGTTTTCAAAAATTAAGCATTTTAAACATCAAAAAATTTAGAGAGAGAGAGAGAAACCGGACTTACATTTCTCGGTTTTGGAGTTAGCCAGAAAGTTCTTCCATATCTCCTCATCAACCGCGTCGATGGGTTCTTCCAGATCTCCAACCCAGAATAGCCTTTCCATCAATTTTATAGTATATAAGCCAAAGATCTGTTTCCAGAGAACATAAACCATAAAGATAGCGAGAGAGAGATTTAGGGCGAGAGCAATAGAGATAAAGAGACATAGATCTTACCTTTCAAAGATCTGGATCTCAGAATCACCCTCTTCTTCCAGATCTGATCACCATCTCTTGAGACATTTTGTAGTATATCTTTTCCTTGCATGTCGACTTTGGACAACAATGGTGGTGGATCTTTTTTTTAGGGTTGTCTGAAACAGATCTGAAGACGACGGCTTTTCTCTTCGAGATTACAATTTTTATGGTGGTGGGGAACAGAGGAAGACAAACTTGATGTTGTTTAAGGTGATTTAGAGAAAGAGGAAGAATAAAAATGGAGGTAGAGATTATGTTGTTTGGAGAAAAAGATGGTGAAGTTTGATGAAGAACAGGTAAAGAGAGAAAGGAAATGGAAGCGGCGGAAGAGGAAAGTGCTGAATGTGGTAGGGTTTCCGTAAAAGCGTGATATTTGTTTGTTACATGTGGCAGTGAACCAGGTCAATTAAATTGGCAGACCTAATAGGCCAGATGAAGCCAGTCGGACAAGCCCAATAACGAAGCCGAAATAAAACGGGCTAATTTCATTTAATAAACTTTAAACCCATCAGCCAAATATGTTGTAATTGGGCTTTAAGCCCATTAACGAAACCTAATTTCGATCTGGAAAGTTTCGATCTCTTTTACCATTCACCTTCTTCAACCCCCACCCAACTCACCCCGACCTCCTGTGTTTAAGCAGATCAGATTAAGACATGATTCATCAACATTCAAATCATTTTTTTTGTTTGGTTTGCTCGCACAAATACTTCCAGTTATGCACAAATTTTCGAACCCCTAATTCGAACCCTAATAGAAACCCTAACTCAGATTTCAGGATAAATTGAGAGTAACAAGAGCAAATTAGATGAATCAAATCCTAATTCTCCATAATTGCACCCAAGTTCGCACAGAATACAAAACAAATTTGAGCAAAATCACACGAAGCCGAAGAGAAATATAATATTTAAAAAAAGTTAAAGGCTTACCGTTCTGACGAAGACCCAAAAGAAGCCAGCGGTGACTTGTCACCGGAGATGCAGAGGCTTCCCACGAAGTCGAAGAGCACACCGAAGAGAAGCCCATCGCTTGATTCTCAGAGCTCATCGGGGAGGAGACGATTGTGGTAAGAGATTAATCACTGAATCGGTTTGAGGAAGGAGCCAACTCGCCGGATTTACAGAGAAACCTCTATTTTCCGATGAGCTCTGAGAAGAAAACTCCGGCGTTCGAGTCCGGTTTGGGGGAGGAGACGAGTGAAGTGAAGACAGGTTCAGTGAATCGATCCGGGCTCACAGGAGGTGAGAGGGAGATTCAGATGGGTATCATCGACAGAGAATATAAGAGTTAAATAATAAGATAGAAAATATAAAAGGAAGATGAGAATTAATCATAAACTTCGGGGGTATCAACAGGAAACTTTTTAAATCTGGGACATCATCAGGAATAACCTTAATCATTTATATATAGGACTTTTCATGATATTTAATAGAACCTAATTACGTCATATGACACTCTCTCATTAAAATCGCCATATGGCATCCCCTCATTAAAACCGTCACATGTTATTTTCTGCTTTTTTATTTTTAAAATAAATCTAATTATTAGTTAAAGATTATTATCATAAACCTATTACTAATTTTTTCCTAATTTAAATACAAATCAAGAATAAATATTACACGTTTCACAGAGATTACAAATCCAAAATTTCTTAATTATATACAAATTCAAAATTTCCTGATTATATACAAATCCAAAATTTTCTAATCTACTATATATATATTAAACTAGAACCTAATTACGCCACATGACACTCTCTAATTAAAATTGTCACATTATACTCCATCATCAAAACCTTTGTAATACCCACACCACATTGGGCCGGCCCATCACAGGGCTGCAGCCCATACACCCCAACCCATCCTTGGTAGCTCCTCCTAATTAATTAGGAAGCTATTTCCAAGAGGTTGTTCGTGAGGCTCGAACTCGAGACCTCCCGCTTTAACAAGAAGTCCAACACCCTCTTGTTACCAATTGTGCTGCAGCGCAATTGGTAACAAGAGGGTGTTGGACTTCTTGTTAAAGCGGGAGGTCTCGAGTTCGAGCCTCACGAACAACCTCTTGGAAATAGCTTTCTAATTAATTAGGAGGACTAAGGATGGGTTGGGGTGTATGGGCTGCAGCCCTGTGATGGGCCGGCCCAATGTGGTGTGGGTATAACAAAAAAGTACACTTTATGTTGGTGCCTGACCTTGCCGACAACGGGCCTGACAGACACCCCGACACTGCCATCCTTAACAGGCCTGTAGGCCGTGTACCCCAACCCTTCCCCCTAACACGGGTAGATTGTTGGTGAGAGTCGAACACGCGACCTCTCCACCCTTTATCAAGCGCCTAAGCACCTTGATACCAATTGTACTGCAACACAATTGGTATTCACTCTTTGTGGGGAGTGGATAAAGGGTGGAGAGGTCGCGTGTTCGACTCTCACCAACAACCTGATGGAACTGGCCACCATTAATTTGGTGTAGGCCACCAGAGATGGGTTGGGGTACATGGGCTGCGGCTCATGGAGTGTCTCATGTTGGGCTAGGCCCGTGGCTTGAGCACTCACATAAAAGTGTACTTTTTTGTAATACCCACACCACATTGGGCCGACCCATCACAGGGCTGCAGCCCATACACCCCAACCCATCCTTGGTAGCTCCTCCTAATTAATTAGGAAGCTATTTCCAAGAGGTTGTTCATGAGGCTCGAACTCGAGACCTCCCGCTTTAACAAGAAGTCCAACACCCTCTTGTTACCAATTGCGCTGCAGCACAATTGGTAACAAGAGGGTGTTGGACTTCTTGTTAAAGCGGGAGGTCTCGAGTTCGAGCCTCACGAACAACCTCTTGGAAATAGCTTCCTAATTAATTAGGAGGAGCTACCAAGGATGGGTTGGGGTGTATGGGCTGCAGCCCTGTGATGGGCCGGCCCAATGTGGTGTGGGTATTACAACCTTAACATGTTATTTTTTGTTTTTTCAATTTTTTAAAATAAATCTAATTATAAATAGACAATTATTATTCTAAACGTATCACTCATTTTTTTCTAATAAATACAAATCAATCACAAAGATTACAATTTAATCACAAAGCTTACAAATTCAAAAATTTCTAATTATATACAAATCCAAAATTTTCAATCTACTATATATATACTAGAGTATAACCTAATTACGCCACGTGATACTCTCTCATTAAAACCGCCACATAACACTCCCTCATTAAAATCGCCACATGGAATTTTATGCTTTTTTCATTTTTTTTAAATAAAAGTAATTAAAAATCAAAGATTATTATCCTAAACCTATCACTCTTTTCTAATTTAAATTCAAATAAAGAACAAAGTTTACAAGTTAATCACAAAGATTATAAATAAACATTTCCTAATTGTATACAAATCTAAAATTTCCTAATCTACAATATATCTACTAAACTATAACCTATTTACACCACATGACACTTCCTTATTAAAACTGTCACATGTTATTTTTTGTTTTTTCAATTTTTTAAAATAAATCTAAATATGAATAAAAGATTATTATCCTAAATCTGTCACTCATTTTTTCCCTAATTTAAATACAAAACAAACACAAAGATTACAAATTAATGACAAAGATTACAAATCTTAAATTTCCTAATTATATATAAATCCAATTTTTTTAATCTACTAAACTAGAACCTAATTACGCCACACGACAATCATGTCAAACAAGGAAGAATATTACATACAACAATATTGGATATACAATTTTGATTCCTCACATGATTATGTCATCCTCATACACTTCAAACCCTTTTGGGTTTCAATGAAGACAATGTTTCTTGAGTGTCTGTTTTGCTATGACGATAAACAAGAGCTAGGTTCATTCTATTGCAAATGCCAGTTTGTATCTTTCACGCTCTGTTTTCACTCTTGATTAGTTTTTTGTTGCATCATCCAGAGTTACTAGCAAGAAAGGTTTGTAGATTTTGATATACGACAAAAAAAAAAATCTAATACTACAACTAATGTAGTATACAAGAATTTTTTTAAAAATAATTATTAACAATTTTGAACATCTTATGATATTTTATGTTTAGGGTTTCATTTGTATAAGATTAACATTTTGATTATGCTTTATCATTTTAGTATAATTGATGTTAGAGATGTGGCTATCCCCATTTCAAAATTACTTAACCAATTTTTACTATTAATAAAATTATAGAAAGTTTTGTATCTCTTTCAATAATATTTTGTCAATTTGTTTAATATTTTGTATTCAATTAGTTTTTTTAGATTTGCATTTGTCTACTTCTATAACCGTCACTACCTAAATAATAATATATTAATTAAATATATAATTTAAATATACTATTTTTGTAAATGTAAGAAAAAATAAACAAATCCCGTGCAAGGCACGGGTACTACACTAGTTTATGTAATACAAGAATATCTAACCTCACGTGGAATTGTTCTGCTCACGGTGGAATTGTTCTGCTCGCGGTCCCGTGGTGGCTGATTCGGGCCGGACCCGGATCGGTCCGCAGCGGCAGTTTGGGTCGATGGATGCGGTTTGGTCCGGGTATGACTCGGACGCGACTCGGTCCGGATGGGTAGATTTGGCGTTTTAGGATAATTTCCTAAAATATAAGATAAGATCTTATTTGTCTAATTATATAATATTTGATATTATCTACAATATAATTTTCTAAAAGTTGTTAGGATAGATTTCCACTAGATAAAGATAAGGATATTTGATATCTTATCTTGTTTATGCATATCTTATCCAATAATGTATTTTAATGATTAATTATGATTAATTCTATATACTACTTTTAATTTGAATTAAGAATTTGATATTAAATTATTTATGTCATGAGATGATTTATTCAATTTGATATATTTTTAGTTAAATTAGTTAATGTTATTAATTAGATTAATATTATTGATAATATTTGATATTATTATTACATGCATGTTTTATGATATTATTGCTTGTATGAGGTGACTAGTATGGCCCACACTAGGATAGATAAATACGATATGTGTATCGTTATGTTTTTCTTGTACACGATCTGCGTATTGTTATGTATTTTTGTAATTTAAATTTCTGCAAGAGAATTTATTTCAATTATATGTAAGACAAGAAGAAGAAGATCCTAAGAAGACCAAAGGATGGAGATCCATGGAGAATACTAAGGATGGAGATCCAAGAGTAACAAGAGCCATGAAGATTAGATCTTTAATTTTGGTTTTTAGGGGCCATACTAGGATCACATTAATTACTGCATTACTTGAATGCTTTATTTTCCACTTTGCATGTTTGCTTGTTTGTTTATGCTATTTTATTCACTAGTAAATAAACAACCATTCCATGCTTAAGTCCCTTAATAGAATATTGAGATCATGCCTTTTCATATCATAACCATGAGGCCCTTGGGATTCGTTGGATAGTTTTCGCCCTAGCGAGGTGTCCTTCCTTGACCTTGGGATAGTGCGGGTATGTCTAATAGGGGCATACTGTCTTGGTATGGTTACACTCAACAAGAGACCAAAAGGCTCAGTTTTGGATCTTGAGGCATAAGGATGAGTCTGACATAAGATGTGGCCATCAACCAAGAATTATAAGGTGTTATAATTAGTAACGGGTTTACTTACCTTGATTACATGAGACTTGGGGAAGTGCCTTAGTACGCTCGAGTTTCATCTAAGATAGGATCTTGGAATCATTTTACTCACAAGGGACAATTTAATTGAGTAGAATGTGCAATAACTTACTGTTTATAGTTGGTCTAAATTTTAAGTTCTTGTATGTCAAGCATAATTTATCTACATGTTTTATTCCGTTTTGTAGTTACTATGTCTTCTGAACACCTCAAATTCACTCTCCGCTCAATTGTTGAGAAAAACAAGTTGAACGACACAAATTTCATTGATTGGGAAAGACATATGAGAATCAGTCTCAGGTCTGAGGGACAAGAGGATGTCCTTGAAAACCCCATCCCAGAGTTGATTGTCACATCATCTGATAAGGATAAGGCAAGTCACAAAAACCTGGAAGAAAAGAAGAGGGGAACAGTCTCCACTTCAGGTATTTATGTTACTGAAATCTTATCAACCAAGTCTCATTATTGGATATTAGATTCAGGATGTGGTTCTCACATTATTTCGAATGTGCAAGGACTAAGAAATAGGAGACGGTTGCAGAAGGGTGAGATATATCTCCGCGTTGGAAATGGAGCAACGGTTGATGCACTTGCCATTGGAGATTATAGTCTACCTCTACCTTTTGGCTTAGTTTTAGAACTTTATAATTGTTATTTTGTTCCTTCTATTACTAAGAATTTGATTTCAATTTCAGTTTTGAACCTTGAGGGTTATGAATTTGTCATTAAGGATTGTTTTTCCATTTATAAGAATGACATTTTCTATGCTCGAGCACATGTGAGTAGTAGTGGACTATACATGCTGGATCTCAAATCTGAAATTTATAATGTTTATACAAAGAGGCAAAAGTCGAATATAAGTGAAGCCAATCTATGGCATTGTCGCTTGGGTCACATTAGCATCAAACGCATGAAGGAACTCCAAACGGTTGATAGCCTAAAGTTATTTGATTTAGAATCATTTGAAACATGTGAGTCATGTCTGATGGGCAAGATGACAAGGTCACCTTTTACTGGTACGAGTGAGAGGACTACTGAGCTCTTAGCTCTCATACATATCGATGTGTGTGGACCTATGAGCACAGAAGCTAGGAGAGGCTATCGATACTTCATTACATTTACTGATGATTTTAGTAGATATGGGTATATCTACTTAATGAAGCATAAATCTAAGTCCTTTGAAAAGTTCAAAGAATTCCAGAATGAAGTTGAGACACAGACTGGCAAGAAGATAAAGGCACTCCGATCAGATCGAGGGGGCGAATATCTGAGGCAAGAATTCGACCATCACTTGAGAAGTTGTGGCATTTTGACACAATTGACTCCACCAGGGACGCCACAGTTGAATGTCGTATCTGAGAGGAGAAATAGGACATTGTTAGACATGGTCCGCTCAATGATGAGTTTTGCTGATCTTCCTACATCTTTTTGGGGATATGCCCTCACCACTGCTACGTTCACACTAAACAGGACTCCGTCACGATCAGTTGACAAGACACCACATGAAATATGGTATGGAAAAGTTCCTAGCTTGTCATTTCTGAAGGTCTGGGGATGCGAGGCTTATGTAAAGCATTTACTATCTGATAAGCTAGCACCCAAATCAGACAAATGCTTCTTTATAGGTTATCCCAAGGAAACAAGGGGATATTATTTCTACAATCCCGTTGAGAACAAAGTGTTTGTTGCTCGGGATAGTGTCTTTTTGGAAAAAAGATTTCTTTTCCAAGAAGCCAAGTGGGAGAAATGTTCAGCTTGATGAGATTCAAGCTGAGCAACAAACCCAACAACATGAGGACATAGACGATGTCACTGAGGAACTTGACTTTGGAGGCGTACCTTCTCAAAGGGAAACCGTCCAAATCCAAGATGTAATTCCTCAAGTTGATGAAGCACCTGAGGTCCTGCATACAGATGTGGTCAAACCAACAGCTGAAGTCTCTCATATTGTTGGACCATATTGGAGATCAGAACGGCTAAGGCAACAACCTAGACGTTATGAGGATTACGTCTTGACTGCTAGCATTGACGTTATACTTTTAGAGAACGGCGAGCCTGCGACATATAAGCAAGCAATGGCGGACCCCGACTCCGAGAAATGGCTGGAAGCCATGAAATCCGAAATGGACTCCATGTCTGAAAATCAAGTATGGGACTTGATAGATTTGCCTGATGGGATAAAACCCATTGGATGCAAATGGGTCTTTAAGATCAAGACAGACAAGGATGGAAACGTTTCTGTCTATAAGGCAAGACTAGTTGCCAAAGGATTTAGACAGGTTCATGGTACTGACTATGATGAAACGTTTGCACTGGTCGTTATGATCCGATCCATTAGGATACTCCTAGCGATTGCCGCTTATCATGATTATGAGATTTGGCAAATGGATGTCAAGACCGCTTTTCTAAATGGGTATTTAGAAGAGGATGTATACATGATGCAACCAGAAGGTTTTGAGGATCCAGAAAATCCTAGGAGAATATACAAGCTTAAGAAGTCCATTTATGGACTTAAGCATGCATCCAGGAGTTGGAATCTTCATTTTGATGAAGTGGTCAAAAAGTTTGACTTCATCAGATGCGAAGAAGAGCCCTGTGTCTACAAGAAGTTTAGTGGGAGCAAAGTGGCCTTCCTAGTTCTGTATGTGGATGACATACTACTCATTGGGAATGACATTCCTATGCTGGAGACAGTTAAGGAGTGGCTTAAGAAGTATTTCTCAATGAAGGACTTGGGAGAGGCTGAGTACATATTAGGCATTAAGATCTATAGAGATAGATCTAAGCGACTTATTGGTCTGAGTCAGGGAACTTATATAGATAAGGTCCTTGGGAGATTCAATATGATGAACTCTAAGAAAGGGTTCTTGCCTATGCATCATGGCTTACATCTCAGCAAGAGACAGTGTCCTAAGACACCTGGTGAAACTGAGAGGATGAGCAGGATTCCCTATGCCTCAGCCATAGGATCCATCATGTATGCAATGACTTGTACTCGCCCAGATGTTGCATTTGCTTTGAGCATGTGTAGCAGGTACCAATCAAACCCGGGTGATGCACATTGGTGTGCAGCCAAGAACATCCTGAAGTACTTACGAAGGACTAGGGATGATCTCTTGATATTTGGAGGTGATGACGAGCTGGTCGTCAAGGGATATACTGATGCGAGTTTCCAGACAGACAAAGATGATTTTGAATCTCAGTCTGGATACGTCTTCATTCTGAATGGAGGAGCCGTCAGCTGGAAGAGCTCGAAGCAAGGGACAGTAGCAGATTCTACAACGGAAGCAGAATACATTGCTGCTGGTGAAGCGGCTAAGGAGGCTGTCTGGATTAGGCAGTTCATAGCTGAGCTCGGTGTCGTTCCTAACACTACTAGAGCTATTGACGTCTATTGTGACAACAATGGCGCCATTGCTCAAGCCAAGGAACCTAGCTCTAGCTCCAAGTCCAGACACGTTCTGCGTAAGTATCACTTGATCAGACACATCGTTGATAGAGGTGATGTGAGGATGTGCAAAGTGCACACAGACGACAACATTGCAGATCCTTTGACCAAGCCTATGTCTAGGCCCAAGCATGATAGTCACACTCGGGTCAAGGGACTCAGACACATTAGAGAGTTCTTTTGAGATATTGTTTGTTTTATGATAAACCTTGTTTATTGTTATTACAGACTTTTATGCTTGACTTATATATATGAATTTTATATTATTATTTAATCATTGCTTGGGATTAGATAAAGTATCCAAACAATTTAACAATTATCAAATGGGCTTATCAAAACTGTTTTGGTGAATGAAACCCCATTAAGTGAATTGAAATTATAAAATTGTTAGAAGTCCATGGTCTAAGTTGTTAACTTGGATACAAATGACTTAATCAAAAGACCATATGTGAGATTGATTGATAACACCGGGTTTCATGTGTTATAGGGACATGGAGATGTCTAATCGATTACATAGATGTGTATACCGATATGTATCGGACAGACCGATCTTAGGATTCCTCGGGACTTTACTGCGGAGTTCTAGGATTATTCATGATTAGTGAGTTCCTTAGACATGAGTATGATATAGTTATCATTTGACTGCTGGTATGTCTTTGACGCTGTCACTTGAAGAGAGAGAACTGTGAAAATGCATAGCCAGGCTCGGATGGATTATTAGTAATCATCCGTACTGACAGTTTGATCTCAAGAGTTCAAGAAACGTATTTGGCGGTAAAGACGAGTTTCACATATAGTCAGATAAGACACTTTGTGACAAAGGAATTTTAACATTGCACACTTGTTTTAAGGACAAGTGGGAGATTGAAGGAATTGTGTCCTTTAATCAAAGGTGTAATTACTGATTATGAAGTGGGACCATTTATAGAGATATTTAATCCGGTGATTTTAGGTAGTCATAGTGCTTTGCTAGAAGCCAACTATGATTTATAGACTATATGTTATAAAGTATGTCATAAAATCTATTGCTATTATTACCGGATCCTACGAGGTCACATCCTTAGAGTTTGGACTGAATCAGTTTATTGGGAGACATATTATATAGAGTATATAATATAAAGTTATATAGGATATAACTTGAGAGATAAGGATTGTTAATAATAAAGTGTTATTATTAATAATAAAAGAAATACTTATTTAGGAAATAAGATATCTACACCTGGTATTATAAAAGGAGGGCTTTCTAAGAGAAAACCTTAACTCAATAATAACCCAAGGCTGCCGTACACATCTCTTTCTCTCTCCTTCGTTCGCCTTCGTTCCTCGCTCTAGCAACCGAGTCTCAGGCGATCCAGATCCAATCTCGGGTGGACCAAATAGAGGCGTCACACGTGAGGCTCTATTCTCTCCATTCTAGCAGGGTGAAACACGCATCAAAGGTATTTGATTCTTCCTATCTATGATCTATTTGGTTTATGCATAAGATCCTTTGTTAGATGTTAGGAAATCGTTTCCTGAAATTCCGCTTTACGCATCTAAAATCCCAACATGAACGAGTTCTATTTCCGGTGGTTGAAATGAGTGCCATTTGATCTGATTTGTCTTCGGTTGTCCGGTTTATGGTGCGGACTCGTTCTTCTTGAATAAGGGAAGAAGAGAAGGAAGCGGCTCGGTCGCCAACAAGCCAACAAAGTAGATCGCACCGTGCCATGCTGCGTCTGGATAGCTTACATGCCATTAGTCTATGTTGTACAAGAACACATCACGAATGCTGCATCTTGTCTTCCCATTCACCATCATTGAAGCATATTATTTGTTCTTATTCAATTAGAACCATCAACTACACAAAAACCTTAACTAATTAAAGCAAATACATCACTTAAATACAGAGAGGCCGCTGCATAACCTGATAAGTTCTAGGATGAAAAAGCATCAAGGGTGATGTAGGTTTCTGTCCATGCACTGATGAGATTAGTGTTTTTGCAGTGTTTTCTGAATATCGTTAATTTAAGTGTTCCATTATTTGCCCGTTTATGGTAAGGCTTGTAGTAGGAAGATAGGTTTAGACGTTTTCAATACGAGGGAGTAAAGCCCTTTACACATACCGAGCTCATGTTTCCCTCTGTTTACATGCATACTCAATAACCTAGGTAATTTTTACCAAATTAGAAAACATGAGCTCAGTATGTGTAAAGGGCTTTACATAATTCTACAAGGATTTTTTTCCAAACACCAGTTGCCATCACTGTCTAAATTTCCAGAGAGTGCCACCCTTGGTATCAATTCTTAGGAGTAGTAGAAAAAAATATTCTTATCACTGTTTTCATCATTCATAATAAGAACTTCATGAAACAATATATATATTCACATTATCGATTATATGATTATTGATTAGTACCTTAGATTATCATCATTTTATATCTGTCTGTCTATAAAAAAAATATTAGAGAGAACAAAACCGTAATACAGTAACTACTGGACTTATCATCAAGTATTGACATGGAAATCAATCTTAGCATCTGAAAAGGAAACGCCCACATGCCAAAGCCAAATTGGAACCTCTAAATTTCCTTGGAATGAAATGACCATACTATTTTGAATTAATTCTTCGAGTGATGGTCCATTGTCGTTCATGTCTTCCATAGCTTTCCCATAGTAATTCAAAGGAAGCATAAGGATAAGGCAAAACATAGAAGTAATTGAAAAAACCCTTTAACAACATACAAACACAATACTTTCCCTTTCTTCTTGGTGATCCTAAGTAATTTCGTTTGGCCTCCAACATTGTCAAGGATGGGGGAATACTATGGGGAGGTCAACTTAGTCTCACAACTTAGAAAAATTTATAAGACAAATGTGTAAAATCCACTGATTAAAAATATAAATATATATGATATGAACCAAATAATCCTAAATGGATCAATATCGAATTAAAATTAACTTTATTTTGCAGTTGGAGATTGAGCTAATTGATACGCTTTACTTTGTCGTGCATAACTATGAGTTGTTACTAGGATATTAGGTACCATTTGTGTGGGTTTAGAAGACATTTTAGGAGAATGGAGTTGTAGAGAAGAAGTGGTGGAAAGGATTTTAGTGGAGTATTGAAGCATTGAAGAGATGAAGGAGCAAAGAAGCCACTATAGGAGAAGGCCGCGAGCGAGAAGCAGAAGAAGTCGCAGCAGAGCCAAACCGCGGGCGCGGGAGAAGAACCGCGATCGCGGCTTACCAAGGAGACCCGCGGGAGGAGCCGCGATGGAAGGCAAGAAGCGGGAGCACACGAGACAAAACCGCGGTCGCGGTTTCAAAACCGCGGTCGCAGGTCCTTTCCTGGCGCGGAGCAGATGGGCTTTTCGGCCGAGATCTTTGTTTTATTTTATTTTATTTATTTTATTTCCTTTTATAATTTCCGGTTATTATTATTTTTAAGAGACTCTCTTTAGGTTAAATAGGTTAAGTTCTCTTTAGGTTAATCTATCATTCATTCTAGCATATTTTTATAATGGCGTTTTAGAATACTATGAAGAACTAAGTTTCCATTGTTTCGCCTGACGATTGAAGCCTTCAGTTGATTTGGTTGTAAGATTATAACTCTTGTTCTATTTCCTTTGGGTTGTATTAATTCTCTTTGAACTTATCTTTATTGAATCTTGCTGATTTCGCTAGCATGCGCAACTAGTTGATGTTAGTAATTTTCTATTGCTAGGATTTGGTTATTTCTGGTTGAAATTACTTATCTAGAGTAGCAACCACAATTTACAAGAACTGGTTGTGAATGTTTATTGTGAAGAGAATTGATTGCATGCTGAATACTGACTGGTTGTTAAGTGTTGCATGTATCCTGCTTAATTCCTATGCTTACTGCTGCTGTTAAATTGAATCTTGATAGTTTCTTGATTGTTTAATAGTTAGTATTTTCAGGGCTAGTTGACCTGTTAATATACATAAGATCGGAATAAGAACAATCATAGGATTGAATGCACTTGAGATAATCAATGATCAACCTATCATACTGAAGTGTGGATATCTGTTAGGTGGAGCACCCTCACAATCATATTTACAACAATCTTAATCACTTTCTGCTTTAATCCATTAGTTATAGAAAACCAAACAACAATCCCCCCTAGTTCCTAGTTGGTAACTTGCTTTCTTACATAGAGATAGATCCTTTGATTCCCTTGGGTTCGATCCTTACTTGCCTGCTATACTTAGTTAGGTTTTTATGGATTCTTTGATAGGCATAACGACTTTAGCCTTATCAAATTTGACATCGTTGCCGAGGAATTAAATTTTTTGTTTTTTTGTTTTTTTGTTTGTTTACCAACTGTTGTGTGGACCTGTCTTATGGTCCACATGTACTACCCCTCATTTTAATAAAGAGTATTTTGATAATTTTCCTAACTCCCGTATCACAAACCGGATTAATTTCAGAGAAGTTCAGACACTCTGTAATTTGTTTGATCTCTGTAATATTTTCCTGAGTGGTATAAAATACATTCGATGTATTTTCGGGGCTTAGAATACTCATTCGGGTGCAAAGATGTTAATCGAGTACGAATATATTTAACCCGGGGTTAAAAACTCGTACCCGTACTTAACCCGGACAAAAGAGGACAAAAGGGCCCATATTTGGCCTTGACTGCACCCGCGGTCAAGTGGCCGCACCCCGCGGTGAAGGCCAATTCTGTAAGGCGGTCTGGGGAGGCTCGCCGCACCCGCGGTGAGGCCACCGCACCCCGCGGTGTCATCATTTCTTCTCTGCGGCGCCGGACTTCAGACGTCGCGTCGTCTTCGCCTCTGCAACTGTCCCATCTGGTCGTTGTAGGCGCCTACCATGAGTCACCTGGTTGCTTGACCTCCTTGCTTGGGCTATAAAAGGAAAGGAGATGGAGTGAAGTTGAATCACAGCTCTCAAACTCTCTCTCTCAAATCTCTCATTTCCATTGTTACCGGAAAGCTCAAGCTTTCGCCGGAGTGTCGCCGGAGCTACCATAGGAGGAGAAGGTACTCTCCAAGTGGTGTTTGGAAGTGCAAGGAGTTGGGAAGTCGAAGCCCATCCTAATCGAATCCAAACGCATTGATCACAGTGAGTTCTCGTCCTCGTCGTCGTCGTCTCGCCACTGTCACGCCACCGCACCCGCGGTGGGCTGGGCTCGTGGTGTGGCTTTGGGTCTTGTGGTCTCGAGCGAGGCTTTGTTCCTTCGATTCCTTTCGTCTCTTCTTAGATTCGTATATTTGGTTATCAAATCTAACTTAGGGTCTCGTTATGGGTCGTTCCGTAGGGATTTGTTACCCAAGATTTGTCCCTGCTTCGGACCCAGAAACTCGTCATCTCTAAGCTTTGTTCAAGCTTCGTCTAATTTAAGGCAAGTGGCGGTTCGCTCTTGCTTATCATTCCATACTTCTATTAATTATCAATTGTTTAATTGTTAATTAAATTGGGATGAATTACTGGTTTCGTTGGGAACAATTTTCTTAAGATGATACGATTAAAAATGAATATTATAATAGGTTGTATATATTGCTAGAAACAACGCTATTATATCTGTTATTACCGTGATGGTATTGTTGTGGATTTTTATGCGAACTTGAAATATAGTTAGCAGTGGATTTATGTGCACTTGAGATATAGTTAGCACGAGTATTCGTAGGAGCGCTGCTTACCTTGAGAGGTAGCCGTTTCTTTATAACCCGGTGGATAGGATGTTCAAGCCCTAGCACCGTTTCTCTAGTCATGACTATCCCCTATCCGAGTATAGGGGAGGTGCGCTTAGCCGGCGTCAAACCTTTAGGGATTTATTCCCAACTATATATCTCTATATCCTGAGGGATGAGATGATTATGATAAAAGCTTATAACGTGAATATACGTTTTGGAATTAAATAAGATAAGTGTCGTTATGCACATAATTAATGAACCTTAGGGCGAGAAGTACAACTTGGAAACTCGTCCGAGACTTCGATTAGAGTAAGTCCACCTTCCAAATCTGAATTCGCATTGTGCGGTGAGGTTGGTCGTGGACCCAAATAGTCAAGTCAGTTTTAAAACGCTGGTGTGAATTATAATGTTCCCAAACATTGTCATACTTTCCGATAAGACTCAATTCGTTGGAGTCTTCGATTTATATGTTTCCGTAAGACTCATTCTTTCAGAGTCCTTTCTCTTGATCATACCTTTTCGTATTTTTTAGTAGGAGTATGGTGGTTGACTATCGTCATCGACTTTTATTCGAGAAGCGATGAGTCTAACCTAATATGACTACATAGAACCTTTCTGTTTAACCCTTGCATAGTCTTTCATTAGACTAACCAACCGGTTATATTCCCTTGCATGGTTGGATGGTGTCATCCGTCTCATACGGCACATCAGATAAACTGCAGTTCCATGAAGGCTAGAAACGACGGTGAAAGCATATGGAATTTTGAAGTGTTTTACCAAGGTTGAGATCCTAGGCATGTGATCGCTAGATCAAGAATTTTGTGTCATTTATTTTAAAAAGGACTTCCGCAGTATTAAACATGTCTTATGTTAAGACTACTCTGTATTTCTGTTGTTTTTGGATTATGGATGTAACTCCAAGACTTTGATTTAATACGAAATGTTATGATATTTCGTATTATAAATGTTGTTTTATGTTTTGTATAAACTGGTTAAGCCTTGGGTGGCTTCAGATGTGCAATTTGAGGTCACTGGCGGTAATGCTTTCAAGGAGATATTTGGGGGTGTTACACCACACTCGTGCTACTAATTCTCCAATTTTAGATCTTGATACAAAAATTGAGTGAACACTTTCCAGGAACCGCAGAGAAGTGCGTGAGCAACTCGAGATGGCTGCAGAACGGACTTTGAGGCAGCTAACTGCACCGAATATGGAACAACAACCGCTTGCTGTGCAATTTCCCGAGTTGGCTGATGGAGTCAATTTTGAGCTGAAGTCTGGATTAATTCACTTGAAACCCCACTTCCATGGGATGAATGGAGAAGACCCCAACAAACATCTTTCTGAATTCCACGCTGTCTGCACTAGCATGAAGCCAAGGGGAGTCACTAAGGACCAAATCAAGCTGAGGGCCTTTCCTTTCTCTCTGAAAGATTCGGCCAATGACTGGTTCTACTATCTGGCTCCAGGAAGCATCAATATTGGGCGGAGATGAAGAAAGCCTTTCTGAAGAAGTACTTTCATGCTATAAAGCTCAATAACCTGAAAAAGAACATCAGCAACATTGAACAACATGCTATTAAAACTTTATATGAGTACTATGAGAGATTCAAGAGGTTGATGTCAAGCTGTCCATACCATGGTTTTTCTGACCAGGATCTCATTTTATACCTATATGGAGGACTTCTTGATGATGAGCGCAGAATGGTGAACGCAGCCTGTGACGGTAATATTCTGAACAAGACGCTTGCTGCAGCTTTTGAGATGTTTTCTGAGCTATTTGAGGGCTCAAGGCAATTCAGCAAGAGAGCAAGCCTTCAAGCAGTTAAGGCCGCAGACTCTCATCCATCATCTTCACTGTAATCTAACGTGAACGAGTTGAAGGAGATGATGAGGCGTTTCATGGTGAAAGGAAACCATAAACAAGTTAAGGCATGTGGCATCTGCTATGACACGATGCACCCTACTGATGCATGTCCAACATTATAAGAGCCTACCGCTGAAGTGAATGCTATAGGAGGTTTTGGTCCACAACAGCCAAGATATGATCCGTACTCCAATACTTACAATCCTGGGTTAGAGAGATCACCCTAATCTGAGATACGGGAACCAACAGAACCCTCCACATGGCCGTGACGACCAAGAGTTCCATCCGAGGCCACACCATTTTCTGCAGCGGCATCATCAATTTTAGCAGCCTGGAGGTCCACAACAATAATTTCGATCACCATATGATCCTAGACCTCAAGGGCAGAGTCTGAGTTCCTCAATGTCTGCTGACGACATGATTAAATCTCTTGCTCAGAGCATGACCACCATAACTCAGACTGTGTCTACAATGCAAAGCAATATGGTGCAATTTCAGCATGAGACCAAGTCTAGCATTCAAAACTTGGAGAATCAGGTGGGACAAATCTCTTTGGCAGTGAGAAAACTGGAGGCTAGGGATGTGCGTAAACTCCCATCACAAACGGAGTTGAACCCAGTGCAAAACGTGAGTGCAATTATGCTAAGAAGTGGAATGCAATTGGATGAAGTGTCGGAAGCTGCAGACGAGAAACCGTGACCGCGGATCCTAAACCGCGACCGCAGTTTGCTTACAGAGGAATTGCTGCATCAAGATGAAAATACAGAAGGAAGTCAGGAAGCAGAACCGCGACCGCGGTTTTGCCTCAGAAGAAGAACCGTAACCGCGGATCCCAAACCGCGACCGCGGTTTTCTTGCTGACATCCAGGACGACTACGTTCGACCATATTTTCCTACCCTCGGCTCTCAAAAGCCACTTGTGCCATTTCCTGAGGCGCTGAAGGACACTAGAAGGCCGGAGAACGACAAGGAGATCTTCGAAACCTTCAGTAATTGTGAGGTAAACATCCCTTTGATAAAATTGATTAAAAGTGTTCCTCGTTATGCTAAATTTCTTAAGGCATTATGTACGATCAACAGGAACCAGAAGTTGAAGGTAAAGAAAATGGTTCAGGTAAGTGAAAATGGGTCCGCTATGCTTCAAAAGCGAATGCCTAAGAAGTGTAGCGACCCTGACATGTTTAGCATTCCTTGCACGATAGGTGACACCAAGTTTGATAAATCCATGTTAGATTTAGGTGCATCTATTAATGTGTTACCTCTCTCGCTTTATGAATCTTTGGGGCTTGGACCATTGCATGAGACTGGGACAGTGATTCAATTGGCAGACATGTCTAATGTGTATCTAAAGGGAGTAGTAAAGGATGTTCTAGTAAAGGTGGATAATCTGATTTTTCTGCTGACTTCTTTGTGATGGATATGGGACATGATAAGCACGCAGCCCTTGTGATGTTGGGTAGACCGTTTCTGAAAACGACAAACACAAAAATTGATGTGAGTAGTGGTTCACTCACTATGGAATTTGATGTGTTGAGGATCGAATACAACATTGATGATGCGAAGAGACACCCTCCTTATTTTGATCCTAAGTGTTTGGTTGATGTGAGTAACCCAAGTTGATCTGAATGGCACTATGTCGAGCCACGACATTAACCAAGGCGCTGCTCGGGAGGCAACCCGAGGTATGTAATTATTTTCATGTCTTTTCTTTTCAAGTTTCTATTATTGTTGTTTCGTTTTTAGACTAAAATGTAGGTAGGAGTTTCAGAGACGGAGTCTGCAGTACAACAGATGCGAAACCGCGATCGCGGCCCCAAAAACCGTGACCGCGGTTTTACCACTATAACTCCACTTCTCCTATAAAAAAAATCAAAAAAATCAAATAAAAAAAATCGCACGCGGGTGAAAACCGGGATCGCAGCCCCGCTGCCCACCTTTATTCCGTTGCTGAGATGATGGAACGACACACTTTAGTTGCTGAGGAGGAGAAGATTAGCGTGAGATTTCCATTTGGTACCTCATGATGCAGCTGATGATGATGAGGAGAAGTAGCAAGAGGACTTTACAGATATGCCGGTTGATACTGCTTTCACTGATTATGCGTATGTTGCTGATGGACAACACAGTACAGCAGACCCAAGCAGACAGTATGGGGAGTGGATAGCTGAGCTTGATGAGGACATACGGATGCTCCGAGATCGGAATAAGAACAATCATAGGATTGAATGAACTTGAGATAATCAATTATCAACCTATCATACTGAAGTGTGGATATCTGTTAGGTGGAGCACCCTCACAATCATATTTACAACAATCTTAATCACTTTCTGCTTTAATCCATTAGTTATAGAAAACCAAACAACAATCCCCCTAGTTCCTAGTTGGTAACTTGCTTTCTTACATAGAGATAAATCATTTTATTCCCTTGGGTTCGACCCTTACTTGTCTGCTATACTTAGTTAAATTTTTAGGGATTCTTTAATAGACATAACGACTTTAGCCTTATCACTAATCAAGGATGAGGTGAAAGTTGCTAGTAAAAAGAATGGTATGTTTTATATATACTATAGATAAGAAAAAACTTGGAAGTAAAAAGAATGGTATGCTTTTTTATATACTATAGATAGGAAAAAACTTACAAGTAAAAAAAATAGTATGCTTTATATATGCTATTGATAAAAGGAAGAACACATGAACTTTCCCATGTAATTTGAAGAGAGTCTGAAAAATTAAAAATGACGGTCATGTAGGGGAGAAAATACAAAATAAATAAAACCTGCCTAATCTCAAAGTTGATTAGCACTGAGTACAAAGTTAACATAGTTCATAAACTGTGCAATGTTAGTGCTCAAGATCCATTGCTTCCAGCACATGTTCATTTTCCGTTGTCATTTCAGTTTCTTTGAATAGTTTGATTGATCTTTGACTCTCATAAGAATGCATTTATTGAAACTATGGATTCCAAGAGAGGATGAACTTTATATAGTTCCATTTTCTAAAAAAATGCTTGCATAAACCTACACACATCCACTATAGTACTTGGCTGAAATTGTATCTGAAAAGATTGTGTTTACTTAATGACGAGTTCAAAGTGTGTTTACTTAATTCCATTTTTCTCATTACTTAACAAAATATGATGAGCTCAACATAGTTGTTTTAAATTTTAGGGGATGGTGCCCCCACGGATGAACACATGAAAAGGTTGAATTTCTGTTAGGCGTCTTATTTTTGTGAAAAGGCTAAAGTTCCTTGAAAAAGGATATTTTGTTACAACTTACTACTACTTATAATTTACTGTTTTTAATGCGTTGACTATTCTCCATTCAAATGAAAATTGTTATTGCTAAACCTTTTTATTTTTTCAATTTATATCAATCATCAGACTTCTTTTATCACTAGATTGCTCATTCTGCAAAACAAGGTTGTGAACCTATATAACTAAGCCTATATTCAAATTTATCTAATTACTATTGTAAGTTAAAAGAGATCTTTATCAAAATAAGGTTGGGTATTCGAAACTAATTAATAGTGAGAACATCTTGAAATTGGCAGAGAAGAGAATGACAGATGAGAATTCCCGTAAATAGAAGAAAAAGCAAGACAAGATGTCGACGAAGCAGAACACGGAAAAATGTACATCTACACTAAGTGTAAGATTTATCTTACACTTTTAAGGGTATAAATATAAAATTGAGAAAAATTACTTCTCGGCAAATTTAATAGTTTGTACTTGTTACAGTTACAAATAGCTACTCTTCTAGGTAATAGTAATATTTAATTAAATAATAGTTTTTCCTCCTTTCATCTTCCTCCTTTTCCAATTGTAAATGTTTAACCATTAAACTCATCTCCCCCAGCTATATCCATTCTCATCATCTTCATCTCTTCACTATCTCCATTTACTTTTCTAGGAGATCCAAACTACCACCAGCCCTATGTTCACCCACCACGAGCCACCACCCCCGGCTACCGCCGTCGCCGACGGTTCTCTCTCTAACCTCATTTCCATCTTCTCCAAACAGAGGCATCCATAATTACTTTCTAGGCTACAGGGACACAAATTTCGGCTGCTGGATGTCATGCCGATGAGCGCCCAAAGAACCTCCGTCTCTAAATTCTCTGCTCCCACTCTTATTGTCGTCGAGAAGACCCAATCTCCATAGATCTGACCCTGCTTTCGATGCCCACTTCAAGGACTCGCCCGGATCCGAATCCCACCCGGGTCCTCACTCTCATCCCACTCCTTTCAGATCCACCACCAAATCGGTTCACCCGAAACCTATATCGGAGCCCCGGAGGACGAGGAGTTTCCGCAATTTTAGATCTCCGATTGCTGATGTGCTTGATTTCGGCGGCAGAATTTGGGGGTTTCCGGTTGGCACTTACGGTTTAGGCACGCCTAGATTGTCTTCGATTATGGTGCAAATATTGATCGAGGGAGGGTGTGGATGATTTGGGTGAGAATTGACATGAAGATTAATTCACATGGAACTCAATGGGCTTTTGTGCTCTATTCGAGCTGTGGGACAAAGAAATGACATGGAAGATTAATTGGGGCTTTTGTGTTTTTTTTTTTTGATTCAGTGCTCTGTTCTCAAATGGCAGAAAAAGTTTAAAAAATACTCCGTAAATGTGGAATGAAGTGAGAGTACCTAGAAAAGAGAGAGACTTTGAAAATATTTAAAAAGTGGTTTTATAATTATTAAAGAAAATGACTAAATTAGACATGACTATTTTTTGTTATTTTATTATTTTAAAATATAAAGTAATACATGTATATTATGTATTGGGTGAAAATTTTACACTACCTTACGCATCATGGGCCGCAGAACACTATTCTACCTAGTTATATATAAGGTTCAATGACCTCAAGATTTTTTTTTTATTCAGGCAAACAGAGAATATCCTTACAAACTAGAAGACATACTCAAATCATTACAACGGATGATTTTTACAAAGGATTTACAAGATGAAAAAATACTAGAACTCGAATCTAGATATCGACTTCAAAAACTTTGTAACTGTGTATAATCATGTTGATGCTGCAGGTAGTCCAAAATGACCTCAAGACTTGGGGAAATTTTGCTGACTGGGAGAACAAATCTTGAGTTTTCCATTATGTTATAGCTTTAATTCTGATTTTTTTTATATAGCTTTTTAGCATGACTTGAATTTGTGAAAAGTTTGGCAGAATAGTATGATCTTATTAATAATGCTAGAAGTGATTGAAAATCTTTTTATGATCTTTTGTGTAATGCAAAAAGTGTTTGAACATCTTTTAAAATTTCTGGATATCGTATCCTTTGTTTTGTTTAATCCCTAAACAATAAAAGAAGAAGTTACGTCATTGTTTAAGAATTGAACCACTTGGTTTTGCATCTGACATTTGGCTTCTTCTTTATCTAACATGTGTATATTATTTAATTTTTTTAAATTTCTTTAATTTATATCTCATACTCTCTCGTTATCTTCTCCACCACCTTCATTACAACCGCTTCAACTTCTTGAGACAATGGAGTGGACTTCAATCTCTCAACTTCTGAAAATATCCTTGCAATTTGTTCCTTTATCGCCGAAACCACACTTCAGCATACTCTTTATAACTAAAAATGTCGTTTGTTTACATTATCATTCTTAAGTGTACGAATTTTTCATGAGTTGCATTCAAAATTCTACAGCAGCTAACTCAATTGCCGATTAAACAAAATTAGGTAGTGGCTAACTTAATTGTTGGTCAAACAAAATTATATAACATATAATTCATTTGCTAACTCATAAGTTGTATTGACTCGTGCATGACACGGACACTACACTAGTTAGGTTTAAAAGAGCGGGTTTTTACTCCATTGTGGCGGTTTTTTACCGCAATTGTAGTAGTGATAGTTTGTAAGATCATTTACATTTATCAAGGATTTTAAACTTTTTTTAACAATAAAGTGATGTATTAAATCTAAGATTGTTTACATTGAATTAATGGAATACAATTTTTATTATTCAATATTGTTCACCTAAAACGTTTACTCATATTTTTCTATAAAAAAATTTACTTTTGTTTTGTATGTTCAATTATATATATTTTCTAATATGGGAAAAGATAAGGTGAGGATGAGGACTTATGAGAGTCGTGAGGATGCTCCAAGACCATTGGATCAAGAAATAAAGCGCACAGATCAGCCAAAGAAAGAATTCGGATATAATTCGGCACGGCCAAATTTTTCGCGAAAAAAAACACGCCCCGCGTGCACATGCATTTTGCTCCGTATGCACACATACGTTGTTTCGCATACACACACGTTGTTTTCATGTGCACACACAGGTCAATTCCGTATGCACACGTAGGTTATTTTCGTTGGTTTTCATACATATGCACACATGTTATTTTGTGCATGCTTTGGGTCATTTTTGCATGCACACATATGTTATTTCCGTGTGCACACATGCACACCTACGTTGTTTCACATGCACACATAGCACGTAATGCATTTCATATGCACAAACATGTCATTTTCACATGTACACGGTAGTATACTTCACATACACATGATAGTATATACATTTCGCATGCACACAGTTGTGTTTTCATGTATACACGTTTTGTTCATTTCATATGAACGCACGTTTTTTATATATGCACACAAAAATGAATTTCATGTGCATACCGTAGTGTATTTAGCATGCACACAACAGTGTATTTGGCATGCACACAAATCTGCACTCCACGTGCACACGAATCTGTCTTTTTCGCAAATTATTCGGCCGTGCCGAATTTTTGTTTAATATTTTCCGAATTTTTAAAAAGTAATCTGGACACTCTGTTTGTTTTCCATCTGACGGCTCTTATACGTCCTCATTCCTCTCCTCCCTTCCCATCCTCACCGGATCTCAACCCTTCTAATATTATAGTGTGACAAAATCTACAGTACTTTAGAATATCAAATTTCTTTTGCTATAATACATTTTGTTACTAACTCAAGGCTCGTGTCATGCACAACGGGATATTTAGTATTTATTATAGTAATTATATGATTTTATTATATGTTAATAATCACTAAATATAAATATAATATTAATGCTAAAATAAAACATATTATAACATGTTATCTTTGCTATAGTTAATAAATACCAAATAATTATTAGTTTTGAAGAATCTTATAAATTGAGTGTTGAAGAAGTCAAATCCTGCTAATTTGATAATAATAATAATCTCGATCTAAATTTCGAAACAACAATCCATTTTCAATCTATGTTTTTTCGACGAGACTATTTAGATATTGATTTGGGTGTTTTAGAAGTGGAATCCTTCTAATATAAGGGTGATGAACACAATAGTGAGATTGGATTTAAATAATTTGAACTGAAAAGGTACAAATATGGAGAAGTTTTGTTATGAAGAAAACAAACCAAAAACCTTAGGATCAACAATCGGAAAAAAATCCTAGACACTAACTGGAACACCCTTAAATCCAGGAACACCAACCAGAATTTTCCTATTTCAAAAGAAAGTGGTGTGACACTATCAACTAATAGCCAAATGATGCTATGTTAGTAATTTCCATATATAACATGAACAAATGTAGAGATTTAGAAAAAAATGTTGAAAAAGTTAAACTAAAAAGCTTGTTAATTAAAATTTGTGGAATATGTATGAAGTTGTTTACATAAATTTATTGTGTTATTTATTTTTATCGTAATAAAGATTGAAATTTAAAATGCTGGATGTTTTTTGGAAGCGAATAGTAGAGATCTTTTTCAAATATAAAGATTTTGTACATAATTATTAAATAAAATTGTTTAATAAGTAGGACAAAGTCAAAATTTGAAGATCATGTGTTTTAAAAAGGGTGTGAGTTGACATTTTTAAATGAATGACACTACGTACTACTTCTGGATTAGTTATTAGTAGTAATAAATTCAAACAATCATTTATTCATAAGGGCTTGATCAAGTGAGAATGTGACTTATGGTGTAAAATGAGAATGAACTTCCAGTTTTGGATAGACTTCCATCCAAGGATAGAGATAAAAACTTCATTTAAGTGGTCATGTGCATGGTGGGTCAACTCCGGCGTTGACCTTTTTTTTCATGGCCCAAAATTTGTTTTTTTGGACAAAATTTTCATTTTTTGGGCCAAAATTTTCTATGAACATTCCTTGCAAAAGTTATGCACATTCTAACATGATTTCATGCACTTTTGACCGACGTAAAATCAATCAACTTTTTTTTTACGAGCCCAAATTTATTTTGGCGATTTTTTTGTATCCGACCCAAAATTTTCTATGCACATTCACGCAATATTTCATGCACTTCTAATTGTTCAAGCTTTTTTTTCTCCTAAAATATTTATTTTCGGGGTTCGGATTTTTCCCGCACATCCAATGCAAACATTATGCACATTCAAGCCATTACGTGTGAAGTGCATACGTCTATGCATGTATGTGCATGGATAATGGCTTGTATGTGCATGGATAATGGCTTGTATGTGCACATGATTTGTACTAGCACATACAATGCAAACATTATGCACATTCAAGCCCATTTGCATGCACATCCAGTGCATTATGTGTGAAGTGCATACATCTATGCGTGTATGTACATGAATAATGACTTGTTTGTGCACCTAATTTGCACTATGAGTGTATATATCAAGTTTGTGTTGAAAATGTGCATGAGTTTTAGACCGTGTGTGGATGAATATTGAAGTGCATGAGTTTTTGCATGTATGTGCACATAGAATAGTATACTTGTGCATTTATTTTTGTACTAGATGTGAAATTCATTTAGTTTTTTAACATGCATTGCTTTTTTTTTTAAAGTGCATGAAATTCTGATAAAATATGCATAACTTTAGCAAGGAATGTGCATAGAGAATTTTGGCCCAGAAAATAAAAATTCCGTCCCCAGAAAAAAAAATTAGGCCCGAAAAAAATATTAAATTTGGCCGATCAACACCGTTGACCGGCAAATGAAGTTTGACCAAGGGGTTATGTGCATGGCACATGCCCCTTTAATAAAAGTTTGATCCAAACCCTTGAATTTGTCACCATCCAAGGACTATAGAATCATTCTCATTTTACACCATAATAATCATTCTCACATGATTCAATTCATTATTCGTAAGGGTTGAAGTGACGCTATTAAACGAACAACACAAATCTATTAATAAACAACATGTGACGCTAATAATTCTTCTTTATATATTAATAATAAATATTACATATGATATTTTGATTTATTTTTCTTTAATTTAGTTATACTACGTATAAACATATTCCTCATGTTTTTCTTTCAGGGGTATTCTGAGTTTCTAACTAATATTATTTTAAAAAATTAAAAATTTTATATTAATGTAATATGTATATTATTTAATAAATACAATAAACGATATTACCGCTACACTAAAACACCAAAACTATAAAAATGAAATATCCCTTTTTTTTATAAGGAAAGAATTTGAAGTACCCGACATAACAACGTCGGGTAGATCGACAGGCCGAAAAAATCGACGCCGGTCAAACCGGACATAAAGGACAATAAATCAAGCATGGAAAATACAACAAAGCAATTAGAGAGCTTAATGGCCTAGATCGAGTGGTGAGCAAAGCATGATTAGAAGAAAGCGCCACCAGAAGACGAGTTAGACAGGAGCAAACCTGCGAAAGTGCTGAATGGACTACCATGATGTTGCCCTCTCTTCTAGGAGGGATCTTTAGGAGCATCAACCATGACGTTGCCGTCGTAAAAGGGGGATCATCATTTTTCCACAGACACGACCACGACCGGACACTCAAGCATCACCCAAGATCAGGTCCACAATTACAGCGAAGATTTTGACACCCAAGCTCGAAACAAACGGAGCCGTAATAGATAAAAAAAGAGTGAAAATTGAAGTGAGAATGGAACTTCAATTAGTGTTTGCAAATTGTTATTTAATAATTACGACAGTACTGTTTTATTGGAATTGTCTAATGTGGGTATATATTTGTTTTATTTAAGTTTTTTTTGAAACAGACAAACATTAGGACCCTTTCAACCAGAAAGGCTATCCTAAATCATCCGAATGGATGATCTTTACAAAAAGAGTACCAAAACTATCAAAAGTAGAGTTCAAACTGATGAACTCATATCTAATGTGAAGAAGATGATCCGCAATAGGGGAAGAACTAAAATGAGAAAGAAGACGTCTGAAGGCATGAAGAGCAGGAACAGGAAGAGGATGAGTAGCAAGAAAATCCGCCGCACGATTAGCCTCCCTAAAGCAGTGTTGAACCTCAAAAGAAGTGAAAGAAGAAAGTAAAACAGTTATATCAGTAATGATGCTGTGAATTTCCGAGGGTACTTTCCAGATGGCCCTGATGGAATTAAGGACTACAAGATTATCTCCTTCAATAACTAAATGTTGAACTTGGCATTGAGCTACATATTGAATACCGGAAAGTGTAGCTAGGGCCTTCGCTTTTAGAACTGAAGTAGAATGGATCTGCTCACGATGGAAGGCGAGGACTTTCCATTGTGGTCCCGGAGAAGGTACCCCAAATAAGATGAAGCATCCTCTTTTCTAGAACCATCAAAATCTAGTTTGATCCAATTCGGAGGAGGTTTCTTCCAAATTTGATTTGTGGAACGTAAACGATTGCGTTTTATAGGTACAGATTGGACAATATTATTGGAAATGTTCCAATCCTGTAAATGCAGAAAAGCTTGTTGCACTGGACAAGTTTTCAAGGCAGGAATATGATCCTGAAAGATAAGATTATTTTGATGGTTCCAGAGAGACCACCAGAGAAAAAGTAGAGGTATGATATGCAAATTAAAGTGTCTGAAGTACTCAAAGTTGAATATGAAGTCTTGTGTGAACTGAAGAGAGAAGGAGACCTACAACTTATTCTCAAGTTTAGAGATCATCTGTTGAGTGAAAGGGCAAAGAAAAAAGAAATGATTCAAATCTTCATTATTATGGGAGCAAAGAGTACAAGAAGCTGGAACTCTAGAAAAGTGTCGATTAAGTCTTTCAGTAGTAGGTAAAGCATCAACCAAAGATTTTCAAATGAAGTTCTTGATTTTTGGTGGAATTGGTAACTTCTAAAGCCAGGGTAGAGAAGTCAAAGTAGGCTGCGGAACATGGGAATTGAAAATTGCACGAGTTGATTTAACCGTGAAGTTACCGTCCGAATTCAATTTCCATATGACACGATCTTCCAAGGGGAAAAAAGGAATATGGATCTTAAGAATTTGGTCAATAAAAAACTGTGGTAGAAGTTGAGGAACATTCCATTGCTTGGAAATTGTAATAAAAGAAGAAACTGGTATATTAACCGGAGTGGAATGATTATAGTAGGAGAGTAAAGTACCTTGAGGAAGCCAATTGTCAGTCCAGAACTTGATAGTTTTGACATTTCCAAGTTCCCAGCAAATCCCGCTTCGAAACACATCGCGGAGATGTAAAAGTCTCGAGAATTGCCAAGACTCTTTAGGCTTAGTTTTATAAGAGAAAATATCATTGGAACGAAAGTATTTTTCAAAAATAATGCGACGCCATAAAGATTCCTGACAATTCAATAGTTTTCATAGTAGTTTAAGTTGTAATGCTTTGTTCATATCAGAAGCTCTATACAAATAAGACCACCAGTTGATTTTGGCTTACATATATTGTCCCATCTAATGAGAGGATGATAGTTAGCTTGAGATTTATTCCAGAAAAAGTTTTTGTTTATTTATCAATGTCATTACAGACAGATTGAGGAAGTAAGAAACTTTGCATAAGATAATTTACTTTGGAAGACAAACTGGATTGAATAAGGATAACACGTCCTGCTTGAGATAGTGAATTGGCTTTCCATCTCGACAATTGTTTCCGAAGAGAAATCAGGGAATAATCAAAAAGTTCCTGTTTAACTCGACCTCTTACTATAGGAATACCAAGATATTTCTCCATAGAAGTAGTAACCTGAATGTTAAGGATGGCCGCAAGTGACTGTTGTTGGGATGAAGAAATGTTGGAGGAAGTTTGAAATGAACTTTTGTGGAAGTTGACAAACAGACCTGAAGTTGAACTGAAGTCTCGCAATATTTGTTGAATATATAACATATTTGTTTGTGCTGCATTAGCAAAAATGAAAGTATCATCAACAAAAGTGAGGGAGGGGATACAAGTGCCATTATGAGTTAATTGAATACCAACCTTAGGATTGGTAGTCTGTGACTGTATCGTAAGAGTTCTGGAGAGAAATTCCATGGCAATGATGAAAATAAATGGAGCAATCAGGTCACCCTGTCGGAGGCCACAAGTTGGATAAAAAAGAGGACTAGGTTCATTGTTAACAAGGACAAAAAATGAGGTAGATGTAATACATGTCATAATTAATTTAACCCATTGATGAGAAAAGCCGAATTTTAGAAGTATTATCATGATAAAGTTCCAATTGAGTTTATCATAAGGTTTTTCCATATCGAGTTTTAAGGCCATCCAACCTTTCTTACCTTTGGTTTTGATATGAAATGAATGAAAATTTTCATGAGCAATAAGAATGTTCTCTTGAATAGAACGACCTTCAATAAAAGCCCCTTGAGAGGTACTAATAATCTTGGGTAATACAGACTTGAGTCTGTTAGCCATAATTTTAGTGATAATCTTGTATGTCGTGCTACATAAACTAATTGGACGATAGTAGTTGATAGTAATGGGGTTTTCATTTTAGGAATCAATGCAATGAAAGAATGCGCGCTCTCTTTGAGAAGTTCTCCAGAGTGGAAGAATGCCTGAATGGAATGGGTTAATGATTTTTCCACAAAAGACCAATAATGTTGATAAAATTCAGCTGGGAAGCTGTCAGGGCCAGGCGTTTTATTTCCAGGTAGGTTGAAGACGACTTGTTTAATTTCAGTATAAGATGGAGGGGCAAGCAAACTGGAGTTATCATCAGGTGTGATAAGCATGGGAATAATATGTAAGTCCATAGAACTTGCAGGATGTAAAAGCGAAACTGTAAATCGAGATTGAAGTTCATGGGAAATCACCTGTTGAATAAGGTAATGGTCGTGAAATGTACAACCATCATGTGTTTGAAAAGAAGTAATTCTTTGTCTATAACTTTTGGTTTTGGCCAAAGAATGAAAATATTTAGTATTATTTAAGTTATATTTGTCCCTTTGGGGATAGGAAACAAGCTGAAAAGTTGTTCTAAAAGGAAGTAATAATTATTGAATTTTGTTAACATATGAAATTATAATAAAATTGCATTTGGTGGTGTGGAGTGTGGGTTTGCGTATAGAAGAAATCCACATGCCTACTTGGTATATCACAATCAAGAGTTGCATTTTTTTTTAATAATGTCGATAACAATACTACTGAGAGAGGTCAGACCCTCTCTCTCTTCTCCTCTCCCTTTGATTATGTTGATTTTCATCCATCGCCTCTGTGCATATTCCTTTATCATTTTCTTCTTCTGTGTTTTTCTGTGAACAAATCTTTGAAATTTATCATGAACCAAACATTGAACTCCACTACTTGAAAACTATATGTAAAATCTTTTTATACTATGCTACTTCACCCATCATAAATTTATGGCATAGAATCCACTCGATGCATTATCGAGCCCGAAACTGTCGAAGCTTTTCTCTGTTCTCCAATCTGGATCATACCTCGCCAGTCCAGATTAGGCCCTGCTCCTGCCTAATTAATTCACATGGCGAGTCCTCTTCCTTTGCTCCTCCCACGACAGACCTACAAAAGGGGGAAAATTTACACTTTCCTAAGATAGAAAATCAGGACCATCTACTTAAACGAGGCTCATTAAGACTTAAAGAGGGGAGATATTTAATAACCTATACCTATCCTGAACCCTAGAACGAGGGAATTGAGTTGACAGCCTCCATTGAAAGAGAGATAGCTTTGTGTATGAGTCTATATTGTAAACAAAAGAGAAAATCAATAAGAGAAGTAGACCGTTCAAATCCTTCTAGCAGGAAGCTAGGAGATAGTGGTTTTTCCCTGTGTGCTATTTGACACTAGGATTTTCCACTCTAAATTGTTCGTATTAGGTTCGTTCTTCGGATTCATAGAAGATCTATCGTTCTCCTTTGCTTTCTTCTTCCCCTCTTTTTCTATGAAATCAAATATAACAGCAACTATGAACTGAGTTATGCAACTTGCTTAGTTTTCAATTTCTTATATATGTTTGTGCCTTATTTTATTTGTTTTGGAAGTTCCTTTCTGCTTAATTCAACTTGGTACATACTTACTCACGTCTCCACTCAAGATTCCATGAATACTTGCTTTCAAAACTCGTACACCTCATCTTTCTTTTTTTTTTTCTTTTTTTTTATGAGGAAAGATTTAGACGGGTCCTAGCAACGATGCAAGGTCCGGCGTAGAGCATCCAATTAGATGATAACACACAGTTCTGGGTTTGATTCCAAGGCAAATCTCGAAGGTGAGAAGCTGAGTTTAGCAATTTGATCAGCAGCGCGGTTCACCTCCCGAAAAACATGCCTTATATGGACTTCCTGAAAAGAACGGAGATCGATTAGGATGTCACCGATGACCATTTTAATTTCCCAAGGGCAAGTCCAAGTGCCTAAGATGGAGTTGATAAGGCACAAATTGTCCCCTTCGATTTCGATTTTATTAAGACGAAGGGAAACAACTGTTTTGATACTGTTTTTCAGGGCTAGGGTTTCTTCCATTAGGACGGAGAGGCATCCGTATTGTTTATTGGACGTATGGATTGTTTCAGCATATTCATTTCTGATGATGAAGCCCGTACCTGTTTTACCATTTGGTATTTTCGTACCATCAAAGTTTATTTTGCAAAATCCTGGTTTTGATTTATCCCATTTAATATTTTTAGTATTACGCCTAATGGCTGGGTTGGGTTTTTTAGTTGTTGTTTCATTTGTATCTGATACCTTAGTTTTATTCCAATTCTGGATTAGGTTTTTGATGTATATTGTGAGATCTTTGATTTTGTCCGGGTTAGGTGTTTGGAAGATTACTTGGTTTCTATTGATCTAAGTACCCCACCAGGTGGTAGCAAGACAAACCCATTCATTTTTAGTAAGTAGGGACTGCAATTCACGGATTAAGACAATAGGTTTTTTGTTATTAGTATCTAATCTTCTAATGATGAAATCAATAGGAATATTTTGTTTCTTGATTTGTTCCAGCGTTTTGGGGCACTTGAATAAGAAGTGGTTTAGGTCTTCAAGCGGATTATTGCACGCGTCACATGCTAGTGGGACTGAGACATGTTTTTGCGATAGTCTAACTTTCGTAGGTAGGCCATCATGACATATTTTCCATAAGAAATTTTTCACTTTTGGGCAGGTGTCAAGTTTCCAAATCCATGACAGGTCATTAGTAGAAGGGGTTGAGAAGACAGAGAGTGTTTGACGTTCGATCAAAGGGGAGGAGGCAAATGGCTCTCAATACTCAAGCTTTGATTAAAATGAACGTAACCTAATACAGAAGAACGAGTTGTCCTTTTATGCTAGGTCGCGGGACTCGGATGGGCTGAGTCTTGATTAGTGGGCCGGCCCACGCGACATGTGTGGAGCACACACCCCAAAAAGAAATAAAAACATTAATGTCTCAAGAGATTACATTCTGTTCAAAAAGAACGCGTTCATTGGATGGTGGAGAGAAGACAGACAGAGAACGCGTTCTCTGGGCTTGGTTGAAGACGCTTCAAAGAGAACGCGATCTCTTGGGTGCCTTGGCTCTAGACGACGCGAGCGACCAAGGATTGCGTCGCGTTGGCAATGGCTTTAGCGCATGCTCTTGTGATTGGCCCGTCTGAGCGAATGCTCATAGCCTCTTCTTCCTTAGAGGCATTCATGGTGGGCAGGGGCGCATCACCCTCCCCCACTTGGCTGTGAAGCGTCCCCGCTTCACCTTCATCGAACTCAGGCTCCACATAAGGCTCCAAGTCAGCGACATTGAAGGTCGCGTGGACACCGTAGTCTGGTGGCAGCGCGATCTCGTATGCGTTGTCCCCAATGGCCTTCACAACTTGAAAAGGGCCATCACCACGGGGGGCCAGCTTGGATTTGCGTTTTGTTGGGAAGCAACCTTTGAAAAGGTACACCCACACTAAGTCTCCTAGGGGCAAATATAACGCGGCGGCGCCCACGGTTGTGCTGTGTAGCATACTGTTTAGCGCGGCGCTCTAGCTGTGCCCGCATTCTTTGGTGCAACTCCTGGGTCATTGCGGCGCGGTTGGCCGCGGTGGGGTGCTCAGTATTCTTCAGTGGACGCGGTAGCATGTCCAGCGGAGTCAATGGGTTGCTTCCATACACCACTTCAAATGGAGTGAGCTTTGTTGCGGAGTGCCTGGACCTGTTGTAAGAAAACTCAACAATGGCAAGTAAGTCCTCCCAACGTTTTGGGTTGGATTTGAGCATGGTCCTAAGCAGGGCTCCTATGTTTCGATTGGTCACCTCAGTTTGACCATCAGTTTGGGGGTGGTAGGTAGTGGAGTATAAAAGTTTGGTTCCCAACTTCCCCCAAAGTGTTCTCCAAAAAATTCCTACAAATTTTGTATCGCGATCACTCACTACAGTGCGCGGTATCCCATGTAAATGAACCACGTTGTCAAAGAACAACGCGGCGATCTCACTGGCAGTGTGTGTGGTCTTACATGCGATGAAATGGGCCATTTTGGAAAACCGGTCTACAACTACAAAGATAGAATCCTTACCCCGGCGAGAGAGAGGTAAACCTGTGATGAAGTCCATAGACAAATCTTCCCAAGGGCCTAAGGGGATAGTAGAGGCGTGTAGAGACCATAGGGATGGGAAGTGGATTTGGCGCGTTGACATGTGACACAACTAGTGCAATAGCGCGTCACCTGGGTGGTCATACGCGGCCAAAAGAAATGCTCGCGAAGAGCAGCTAATGTCTTGGTGACCCCAAAATGACCGCGTCCTTCATGGGCTTCTTGGATGAGGAGTTTCCTAATTGGTGAGATAGGAATGCACAAACGGCCTGCTTTGTAAAGGTAACCCTCATGGAAGAAGTAGGTTTCAAACTCGCGGTCCCTAAGGCATTGTTCAACAATAGGCTTAAAGAAAGGATCAAGCAGATATAAATCCTTAATCAGTGCGAAGCCAAGAAGTTTAGATTGAAGATGAGTGAGGAGAACATACCTACGAGAAATGGCGTTGGCGACCACATTCTCCTTACCTTTTTTATGCACCACCACGTAAGGAAAGGTTTCCATAAATTCCACCCAACGAGCATGGCGGCGGCTCAGGTGTGCTTGACTCTTCAGATAGCTGATGGCCGCGTGGTCCGAATGGATCACGAACTCGCGTGGCCACAGGTAGTGCTGCCATGTCTTCAGGACGCGAACTAGCGCGTAGAGCTCCTTGTCGTATGTGGGGTAATTCAAGGTGGCCCTAGTGAGCTTCTCGCTAAAGAATTCAATGGGCCGTTTCTCTTGGTGGAGAACTCCACCAATCCCCACATTGGACGCGTCACATTCCACTTCAAAGTGTTTGTTGAAGTCGGGGAGTTGTAGCAGTGGCGCGTTGCATAGGGCTGCTTTTAACGCGTTGTTGTGTGATTCCTTCTAAATCACCGCGGCGCCCTTCTTTGTGAGTTCATGTAATGGCACGGTGATGGAGCTGAAGTTACGAACAAAACGCCTGTAGAAGCCAGCCAAGCTAAGGAAGCTTCTAACCATTGTTGGCGTTGTGGGTGTTGGCCAATCTCTTATGGCCTTCACTTTCTCCTCATCAACACGTAGTCCTTCCTTGGAGACCACGTAGCCTATGAAGTTTGTAGTGTCGGAGGCAAAGCGACACTTGCCAAGGTTGGCATAAAAATGTTCTCGTTTCAAGCACTCTAACACAAGCCTAAGGTGCTGTACATGAGTCTCAAGACTACGCAAATAGACCAAAATGTCATCAAAGTACACCACTACGAATTTCCCCAAAAAGTCCCTCAAAACATGGTTCATGAGCCTCATGAAGGTGCTTGGCGCGTTGGTGAGGCCGAAAGGCATGACTAGACATTCATAGATACCATATTTTGTCTTGAACGCGGTCTTCCATTCATCACCCTCGTTCATGCGAATCTGGTGATATCCGCTCTTCAAGTCAATCTTGGTGAATAGAGTTGTGCCATGCAACTCATCTAGCATGTCATCAAGGCGCTGTATGGGGTGTCTGTACTTGACTGTGATCTGATTGATGGCGCGATAGTCCACACACATTCGCCACGAGCCATCCTTCTTCTGAACTAGGATCACTGGGACCGCGCAAGGGCTTAATGATTCCCTCACATATCCACGATCCAGAAGTTCTTAGACTTGTCGCTGGAGCTCCCTGGTTTCATCGGGGCCAGCTCGATAAGCAGCTCGATTGGGGAGGGAGGCACCAAGCACCAAGTCAATTTGGTGCTCAATGCCTCGCAAAGGGGGGATGCCTTGGGGAAGCTCTTCTGGGAACAAGTCGTTGAACTCTTCAAGCAACCCAGCGATCTCGCTCGGCATGGCTTCCAGTATGGGGGCGGCTTGGGTACAAGGCGTTGGCACGAGAAGGAAGCAGGGTGCCTTGCCACTCAAAGGGGCAGTGAGGTCACTTGGCCGCGCCAGGAGCAGCCTGTGCTCACAGGTGCCTTTCAAGGTGTTGTTGCTCGGCGCGGTCTTTGACGCTTCTTTGGTGCGCGTTCTTTCCATTGACGTGTTGTCTTTGGCAGCGTCTTTGTTCCCAGGTGAAGAACGCGTGCTACTGGGAGTCTGGTTCTTTGAGGCTTCAATTGCCTTCTATCTATCACGCTCAACCTGGTCCTGTAAAATCTCATGAGGCATCATAGGTAAGAGCGTGACGCGCTTCCCATTGTAAGTAAACACATAAGTGTTTAAATACTCATCGTGAAGAACACGCCTGTCAAATTGGCATGGGCGGCCCAACAAAAGATGTATTGCGTCCATGGTAATGACATCACATAGAACAGAGTCTGTATATTGACCAATGGAGAAGGAAATGAGACATTGACGAGTTACAGTGTTACCAGAACTCGAGGAAATCCATTGGAGGCCGTATGGTTGTGGGTGAGGAGTGGTTGGCAGGTTGAAATGATTGACCACCTTCTCATTAATGATGTTGTAACAGCTGCCTCCATCAATGATTACGCTCAAGGTCGCGGTCTTAACCAAACAACGCGTGTGGAAAAGATTCTCGCGTTGATCACCAAGGGTTGCTTCCTTGACAGTGAGCAGACGGCGCGTGACAAGGCTGAGAGCTGTGCCTTCATGCAACGCGGTGGCTTCACAGGTGTAAGCATCCTCGTCATCTTCGAGCCCTTCCTCGATGGTCTCAAGCGCGGCGTCGTCCTCCTCAAAAGATTCATAACCCGCGGAGGTTGTGGAGAAGAGGACTTTCTTGTTGTTTGGGCAACTCCTCATGATGTGCCCTCTGCCTCCACACTTGAAGCATTCTATATCACGCGCGCGTTCCTGGGTTGGTGATGTACCCTTTGGTGGTGGAGCGCGTGGAACAATGGTGGGTATTGCCGCGGTCTTTCCTTGTCTATTGGGATTAGATGCGGTGGTTCCTGGGGAAGGACCGCGCACATTAGTAGAAGGAACTTGACTAGTTTGAGAGTCATACCTTCTTTGACCATAGGGTTGGTAGGGTCCTTGACGCTTGCACACAATCTGGTTGTGGAGTTGCATTGCAGTGTGCGTTAGCGTGTTGAGGTCCTTGATGGGAAGGATCTCCAACTGGTCTCGGATGTTGGTGTTGAGACCATTCAAAAACTTCGTCCAGATCATGGAGGGAGCCACGCTAATGGACGCCTTGTAGTACATATCCTCAAGTTGCGAGAAGAACTCAAGGGGGGTCTTCGAGCCTTGTTTTGCCATGGCAATGTCTAGGCGCATTTGGTTCTTGTAATCCTGGGGCACGTACTTGAGTGTCATCACAAACTTGAGCTGGTGCCATTCGGTGAGGGGCACTAAGTTCCTCCTTATGCGATCATCCACGAAGCGATGCCACCAAACTCTCGCGGCGCCACGGAAGTGGACTGTGGCGGCGGCCACGTAGTCCTCTTCTGGGACTTGGCAATAGATCAACGTGTACTCTGTGGCCTGCAACCATTCAAGAAAAACTACAGGGTTGTATTCACCAAAAAAGAATTCAACTTTTACCTTTATGTCATGGCGATTGAGCCTGGGAGCATTGGCTTGAGGCCTTTGTTGCAAACGCGGCGCTGGGATATCCAGGGGGGGCATACCCGTGGCCTTGGGCCGGTGGAAAGTGGGCATGTCTTTGTTGTTGCCTTTGCGCGCCAAAATTGCCGCGTTCATTGTCAAGCGGGGCCTGTTGCTCCATCTCCTGGGCGCGTCGGCTTTGGTGGTGTCCTTGTTGGGCTACGTCGTGGCGAACATCATAAGTGTTAGGAAACGGAACTCAGGAACCTCAGTTCCCATGAGAGTTCCTTTCCTCAGTTTCTCTACTTTTGAAGATGACAAATACTTTGATACTAATGTTTTATTTCAAAGATGTGTTTAAAGGAACCACTGTTGAAACCATGGAAGCCAAACAAGATAAAGAAACCAAACAAGCAAGCCAAAGGAACCCAGAAGTGCCCAGAAATGCAACACGTGACTTTGCTCTTCCCGATGAAGCTGGGAACACAGAACCTCGGGCAAAAGATGGTGAAAGCGACTTGAGCAAAGCTTCCAAAAGTCTGCCACCATCCAAAGGAAAGCTCCAAGATGTCTAGAACGCTGAACCTCGGACAAAGGTTGCTGAAAGTGACGTGACACAAGGCTGTCACCATCCAAAGTGTCTAGGTTGCTGAACCTCGAACGAAAGGAGTTGGACAACGACATGACAGACTTGTCTGAAGCAGTTGACCAACCAATGTGGATTCTGAGTTGCCTAGGTTGTTGGTACATGTCTAAGTCAGCGTGAATCAAGGATTACCACACAACCTAGGTCAAGCTTGCTCTGTGGGAACCAAGAGAAGATCCAACCTCGAGGATCCACTATATAAGGAAGATAAGCTCCGATGTTATCTTCAAGCATTACAACAGAATCACACTCCATAGCAAACATCAAAGTATGAAGCTTCAAACAGATCGTCAACTCAAACCAAGATCGAGAGGAACCAGTCAAGGAATCTAAGAGCTGTGTGCTAGTTCCTGTGACTGTAAGTGAGTTAGTTCCTTAGTGGTTAGGACTGCTTCTGTGATTGATTATACTTGCTGTTAAGTTTACCTAGGATTGTCTAACTGTGTATAAGATAAAGAAACTGTGTGTTTGTTCCTAGGGTAATCTGTAACCGAAGTGATAAGAAATCAAGAAGTAGACCTTGAAATCCTTTCGAAAGAAAGCTAGTGGTTTTTATCCTAGATTGCTAGTTGTCAATCTAAGGTTTCCACTATAAGGAACTTGTTCATTTATTTTGATTGTTTATTTCCGCTGCGAAGGGAACTGAATATCTGTATTCTTAGTTCCCTTGTTATTACTCTAACAATCACGATCCTACAATTGGTATCAGAGCAGGAAAAGCTCTAGATCTTTGTTTAAGTTTGCAGATCTAAGATGTCTCAGTCAAGCAAGTTCGAGCTCAGAATCTCCACCAACAAACCACATCTCCAAAAGAAGGGAGAATAAACATGGTGGGCCAAGTGCATGGAAAGACACATAAAGACCAATGACTACCAATGCTGGAGGATAGTCGAGAATGGAGATGGCCATGTCGATCTCAACCAAAAGGAAGAAGATTGGAAACCTGAGCACTATGTCATCATGGAAAAGAATGCCAAGGCTAGACAGTTCATTCGCAATGGACTGGATATAGAAGAAATGGACAAAGTCATAGGAATCAAGACGGCGAAAGAAATATGGCAAGCACTCAAGGACATGCATGAAGGAAGTGAGGAACTAAAGCAAAGCCAAAAGTTTGCTTTAGAAGGAGAATACCACACATTCAAAATGATGGAAACTCAAACCATCTCTGGGTATTACTCTCGCTTCAACAAGCTCATTGGAAAGCTAACAGCGGCTGAGGTCACCCTTGATGAAGTCTCCAAATCACTAGTGGTCATCAATGGACTTAACTCTAAGTTCACCCTCATCAAAGGAATCATGAAGAACACCTCAGGCATTCAATCCCTTCCCTTAACTCAAATCATAGGGAAACTAGAGGTTGAAGAAGGAGAACACACCAAGGTTAATGCTGACAAGAAACTGGAGAAAGGAATTGCCCTCAAAATCTCCAAAGCCTTCACAAGGCTTGAAATAGAGCAGGAGAACTCATACCTAGAAGATGAGGAGGACGAACTTACAACTCTCTTCACAAAGAACATCAAAAAATTCTTTGTGAATGGAAAGTTTCAAAAGGGCAGTTCCTCTCACAATGGACCGAGGAGAGATCTCAAAGATGTCTCTTGCTATGAATGCAAAGAAAAGGGGCACTATGCTAAGAGTTGTCCCAACAAAGAAGACTCCAAAAAAGATGAAAGACCTCAAAGGAAGAAGGCTCTTGTGATCTCATGGGGAGAAGACTCAGATGAGGAACTAGATCTGAGTGGATTCTCTAGAGGAAGATGTCTCATGGAAAAAGGAGATTCAAGCGACTCAGAAGAACTTGAGGTAACTTCTGATGACTTCCTAAACTCTAGTTGATTGTGATAAGAAACAACTTCTAAAAATCATAAAGAAACTAGGAAAGGAAACGAGTGCTCTTCAACAAAAACTTGATGATTGTGAAGATGATATTACTTGCCTGACTGTTGAGAACTCTGTGTGGAGTAAGAAACTTGATGAAACTGAGAAAGATCTAGCTGAAACCCACTCCAAACTCATTGATATTAGGAATGTGCATGCTAGTGACCTTAAAATTTGCCAATCCTGTAGTGAGACTAAGATAGAATCTGTTACAGTTCCTATGCATGATAATCTATCTGGAAATGATTTGCTTCAATCTATAATTGATAGGTTAGATACTCTCAATGACTCTATAAATGAAAAAACGATCAATCAAACTGTCTTTGTGAAACAACGTCATGGAGTTGGATACATTGACAACAAGATCAATGATGATGCTGAAAACAAAAAGGTTAGACGTGAACTTGTTGAGATGAATGAGAACCTCAGTACTTCTCTTGTGACTTCTCGAGATAGGAATCAGTTCCTATTAGAGAAGATCATGGTGCTTGAGAACAAGGCTGAGGTTGCCAAGCATCTCAAAGAAAGTTCTGAAAAGTCCAAAAAGGGACCCTAAGTCTTTTGAAAGGGAACCTAAGGGAAAGGAGAAAGAGTCTCCTAAAAACAAGTGGTTCACTAACTCCTTTGCTCACAAAAGGTACGTGGACATGGCCCATGGTAAGGTTAGAAATAATATTGATTTCAATAAAAGAAAAAATGAAAAACCTTTTAGGCCAGATAAGGGAAAATATGGACATGTTGTGTACAATCGTCTGTGTTTCTATTGTGGTATGAATGGTCATTATAACACTGAGTGTCCTAAGAAAAGAAACTATGATAATGAGAAAAGTGCTTATTACCGTGAAAGGAATCAGTTCCCTGGTCATTCACAGACTCGCAATGATAATTTACATGTTAATCCCCCCCAGTAAAGCCAAGCTTCACTGGGTTCAGAACTCTTAGTTTCCCTATGTGTAGAAAGAAGAGAGGAAACCTCAACTATGGTACATTGACAGTGGTTGCTCGTGCCATATGACCGAAAGAAGAAATCAAATGACTTCTCTTCAACCTCTCCAAGGAGGGAACAACTCTTTTGGAGACAAAAGCAAAAGGAAAATTTGTGGAATAGGAACTGTGAATCTCAATGACCACATTAAGGTAAACAAAGTCCACCTTGTTGATAATCTCGCTTTTGATCTAATTAGTGTGTCACAGCTATATGGTCAAGGAGACAACGAAGTTAGATTCAAATCAAATGAATGCACTGTCCTTGACTCCTCGGGACAAATCATCTTAAAAGGTAAAAGGTTCAACAATGTGTATGTTGTCGACCCATCCTTTGTTCCCAAGGAGAAACTCTGTCTCTCAACTGTGAATGATCAAACGGACTTGTGGCATCAACGTCTTGGTCATGCTAGCACTAAATTGATCCAAAATCTACACTCAAAGGAGCTAGTCAGAGGCCTTCCAAAGTTATGTGGCAAATCTGAGGAACCATGCTCAGACTGTGTAAAAGGGAAACAAGCTCGAAGTTCCTTCAAATCCAAAAATATGGTAAGTTCCTCAAGGCCCCTTGAACTCATCCACATGGACCTTTGTGGACCCATGAGAGTTCAAAGCCTAGGAGGAAACATGTATATCTTTGTTCTTGTCGATGACTTCTCTCGTTTCACTTGGACAATTTTTATAAAATCTAAGAGTGAAGTCATTGGACGATTTAAGGATCTGGTTCCCATGTTACAAAAATATCTCGATTTCCCCATCAATTCTATTCGTTCTGACCATGGTACTGAGTTCGAAAATGGAGAATTTCTAACCTTTTGCAGTGAGCATGGCATTGATCACAACTTCTCTGCACCATACACTCCTCAACAAAATGGAGTAGTGGAAAGGAAGAATAGAACCTTAGAAGACATGACTCGAACTATGCTCATCTTAAGTGGACTCTCTCAATCATTCTGGGCTGAGGCAATCAACACAGCCTGCTACATCATCAATCGAGCTATTCTTCGCCCAATCACAGAGAAGACTCCCTATGAACTTCTAAGAGGAAGAGTTCCCAACATCTCACATCTTAGGGTGTTCGGATGAAAATGCTTTGTGCATAACAATGGAAAAGATAATCTTGGTAAATTTGACCCAAGGAGTGATGAAGGGATCTTCATTGGATATGCCTCAAGCAGCAAAGCATACAAGGTCTTCAACAAAAGCACTAAAAAGGTAGAAGAAAGTGTTCATGTTGTTTTTAATGAGAAACCACTTGATAGAAATATGCAGAACACCACCAGTCCCTTTGAAGATCCATTTCCCAAGCCACCTCAAGAAGATCCAAATGAAGATATCACACCTCCCAGTTCCTACCCAGCTGCACAAGTTGTTCCGCCAGTTCCTCCACCAGTTTCCATGGACAATCAACAACAATCCATCTCTGGGAATCATGAACATGAAGATAATACCTGTGGAGACATCAATGATTCATCCTCTCACATGTTCTTAAATGGAGAAGGTGATCCCAACATAGAAGTTGAGGCTGAATGTTCAAATCAAAATGCCTCCACATCAAATGCTCTAGCTCCCAACAGAGAAAGAAGAACCATCAAGCCTCCAGTCAGGTTCGAACATCTAACCTTCTTTGCTTTCAATGCTTTCTTATCTATTGTGGAACCAAAGAACATAGGTGAAGCACTGAAGGATGTAGACTGGATCCAAGCCATACAAGAAGAACTTCATCAGTTTGAAAGGAACAAAGTGTGGCATCTAGTTCCCCGCCCCAAGGATAAGCATATCATAGGAACTAGATGGGTTTTCAGAAACAAGCTCGATGACTCAGGAGCTGTAATTAGGAACAAAGCAAGGCTTATTGCTCAGGGATACAATCAACAAGAAGGAATCGACTATGATGAAACCTATGCTCCATTGGCAAGGATTGAAGCAATAAGGTTGTTGATTGCCTTCGCATCACACAAGGGTTTCAAACTATTCCAAATGGATGTAAAGACCGCCTTCCTCAATGGCATTCTTCAAGAGGAAGTCTATGTCAAGCAACCACCTGGTTTTGAAGACAGTGATCATCCAGACCATGTCTATTTCCTAGACAAAGCCTTGTATGGTCTCAAGCAAGCTCCTAGAGCTTGGTATGATCGTCTTGCCCAGTTTCTACTCTCCAATGGTTACAGGCGTGGAATCATTGACAAGACTCTCTTCATTCTAGAGGAAGACGGTAACATCTTAGTGGTTCAAATTTATGTTGATGATATCATTTTTTGTTCCACTAACCTGTCCCTTGTAGATAAGTTCAAAGACTTGATGAACAGTGAATTTGAAATGAGTCTAATAGGGGAACTCACTTTCTTCCTCGGATTGCAAATAACCCAAAAGAAAGATGGCATACAAATTCACCAACAAAAATATGTCAGGGAACTGTTGAAAAAGTTCAAAATGGATTCATGCAAGCCTCTCTCCACACCTATCTCTACAATTGCTCATTTGGACAAAGATCACTCAAGTCCTCTTGTGGAAGAAAAACTCTATAGAGGTATGATATGCTCTCTCATGTATCTAACAGCTAGTCGTCCAGACATTGTGTTTGTTGTTTGCTTGTGTGCTAGGTTTCAATCATGTCCAAGAGAAACACATTTAGCTGCTGTGAAAAAGATATTTTGATATCTCAAGGGAACTGACTCACTCTGCATTTGGTACCCCAAAGAGTGTCCCTTTGAGCTAATGGGTTTCACTGATGCTGATTATGTTGGATACTTGGTGGATAGAAAGAGTACTTCTGGAATGGCACAGTTCCTAGGCCCTTGCCTTGTGTCATGGGGCTCAAAGAAACAAATCTCAGTCTCCCTCTCCACCACAGAATCTGAGTACATTGCAGCCGCCTCTTGTTGTTCCCAACTCTTATGGCTAAAGCAATAACTCACGGATTTCGGTATGTCTTATAGTCCTCTTACTATTCTTTGTGATAACACTAGTGCTATAAACATTTCTAAGAATCCTGTGCATCATACTAGGACCAAGCATATAGATATAAGGCATCATTTCCTTAGAGATCATGTTGAGAAAGGGAACATCATTATGAAATTTTGTAGAACTGAAGAACAGGTTGCAGATATATTCACCAAAGCCTTGAATAGAGCTCCCTTCGAGAACCTTAGATTAGAACTGGGAATGATTCCTATAAACTATCAGTTCCTTTAGTTTAAAGTTCCTCTCCAGTTTCCTTGATTGACTAGTTCAGATATCTTTACTTGTCTTTGTCTTGGAATCTTCATGTTATTTCTCTTGCGTTAGACCCTCATATCCATAATGGTTACTCAAAAGGCTTTGACAAATTTTTCTAGTTCTTCCCCTTGGATGTTCATTTCTTATTAAAATTCAATCATTGTCCAAGTTTCTTTGTTGGCCCAAAAGTCACAATCTGATCACATTCTAACCCCACAATACAAGCCAAAATGATGATTGTGTACTATGACCCTCCCTTGCCTCATTGCACAATCTAATTCCCTATGATCCTTCTCTTAACCCTCTCTGGGAATTAGTGTGTGATGCAATAAATGGCCTTCCCTGATTTATTTTATGGGAACGTACTTTCAGGTCCTATGTCTTAAAACCCCACATCAAAGGTTCCCATATATCCCTCTAGCACACTAAAAAAATCGCTAGAAAGGAACTAGGTCAGGCTGCTCTTCAAACGGCTCGTAGAAACTCGCTCCTCCCAAGACATAATTTATGGCAATTTCACAGCGTCAGAGATGTCTTCTCAGCTTTGAACAGTTGTCATTTCTAGTATTTGATTTTTTATTCTGTGATCGTTTCACCGCCGATAAAGCTACAAGAAAATTAGCCGTTTCAATTCTTTAGAGTTCCCAGAATCTCTCTCGCCAACGGCTTGATTTCTCCAACGGCTCCAACAATGCTCAAGGGTTACTTAAGGTCTCCTATTTAATTGAGCTGAGCACTCTGATTTCTCTCGCTTTCTCTCAATCTCTTGTTCACCTTTTCTCTCAAAACACAAAGCTCCTCAAATGGCCAAGAAAAACCTCAATCTTAACCTTGCCCAAGACGAGGAGGAAGCTGCCCTCCTAAGAGCCTTCAGAGAGAAGAAAGCAGCATCTTCCTCCAAATCCCCTGATCTCACACCCACAAAAGAACCCTTACCCAAGCATACAGAAGAGGTGGAAAAGGAACTCCACCATGGATCTGCATCAGCTACTCATATTGTCTCTGAGGGCGGTTCCCACGACTCTTCTCCAAACAAGGAAACCATGGAGATTCACAGCTCTGACCCCTCGCCGATTAGCACCAAATACAAGGTTGCTCCCTCAGTTGCTACCAGGCTCAAACTCCGAAAGAGGAATTCCCAGGCCCTGGTTCCCTACAATCCTGCCTCCAAAGAGCCGACCCCCTCCAAAAAGGCCAAATCAATTGTCCAGTCTTCCTTGTCCACCAGAGCCATAACATCCACTCTGGGGCAAGTGTCTTCCTCATTCGCTAAGAGGAAGATACTCAAGCCCCTCATCATTGGTGAGGAGTTCTGGACCCAACCCCTAGAAGAAGAAGATGAAGCTCAATTCGGCGAAGCCCTCAGTGAATTCCATTCTCTGCTCCAGTTTCAAGGGTGGGACCAGCTCTTGGTGGAAACCTTCTCAGTATCCGACGAAGTGGTACGTCTCTTCTATCAGTCCATGACCTTTGTGCCAGCCAAGGAGAACTCTCCCTGTAATGATGCCATCCTTCAATGGAAGGGAACCATGTTCCCCTTGTCCCCAAGCTTCATCGCCTCAGCTCTAGGGATTGAGCACAGATCAGGTTTTGACATTCTGCATCAAAAGAAGACTTGGCGCAAAGGCAAAGGGTACAAAACCAAAACTGAGGTGGTCGGCAAGCTCTATGATGGCGACAATCCAAAGAATCTGCTGACAAAGGGGCTCTCTCTGTCCAACAAGCTCTTGCACTTCTGGATCATAAGGAATTTGGTTCCCAAGCAGGAGCACCGAGCCACAGTTCTCATCACCGATGCCATCCTTATGGATAAAATCTTATCTGGTGACCAAGTTGATCTCCCCCAGCTAGTGTTAGCTCATATGCAGTTCTGTCAATCCCATGAATCCCATGCCTTGCCCTTCCCTCACCTCATAAAAAATCTTCTCTCCATGCTTAGCCAGTATCCATCAGACCTCAGGGAAACAACCTACAACAAGTTCCTAACCATGGCCACTGTCAAGAAGCTCAAAACCAAAGATCATCTGGATGCTCCTTCTGATGTGCACGCGGAATTGCCTAAGGAAAAGGCAAGTTCCCAAGCCACTCCAAGCTCCTTGCCTCCGCTCTACCCCATTCAAGACTCCTCTGCGATCCTAGCTTCACTGGGTCGTATTGAAAAAGCCATCACGGAAGGAACCACTGATATCTCTGGTGTCATCCGTGATCAAGTAACTGAAATAGGAAAGACTAGAAAGGCTGTATCTGGTCTAGTGGATGTGATTCAACAGACCTTGGAGGCTGCAATTGGAGGCAATCAGGCCGCTGAGATGGCTACAGGCCAAGATAAAGGAACTGTAGAAAAGAAGGAAACTGAAGAGGAGGCCACTACGCTGCCATAGGACCGTCTCTCCAAGTTCCCAGTGCTATAACATCACAGTGTGCTAGTAGTTCCCTAGGGTCCTACTCCCCTCTTCTATCCTTATTTTGTCTATGTCAAGCTGCTTGTGATCTTTTGTTCCTCTTTCCACTTTGCATCTCTGGACAATGTATTGACCTTAATGATTAATGAACTCTTTTGGTAATGTTTCTAATGCATCATTTGTCTTTGCCTTAAGTTTCTATTATGGTGAATGTCATGGGTTTAACGAAATTGTTTATTTCACATTGATATCCTATACTTGATAAGTAAATTAATCTTTTTGATGATGTCAAAAGGGGGAAGAATGGATAGGAACCTTGAACTCTTGGAACTACTGGACTTATAGGAAATCTAAACCCGTTCTACTTCTGAGGGGGAACTCGAATAACTTAGTTCATTTGCTTAGGGGGAATTTGCAACTATTGAATGTTCTCTCATTACTTTATAAAGTTGTAAATCTCTTAGCTCAACTGTTCTCATGAATCTCATGTCCTTATTATGTTGCCAGGTTCCTTATATTTGTCATCATTAAAAAGGGGGAAACTATTAGGAAACGGAAGTCAGGAACCTCAGTTCCCATGAGAGTTCCTTTCCTCAATTTCTCTACTTTTGAAGATGACAAATACTTTGATACTAATGTTTTATTTCAAAGATGTGTTTAAAGGAACCACAGGACAGTTGTTGAAACCATGGAAGCCAAACAAGATAAAGAAACCAAACAAGCAAGCCAAAGGAACCCAGAAGTGCCCAGAAATACAACACGTGACTTTGCTCTTCCCGATGAAGCTGGGAACACAGAACCTCGGAAAAAAGATGGTGAAAGAGACTTGAGCAAAGCTTCCAAAAGTCTGCCACCATCCAAAGGAAAGCTCCAAGATGTCTAGAATGCTGAACCTCGGACAAAGGTTGCTGAAAGCGACGTGACACAAGGTTGTCACCATCCAGAGGATAGTTCCAAAGTATCTAGGTTGCTGAACCTCGGACGAAAGGAGTTAGACAATGACATGACAGACTTGTCTGAAGCAGTTGACCAACCAATGTGGATTCTGAGTTGCCTAGGTTGTTGGTACATGTCTAAGTCAGCGTGAATCAAGGATTACCACACAACATAGGTCAAGCTTGCTCTGTGGGAAACGAGAGAAGATCCAACCTCGAGGATCCACTATATAAGGAAGATAAGCTCCGCTGTTATCTTCAAGCATTACAACAGAATCACACTCCATAGCAAACATCAAAGTGTGAAGCTTCAAACAGATCGTCAACTCAAACCAAGATCGAGATGAACCAGTCAAGGAATCTGAGAGCTGTGTGCTAGTTCCTGTGACTGTAAGTGAGTTAGTTCCTTAGTGGTTAGGACTGCTTCTGTGATTGATTATACTTGTTGTTAAGTTTACCTAGGATTGTCTAACTGTGTGTAAGACAAAGAAACTGTGTGTTTGTTCCTAGGGTAATCTGTAACCGAAGTGATAAGAAATCAAGAAGTAGACCTTGAAATCCTTTCGAAAGAAAGGTAGTGGTTTTTATCCTAGATTGCTAGTTGGCAATCGAAGGTTTCCACTATAAGGAACTTGTTCATTTATTTTGATTGTTTATTTACGCTGCGAAGGGAACTGAATATCTATATTCTTAGTTCCCTTGTTATTACTCTAACAATCACGATCCTACAATAAGGGATGTCATGCCTTCTGTCCATGTTATCGCGCCTGTGGAAGGATGCGTTGGCCATGTTTGCGCCTTGGTTGAGCCTAGCTGGGGGGGATCCAATCGGCTGGCTTGTCTTGCAACTCCATAGGGTCGCCGAGTGGTGGATGGAAATTTCTGGGATTGATCATCCCTGAGTCCTCCATCTCTTCATCATCAAACTCCTCGAACTCGTCTTGGTGGAAAGGAGTGTGGGAGAAGTATCCATCTGAGCCATAATGAGGCATCTGCGTACTTTGGTGGACCAGATGGTCCTCCACGTTGAATGGGACTGGGGTGGGAGCATGGCGACGTTGACGCGGCACTGCGTCCTGGGCGCGATTGGATCGTCGCGGTCTGCTCGTCTAGCTCTGCCGGCTAGCGGTGTAGAGGCAATTTCGCGTTGGCGCCTTGTTCCTCTGACTTCGTACATGTCATTGAAATCATAAGGTTCAGAAAACTCACCATGGGAAACCTCTTTGCGGTCGGAGTCGGTTTCATCGCGGACTGGTGTTGCTTGTGGTGCATAACGGTCGCGATGCGAGACGTAGCCTTGGCGGCTTTCTATCACGGATTGGATCCGTTGAAGACGCGGTTGCAAGTTGGAGGATGAGAGCATCAATCATTTGCCCTTGTCGACGCGTTGTTTGCTTGGCCCGACTTCTGTTTGTCGCGGTGCGACTAGAGGATCCATGGGTATTTGCAAAGTTGGTGTTGGTTGTACCATCGCAGCGCGTTCCCTTGCCTGGAATTCGGCAAGTTGGCGCCGAAGGGCTTGGATCTCGCGTTGTTCCTCCGAGAGCTCCAGAATGGGTTTCGTTGGAGGATTTGCGAGTGGCACCACTTCATGTTGGCCGAGCTGTTGTTGTTGTGGGGGATGATTGTTGTCGTCTCCTTGAACATTCCCACCAGTGGGTGCCATAAGGCTACCTATAACAATATGTCCATCCATCGCGAGTAAAAATGCACAAAAGACAATATAAAACCAATGAACAAGTAAGCACTTAGCAAGTAGCAAGTGTTCACGTCGGATAGCGTGTTCTTTTGGCCTTGAGGGCGGCTAGTAGGCAAGCAAAGCAAGTGTGATATGCAAGCACAAAAGCAACGAAACCAAAGGAAAGAAGTCTTAACCTCTTGCGTAAAGAACGCGTACACACAAGACACACTTACACGCGTGACACTAGACGGTGGAGAGCTGAAGAAGATGAGCCTAGCCGTTGAGGGGAGAAGGTTGCCTTATTTTGGCTTTACTTCTCTTGTTTCTGAAAGTCGCGTTCTTTTTTTTTTTTGATATGGGACTTGTATTTTTTTTTTTGAATTTGAAATTCAAATCCGAGATCTTAGTCTTAAATGAAGATCGCATAAGAATAAAATAAAATAAAATAAAAATAAACGGCTAAGTAACTTGAGGAAAGAAATCGCTAGATTTACGCGATAGGAGAGAGAAAATGTAATGCAGATTTATGACGGTCACACAAGCAAATATGGCGAGATATGAATGCGAGATTCACGCGATCAATTAAGGCAATTTTCGAATTAATTATGCAGATTTCATACAAATAAATCACACAATTTTCGCTAGGTGATCAAACAATTATCGGCCAAGAGATTCTCTTATAGACACCGATGGGACAGGCATGTGTATGAGAGAGAAAAAAATTCAGTGATTATGGCGGAAGCAAGGATGATGGGTGATTAAAAAAAAATTGTGAACAATTGAGAACTTGATAAGCGACTTACAAGATCAAAGGCTCTGATGCCAGTTGATGCGTTCCTACTAGGATTGAAGGATCTCAGATCTTGTTTGGGAAGTCGAGCGCATCTTGCTAGAGGATGATAGGGTGGAACACGGGCTTTGGAAGGCGGCAGCGGAGGAGAACGACTCGAAAGAGATCGAGTTCTTGGCCGTAGCGTCGGCAGCGGAGGAATAATCTCGATGAATATCGAGTGGTGGCCGTAGCGTCGGCGGCGGAGGAAGGGGTTGAGAAGACAGAGAGTGTTTGACGTTCGGTCAAAGGGGAGGAGGCAAATGGCTCTCAATACTCAAGCTTTGATTAAAATGAACGTAACCTAATACAGAAGAACGAATTGTCCTTTTATGCTAGGTCGCGGGACTCGGATGGGCCGACTCTCGATTAGTGGGCCGGCCCACGCGACATGCGTGGAGCACATGCCCCAAAAAGAAATAAAAACATTAATGTCTCAAGAGATTACATTCTGTTCAAAAAGAACGCGTTCATTGGATGGTGGAGAGAAGACAGACAGAGAACGCGTTCTCTGGGCTTGGTTGAAGACGCTTCAAAGAGAACACAATCTCTTGGGTGCCTTGGCTCTGGACGACGCGAGCGACCAAGGATTGCGTCGCGTTGGCGATGGCTTTAGCGCGTGCTCTTGTGATTGGCCCGTCTGAGCGAATGCTCATAGCCTCTTCTTCCTCAGAGGCATTCATGGTGGGCAGGGGCGCATCATCAGTCCACAGACACCATCCCTCAACTCTGTCACATTCAGACCACTGGTGTGGATGCTAACAATGATGAATCCATTCAGCAGCTGCTGCTCACCTTTGATGACATCTTCAAACCGCCGACTGAACTTCCTCTCTTCCGGCAGGGCTTCAACCATCAGATACCTCTGGTAGCTGGTTCTAATCCTATCAGCAAATGTCCTTACAGATATTCCACACTCTAGAAAGATGTCATTGAAACACTAGTTCAGGAAATGTTGGAGCAGGGCATAATTCAGAACAACTCTAGTCCCTACGCCTCACCTGTTGTTCTGGTCAAGAAGAAAGATGGATCTTGGCGTCTATGCATTGATTACAGGGGGTTGAACCAGCAGACTATCAAGGACAAATACCCTATTCCTCTCCTGGAAGACTTGCTCGATGAATTGGGTGGTTCGAAATACTTCTCTAAACTGGATTTGCGATCTGGCTTTCATCAACTACGCATGGAACCAAGTGATGTGTTTAAGACAGCTTTTAAAACACACTCGGGTCACTATGAATACTTGGTCATGTCGTTCGGCCTCACTAATGCCCCGTGCACATTTCAGGGCCTTATGAAGCAGGTTTTTCGCGAGGCAGCCAGAAAATTTGTCCTTGTCTTTTTCGATGATATCCTCATTTCCAGCGTGACTTGGGCTGATCATTTGCAACATCTCCACTATGTCATAAGCATCTTGAGGGCTCATAAATTGTTCCTCAAACCTTCCAAATGTACCTTTGGTGCCACTATTATTGAATACCTTGGTCACTTTATCTCTGCTGATGGGGTACGCACCGATCCTAACAAGATTGAAGCCATCTCTCAATGGCCTACCCCTACCATTTAGAAGCATGTTCGCAGTTTCTTAGGCTTGGCAAACTACTACAGGCGGTTCATTCAGAATTATAGCCTTATTGCCAAACCTCTATCTTCACTCCTCAAGAAGGAGGGTTTCTCCTGGGATTCAGCAAATGAGCAGGCCTTCCAAGCACTCAAATTTTCCCTAACATCTGTTCCTGTTTTAGCTCTTTCGGACTTTGATATGACCTTCATTGTTGAAACTGATGCCTCAAACCTGGGAATTGGGGTTGTTCTTATGCAAGATCACCATCCTATATGCTTCATCAGCAGGGCACTGGGGCCTAGACACCAAACTCTCTCTGTCTACGAGAAGGAATTAATGGCTGTCGTTTATGCTATACAAAGCTGGAGCTCCTATCTCACCCACAGACCATTCATTATCCGCACAGATCAAAAGAGCTTAAAGTACCTTATTGAACAGCGGGTTTCCACTCCATTTCAGCACATGTGGCTCTCCAAACTCATGGGTTACTCATTTGAAATTCAGTATAAACAAGGCAAAGAAAATGTCGTTGTTGACGCCTTGTCCAGAGTCACGGGTTCTCAGCTTCTGCACCTTACTTTAACTCAAGCCTATGATGGCTTCTATGAGTCCATCAAGCTGCAATGGTCCTCTGATCCGCTTTTGCAGAAGCTTATCACTGATTTGCAAACCAACCCGAACTCTCACCCTAAGTACTCTTTTGTCAGAGATGAACTTCACATGCAAGGGAAGCTGGTTATTGGCGGTGATCCCTCTCTCAAGCTCCATATCTTCAAGTGGCTCCATGACTCAGCTGTAGGAGGCCACTCGGGCAGGGATGCCACTCTTAAACGCATCAAATCCCTTTTCTTTAGGTCGGGGATGCACAAGGAAGTTCAACACTATGTCCGAAACTGTTCTATATGCCAACAGAATAAATATGATCTCTCTGCCAAGCCCGGTCTGCTCCAACCCCTGCCTAATCCTGAGGGCATCTGGCAATCCATCATCTTAGACTTTATTGAGGGTCTGCCCGTGTCTTTTCACAAGACTACTATTCTGGTTATTGTTGACAGACTCAGCAAAAATGATCATTTCCTCGCTTTATCTCACCCCTACACATCAATTGATGTGGCTCAATGCTTCCTTGATAATGTCTTCAAATTACATGGCATGCCTCACTCCATTATCAGTGATCGCGACCCCATCTTTATCAGCGAGGTATGGCAGGAACTTTTCAGAATCCATGGAGTTGATCTCAATATGTCGACTGCGTATCACCCTCAGTCCGATGGGCAAACTGAGGTTACTAACAAGACCCTCGAGACCTATTTACGATGCATGTCGTCTGAGGCACCACACACTTGGAGCAAGTGGCTGCCCCTATCTGAATGGTGGTACAATACCACCTTTCACTCCTCTATTCAAGCGACACCTTATGAGATCATTTATGGCCAAGCTCCACCTTTGCACCTGCCCTATTTGCCTGGAGAAAGTAAGTCCCTCCTGGTTGACCGCAGCTTACAGAAGAGGGAAGAAATCATCAACATGCTCAAATTCCATCTGCTTCGTGCTCAGAATAGAATGAAACAATGTGCTGATTCACGTCGATCACCTAGATCTTTTCAAATTGGTGATGTTGTGTACTTGAAGCTCCAACCTTATAGGCAAAACAGCTTGAAAACTAAGCTGCCACATAAGCTATCTCCTCAGTTCTATGGGCCATTCCCTGTGATTGACAAGGTCGGAACTGTAGCTTATAAGCTTCAATTGCCCCATGGTGCAGCCATCCATGACGTCTTCCACGTCAGTCAATTGAAGTTGTGCACGACGCCACTGGTTACTGGCTCTCCTCTACCTCCATACATGCTGGATTTGGGAACAGCTAAAGAACCCGAGGCTATCCTTGACAGGCGCATGGTCCAATGCCACAATGAAGCCACTACAAAGGTCTTAGTGCAGTGGAAAGGGCAAACCGCTGATCAAGCTACATGGGAATACTACTCTGATTTTATTGCCAGGCATCCTACCTTCGATCCTTGAGGACAAGAATCGTCTGAAATGGGTAGCATTGTTATAGGACTTCAAGGATTTCTGTTTCTATTATGTAAACTCGGTCTATTATAAGAATACCGGTCTAGTATTTCTATTTTTGTAACCCGGTCTGGGTCTATTTGTAATACTGTTTTGCCCTTTTGGCATTTTATCAGAAATCATCACAAGAATTATCTCAAAATCTCTCTCGAACTCGTTATCCTCTTCTGCATCCATCTTCCTCGAATTGCCTTTTCTCAATCCACAGGTAATTTCTGGATTTGGTGTACTAATTCTCGGATTCTCGTTTGAATCTCTGAGTTAGACTTACTATCCTATCTCATTTGGAAAACCGCCTATTTCCCCAAAGACTTGCTCCCTAACTACTATCACAAGCCTTCTACCTACTACGCTTGCTCATGGCAGATCTCCCGCAAGGTTCAGGGATCGGGAAGAGAGGAAAGACGGGAGGAGAGCAACTTTACATGCGGAGCCTCCGAGGAGGAGAGAGGAGAATGAAACCGAATCTACTATACAATTAAAGCAAATCATTTTTCAATCCCCTCCTTCCATCACATGGCACCTTAGCTTCTTTTTTTTCCTTCTTATTTTAGGTTTTACTTTTTGTTATGCTTTTATTTCCCCATATTCTCTTCCTGCGCACTCTTTTTTTTTATATAGGGTAAAATTTTGAGTATCGACAACAACGTCGGAAAACTCGAGAGGTCGATAAATCGGCAACCGAAAAACCGGTTAAGAACAACAAAGCAAACAAAGGAAAATACAACAAGCAAAAGCGAGTCAAACGAACTAAGGAGAGGTGAGTCAAGCATAAATCAACAGACAGTGCCACCAGAACAAGGGTCAAACAGGATGAATCCTGAGCAGGTGCTGAATGGACTACCATGATGTTACCCTCACCTAGATGATAGATCTTCAAGAGTCTCGACCACCCTAACGTTCCCTACAATGGATCTTCAGGAGTCTCAAACAAAGCCATGACCACAACGAAACAACTCGGTCTCCACCTAGATCAACTCAACAAAAGCAAAAAAGTACTAACACCCAAGCTTGCAAAACAGATACACAACCAAACAAGTTCAAAAAAAAATTAACAAGCAACAACAAGCAGCGGTGCAGGTTGGTGGTGTACTGGTGCGTTCTTGAGGGAGTGGGGGCTCGGTCGGAGCGAGGGCTCGGTGCGAAGCGAGGGTGCGTTGCAGAGCGAAACTCAGTCGGATCGGGGGTCGGTGTGGAGTGGGCTCGTATATTGTGATTTAAAGTGCCCGAGGAGTTGATGGTTGCAAGAGTCGGGGAGGCAAGGGTGGGAGAAATGGCTGTTGCGAGAGCTGGGGAAAGGACAAGAACGGCAGGGGTACGAGGGTTGGCGGTAGCGAGAGTCGGGGAATGGGTTGCAGAGGTGGGTACAGACCTAGGAAGAGGCAGATCTGGAAATGAATCTACAGTGGAGTTGGCCGCGTCGGGCAAGTCGGCCGTCGGTACAGACCTGGTGCATTTCCAATGCTCTAGCGTCACTCCGGAAGCCAGAACAACTCAAAGTCGCGACAGACGGAGCCTTGAAGGCTAGATGCTTTCTCGGTTTCTCGGGCATGGCTGGCGGCGGCTAGTAGGGTTTGGGGTTTTTTGTGTTCATTGGGAGCGTTTTAACTCTCAGTTGTGGAAATCACAAGTCTGATAAAGAGTTGGATTCCTGCACACTCTTTTTGTTTGGTGTGCTTTTATTTCCCCCCTCTTTGCTTTATTTTTTTCATTCTCTCTCAAACTAATTGCTCCACTCTACACTAGACCTGGGCATCTCCGGGCCCGGGCCGGATATGGCCTGGGCTTGACCTAGAAATTTGTCCGTTTATCCGGGCTCGGGCCGGACTGAGCCCGGGAATAGGGCTTGGACAGTTGTCCAAGCCCGTCCGCTTTCCCAGGCCCGAGTAGCCTGTTGGGACCCGTATTCGGTTTTGTATATAATTCACGTCTCATAATTCATGTCCATAATTTAAAAAGTATCAAATTTTTTATAAGTCTAAATAGTATTTCCACTTTAGAATAAAAAATATTAAATATCCAATATTAAAGTCTACACACATGTGAGAACGAGGAGTGAAGTGGAGTTTGTAACCCTTAAAAATTTAGCTTTTATATTACTTAGTTTAAGTGTTTTTGTTTTTATTTTTATTTTTTTAGGAGTAGTAATAATATAATGTTATATATATAAATAATATTTATATATTATATATGGGCCGGGCTTACCGACCCTATAGGACTTGACCCCTTGTCCATACCCGGCCCTCCCGATACTCAAGCCTGATATTTTCGACCCTTTAAGACTTACGAGATTGTCCATACCCTCCCGTTTACACGGTCGGGCGGGCCGGGCCGAACGGACCAAGCCGCGTTTGCCCAGGTCTACTCGACACCCACGTTTCCAACCCAAAACTACCTATTCTATCTAAAAAATCGATCAAAACTACCTATCCTCCCATATTTTTTCGCCGATTCCCAAAATTCTGCAATGACCCAGTTCAAATTCCACACCAAGTCGTTGAATTTAATTTTCCTCTCAAAACCCTAGATTTTTGGAATCACAATGGCATCCCCGTGGAATGATTCAATGAGTTACAAGCATCGGTTTCGATCTTGCAGAGGTCATCGTACAAGGTAAAGTTGTTTAGATTGCTTTGAATTGGACTGATTTTCGTTTTAACTTTAAATTTTTGGATGTCTTCTTCGTCCTTAATTGAAGGCTTACAATGAGAGGGCACAAAATTCAAAGTCTGTCTCCATGTTCTTGTCTTCTTACCTCCTCTTTAGAAAATGTTGCAAGTTTAGGGTTTTGAAGGGGTTGTGAAGGGGGGGGGGGGGGGGGGGTGTTGAAGGGGAGCCTTTCCACTTTCACTGGGTATTTCTGATTCTAAGATCCTAAAATCAACTTTTGATTTTAGGTGGGTTTTTCACCTCTGTTTTTTTTGCTGCTGCTATATGAACGACATTTTTCGCCTATATACACGATAATCTGTACGCACAGAAATTGCGTACGCAATTACTGTGCGTATAGGTGAAAATACGTATAAATTGTAAGATTATACGTATTTTATTTTTATTTTTAAAAAAAATATATAAATCTCTACGCATTACTTTAGCGTACGCTAAAGTAATGCGTAGACATTGGGCAAGCCCATATTAGGGCTGACCCAACTTCTAAAAAAACGCTTGCTTGAAATTTGGCTCCTATGCCAGATTCTGGCGCAGGATTAAAAAAAAATCTTTTTTTTTCTTATTTTTTTCTGGGCGCAACCAAGTGAACATTTTTTTTTTAAATCTGCATTTGACTCTAGTAATTGACGTTTTCAAGTAATCAGGGTTACATGATAATAAATTCGTTTGTATCATGAGGTTTCAATATACTTTTATTCATGTACGTTTCTCCACCAATTCGTTTGATATTAACTGTTTGTTATTATTATTCTCGAAAATCACATATAACTATGGTTATATCTTATAGTTATATCCAATTTGGTTATATCTTATAGTTATATGCTATGGTTATATTATTTAGTTATATACTATGGTTATATCCTATAGTTATATACTATGGTTATATCTTATAGTTATCAATTTGGTTATATCTTATAGTTATATACTATGGTTTTATTCTTTAGTTATATACTATGGTTATGTCCTATAGTTATATACTATGGTTCTATCCTATAGTTATATACTATGGTTATATCTTATAGTTATCAATTTAGTTATATCTTATGGTTATATCCTATAGTTATATACTATGGTTATATCCTTTAGTTATATACTATGGTTATATCCTATAGTTATATCCAATTTGGTTATATCCTATAGTTATATACTATGGTTATATCTTATAGTTATATCTAATTTGGTTATATCTTATCGTTATATCCTATAATTATATATTATGATTATATCTTATAGTTATATTCAATTTGGTTATATCTTATGCTTATATCCTATAGTTATATATTATGGTTATATCATATAGTTATATCCAATTTGGTTATATCTTATGGTTATATCCTATAGTTATATACTATGGTTATATCCTTTAGTTATATACTATGGTTATATCCTATAGTTATATACTCTTATTATATCCTATAGTTATATACTATGGTTATATCCTATAGTTATTTACTATGGTTATATCTTATAGTTATATCCAATTTGGTTATATCTTATGGTTATATCCTATAGTTATATACTATGGTTATATCCTTTAGTTATATAGTATGGTTATATCCTATAGTTATATACTATTGTCCTATAGTTATATACTATGGTTATATCCTATAGCTATATACTATGGTTATATCCTATAGTTATATAATATTGTCCTATAGTTATATATTATGGTTATATCCTTTAGTTACATCCAATTTGGTTATATCTTATGGTTATATACTATGGTTATATCCTTTAGTTATATACTATGGTTATATCCTACTGTTATATCTTATAGTTATATCCAATTTGGTTATATCATATCGTTATATCTTATAATTATATACTATGATTATATCTTATAGTTATATCCAATTTGGTTATATCTTATAGTTATATACTTCGATTATATTCTTTAGTTATATACTATCGTTATATCCTATAGTTATATACTATGGTTATATCCTATAGTTATATATTATGGTTATATCTTATAGATATATCCAATTTGGTTATATCTTATGGTTATATCCTATAGTTATATACTATGGTTATATCCTTTAGTTATATAGTATGGTTATATCCTATAGTTATATACTATGGTTATATCCTATAGTTATATAATATGGTTATATCCTATAGTTATATACTATGGTTATATCCTTTAGTTATATACTATGGTTATATCCTATTGTTATATCATATCGTTATATCTTATAATTATATACTATGATTATATCTTATAGTTATATCCAATTTGGTTATATCTTATGGTTATATACTACGGTTATATTGTTTAGTTATATCCTATAGTTATATCCAATTTTGTTATATCTTATGGTTATATCCTTTAGTTATATACTATGGTTATATCCTATAGTTATATACTATGGTTATATCCTATAGTTATATACTATGGTTATATCTTATAGTTATATCCAATTTGGTTATATCTTATGGTTATATCCTATAGTTATATACTATGGTTTTATCGTATAGTTATATCCAATTTGGTTATATCGTATAGTTATATCCAATTTGGTTATATCATATAGTTATATCCAATTTGGTTATATCATATAGTTATATAACTATAAGATAGATGATATAACCATAGTATATAACTATAGAATATAATCAAATTGGATATAATTATAAGATATAATCATAGTATATACTATGGTTATATCATACATTATATTATATAGTTATATACTATGATTATATCTTATAGTTATATCCAATTTGGTTATATCCTTATAGTTATATCCAATTTGGTTATATCATATAGTTATATAACTATAAGATATATGATATAATCATAATATATAATTATAAGATATAATGATATGATATAACTATAAGATATAACAATAGGATATAACTATAGGATATAACCATAGTATATAACTAAAGAATATAACCGTAGCATGTAACTATAAGATATAACCAAATTGGATATAACTATAAGATATAACCATAGTTATATGTGATTTTCGAGAATAATAATAACAGCAGTTAATATCAAACGAATTGGTGGAGAAACGTACATAAATAAAAGTATATTGAAACCTCATGATACAAACGAATTTATTGCCATGTAACCGTGATTACTTGAAAACGTCTATTACTAGAGTTAAATGCAGATTTTAAAAAATATATTGTTCACTCGGTTGCGCCCAGAAAAAAATAAAATAAAAAATAATACTAATTTAATCCTGCGCCAGAATCTGGCGTACAAGAGCCAAATTTCAAGCAAGCGTTTTTTTAGAAGTTGGGCCGGCCCTAATATGGGCTGTCCCAATCTCTACGCATTACTTTAGCGTAATGCGTAGAGATTTATACTTTTTTTAAAAAAAATTAAAATAAAATACGTATAATCTTACAATTTATACGTATTTTCACCTGTACGCACAGTAATTGCGTACGCAATTTCTGTGCGTACAGATTGTCGTGTATATAGGCGAAAAATGTCATTCATATAGCAGGCTCATTTTTTTTTTGCTTTCCAAGAATTCTAGGCGCTTTTGATTTAGGTATTCAGGGTCATGGATGGCAGTTATGTTCTTGAGGTGGATTTCAATAGCAAGGGTATTTTCATGGTGGTCAAGGTACTACCGTACTACTACTAATTATTAATATTGGGCTATGAATTTTGTCATTCTTATCACAATTCTTGCTTACTTCTCTATTTACGCTTTCTCTTTAAATTATTGTATGATTTGGATACTTAAACAGATGAAACATTGTTAAGGCAACTAAGAAATTCCACATTCCAGAAAATCTTCATGTCAAATTCCATTTCTGTAAGAGTCTTTTTCTGAAAACCAAGTTCATATAGCTTTGTACTTAATTTTCTAGAAGGAAACTGAGCTCTTTCTCTTGCTAATTACAGTTATTTACCATGTACACTTGATTATTTCTAATTGGGTGGAACAATGAGGTTAGATCTGGGCGTTTCCTGATTCATAATTAACTAATTATTCATTGTATTATTGTAATCTCATCTTTCTATGTGAATGTGATCCTTTTTCAATTTTAGTTCTCTCATTCACCATGTTCTATGTGATTGAGACATCACACATGTTCTATGTAATTTTCTTTGGCATTAGTGTTTTTAGGTTGTTCTGAGTATTCATATCTTATCTTTGTTCTAATGTTTCAGTAAATAGAGATCGTTAAATCCATTATAGGGATAATCAAAGGCTAAGGACCAAGTCACCATCTTCTTCCTCATTGTAGTAGATCACCCCACTGTTGGCTATCGGTTGTTCCTGGTGGAGCCGGAACGCGGAGCTTACCACTTCCTCTTATGTGACACCCCTTTACCTCTTGCCGATGATGTCATTTATGGGTACCTTTTCCCTAATTTTGCTTCTTCTTTTCGGAAGTAATTTTATTATGTGGGTCACAATAACTTAAAACATGTCCTTTTTTTAGATGAATTCAGTCAACATTGCTTGGTTGGGACTTAGAAGACGGTTTGGGTGATTTCGGTTTTTGAAATTTTGTGAATCTCTCTGGGCAAAAAAGTAGCTTAAGTGACTGTTTTTGGATTACTCTTTTTATCTATTTGTTATTATTCTTGGAGAGCAAGAATAGATAAGCTGAATTGCAAAAAGTGATCTTCAAATTGGATTTGTATTAGGTAACGTAAAATACAAGGTTGGCTGAACTGCTTCTTCCAATAAGGTTCTCCCATAATTGATAGTTCCACAAAAGTAGCATCCTGTTTTACCCTTTAAGATGATTAATTCCCACTTGTACGTCTTATCGGGCAAAAAAGTAGATTAGATATATTGATTGAGGTATCTTTTAGCCTACTTCAGGTTTTGATTTTAAAGCTACATTGTCTTGGAGTGTGTGGCATCGAGTATTGAAACCCGATTCAACCGTTCGTGAAGACGTCGAGGGTCAACACACCCTCGACCCGGGTGTACTAGGAATTTGTTTGTTTTCGGGGACGTCCTCAGCAACTTTTCAGTCTCTGGCTTCACGTAGGGCGGGACCTCCGGCTTCACGGTTCAGTTCTGATGTTGGTATTATTTCTTCACACCTCTCCAGATTGCATGTAGTTGTTCTTGAGCTCCAGCAACTTTCTCATACGCGAGATTTACCTGAAAACACCCTGGAGATGGCTTTCCACGGGGCGGGCCCTCCGACGCTCAAGTCAATTTCTATACGAAGGGAATATATATAGAGAGAGAGAAGTTAAGATTGAGAGGTTTACTAACCCGTCGAATTACCTTGACCGAGTATACTCATCATTTATTTCATTAGTCGGGCATCGGGCTTTTCAGTGGTAATTATCCCACCAAAAGCACAGTAATGAGCTAATATATACTTTCTGGCATTCAAACAAGACATCGAGCATGTATAGATGATCCCAAAAGCGGGCTATATAATCACCTCGTATATCAAGCAAAGTACTAAAAGCACTAGTTTCCCGTGACTCGTCTAGGTGCAGCTGTAATCCGAGCTAGGTCGACGACGCCAAGTTGCAGTAATATTGTCCAAGTCTAAGTCTCTGGATCTATTAATTATCAAGTGCTATTTTATATTAACATGCTGTTTGCCTTCTACCAAGTTTCTTCATCTATGGCTAATTAATTATAGCTTCGTACTAGCTTAGTCCCACTCCTCTATTTCTAGCCAATTAATTAATGCTTAGTATTAGCTTAGGACTATTCTCGTGCTTCTTGCTAATTAATTAGAGTTTTGCACTAGTTTGGTCTCGAAAGGCTATATAGTCATCTCCTATATGAAGCCCAATGCTAAAGTACTCTAGTCATTCATCACGTGTCCTAATACGGTCCAGTTTTGGGATTCTAAGCCAATTAGTTTTCAAGCATACTTTTGCATAAACAATATATAAAGCTATAACCACGCGAAGAGATTAAACAAGCCACGGTAAGATTAATACTCACGAAGCTCTCGCTCCTTCCCAAGGAAGAGACCGTCGAGAGGCTGAGTGTGTTCTTTCTCGAGGGAGAAGCGGTCGAGAGGCTGCATATCCGGACCGTATAGGAGCTCGGAATTGTTGAAGATCCCGACGACCCTCCGACGATAGCGGAATGACGTGACCGACACCACTAGAAGGCACCGGCAAGGCGGAATCGCCGGCGATCGTGGGTTGAGTTCGGATCCTAACCGGTGCAGTGATTGGAAACGCCAAGAATTATGCGCGGGTGGAGCTTGAAGGTCAGATCGTAGTTGGAGGACGCCGCCATGGCTTCCGATTTGAGATGCAGACGGGGGTTAAGTTGAGGAAGAGAGAAAAGGCTAATTTCTAGCTCTTTCCATTCGTCGATGACCAGATTTCTGGTTTAGATTCCCCTTGCTTTGGCTTCCCTTCGCCCATCTCTTCTCATTTCTCTGGTTGCCTTCTTCGGAGCTTCAGAGAGCTTCTCCGCAGCTCTCCCAATTGCGGCTTCCCAATTGCGGCCCCCCCATTAGAGCCCCTTCCGAATTGCTCCCCTTCGAGCTTCAGAGATGAGCTCCCCTCCCATTGGCCGAAGTCTTGCCCCTTTACCCTCAATTCTTCTTTTTGCTGAAGTCCCCTCTTTCTCTTTATTGCAGCCACCGAGCCCTATTCCTCCTCCTCTCTTCCACTTGGGCTTTATCCTTTTTAATGGGCTTTTGGCCCAATCTGATTTCAGCCCCCACAGCCAGCCCCCCAAGCTCTTCGACTTCGCATAGCGAAGGTGAAGGATTGGTTCACAGGTGGCCTCGCAAGAGTTTGCCATCGTTCAGGTTCTTCGCGAATCTTTCTTGCAAGTTGTCTCCTCTTTTTTCTTTCATTTCGAGGAGTGACTGAGCTAACCGTTGTCTCTTGGTTATGTTCTCTTAATTTGCTTGTTATCCGCGTCATCTCTCATATCGTATTGATTTTTGGTTATGTTCTCTTAATTTGCCTGAATGGTGGTCATCTTGACCATAGGAGAAAAAGTTTCATTGAAATCTATACCTATTTTTTGAGTACATCCCTTGATTACCAAGCGAGTTTTGTACCTTTCCAGAGAACCATCTGCCTTGAATTTGAGTTTATAAACCCACTTTGAACTAATAGGACGCTTACCCTTAGGTAAATCAACAATGTCCAAAGTGTGATTGTTCTATAATGCTAGAAGTTCAGCATCCATGGCTGTAATCCATTCAGGAGATTGAAGAGCCTCCTCATAAGAACAAGGTTCAGTGGTATGGGAAAGGGAAGTAAGAAGTTGTTGTGTGGAGGCAGATAAAGCATGAAAAGAAATGGTGTTGGATGGGAAAAGAGTAAAGTCAGATGACACAAAGTGACAAAAGTAATCTTGGAGGTATGAAGGTGGATGAAGGTTTCTTGATGACCTTCTGATAGGTGGAGCTGGAGTAGGTTGTATGTGTGGAGTAGGTAGTAAAGAAGGAGATGGTATAGTAGTGACAGGGGAAAAGCTAGGTGTAGAAGTATGGGTTGGCGTAGTAGGTGTAGGCAGAGGAAAGTCATGAAAATAGGTGTCCTGGGCAAGGAACATAGGACAAGGAAGTTTCCCAAGAGAAGCAAGGATAGAGAAAGGAAATGTCTCTTCATGAAAGGAGACATCTCGAGATATGAACACAGTAGATGTAGTAAGGTTCAAAAGCTTATAGCCTTTAGTGCAGTATGGGTACCTTAGGAAAACACAAGGCACAACTCTAGGCATGAGCTTATTTCTGCCAACCTTAATAGTGGATGCATAAGCTAAGCAACCAAAGCTTTTGAGGTCAGAATAAGCAGGTGGTTGATCAAATAACTTTTCATAAGGAGAAACACCATTTAGTATGGAAGAGGGATACCTATTAATAAGGTAAGTGGTTGTAAGAAGGCAGTGTCCCCAATATTTCAAAGGAATTTGAGACTGAAATAGCAAAGCCCGTGTGGTTTCCAACAAATGCTTGTGTTTGCGTTCGACTACACCATTCTGTTGGGGAGTATTTACACAACTGGTTTGATGAATGATGCCCTTGGAAGTGAAATGCTCAAAACCAACATGACTCAAACCTAGCTCACAAGCATTGTCTGATCTCACAATTTTCACTTTCTGAAACTGAGTTTCAACCAGTTGAATCAAGGATTTGAGTAAAGAAAAAGCATTCCCTTTAGACTGCATTAAGTGTGTCCAAGTAACACGTGTGAAGTCATCTACAATTATGAGAAAGTAATTGTAACCATCATGAGTAAGTGTACTGAACGCCCCCCCCCTCCCCCCCCCCCCCCATGTATCAACATGTATAAGCTCAAAAGCATAAGAAGTAGAAATAGAATTGTATGAAAATGGCTTCCTTTGCATTCTGGATTTTGCACAAATTTCACAAGATGTCAATACATCATTATTACAATCAAGACCAACAACAGTCTCGAGTTTATTCATAGGCATATGGCCTAGTCTATTGTGCCAAAGTACAACAACTTTGGTCTTTGAAGAACAAACAATAGAAACACTTGACAAGTTGGGAACTGCACATGTAGCAGGTGTAACTTCAGGGAAAACATAGAGCCTGCTAGTCACTTTACCAAGGAGAAGAGGCTTCTCTAGAGAGGGACCCTGCAGCCAACACGCAGCAGAATCAAAAGATGCAACACAGTTCAACTGAGCAACTAACTTGTTCACAGATAACAAGCTAAACTTAAATTGAGGCACATAGAGAACATCCTGAAGAATCAACTCCTCTGAAAGCCTGACATAGCCAAGCAGTTTGACAACCAAAACAACACCATTTGGCAAGGAGATACGAATAAGATTCTCCAAAGGTCTTAAATCAGAGAATAAGGACAAGTTAAATGTCATGTGATCACTAGCTCATGTGTCGATAATCCAGGTGGATGGAGAAAAGGAAGATCTAAAAGTATTCAATGAAGTATAATAAGAAGAAAAACCAGCAAGATGTGCCATGGACTGAGAAGAATCAATTGAAGTCTTCTGCAGCAGAGTCAATAACTGAGAAAATTGATCTTGCGTAAGACCAGGGATAGTAGAACAGAGTCTGTACTAGGAGGAACTGAATTAGCCTGAGATGATCGAAGAGTCTAAGGGAAACCATGAATCTTGAAGCATCTTTCAATAGAATGACCATGTTTCTTGCAATGAGTGCATAAATAAGATCGAAGGCCTTTAGCCGGAGCAGAACCTAGAGTTTTAGGTTGAGACTGAGCAGCAACATTGAGGGAGGAAGAATCAAGAAGTAACTGATTTGAAGCATGAATAGAACGTTGCCTCTCTTCTTGGATCAAGATAGAATAAGCTTGATCAATCGAAGGAGCAGGATCGAGCATGAGAATGTTACCTCTCACAGTGGAAAATGAGTCATTCAACCCCATCAAGAACTGAAGAAGGCGTTGATTCTCCTCGTATTTGTGAACAACCTCTGTAAGACCACAAGAACACGACGGGAAATTCTTCATCGAGTCTTTTTCACCCCAAAGACTTTTGATCCGATTGAAATAGGCAGCAACACCATCGGAAGCTTGAGCAATGTTGCAGATTTGCTTTTCAACAGGATACTTCTGAGTGTTGTTGACTTGAGAGAATCGAGTGTTGACATCGTGCCAGATTTGTTTCGCATCACCGAAGAGAAGAAAAGTGTCGCGGATTTCCATCATCATGGAATTCAACAGCCACGCGATCAACATGTTGTTGCATCGTTCCCAGCGGCGAAAAAGCGGAGAAGCTTGATCAGGTTTAGCGATTTCACCATCCACAAATACAAGCTTGTTTTTAGCCGATAAAGCGATCGTCATCGAATATCGCCAAGCGAAGAATCCAGGGCCATCCGAAGGATGCAGAAAGTAAGGATCATTCGAATCTCCAGGGAGATTATTTCAAGGATTAGTAGGATTCAAAGGTGGAAAATCCTCGCGATTGAACGGAGGACGATTGTTTGGAGTGGTCGCCATGAAAGACAAAGCGAAAGGAAAAATGATCGAAAGATCAGGAATCTAATACCATGTTAGAATATGAAGAGAGAGAAGAGAGCAAAATGGAACAAATTCTGTTATGATTTCATTGACTGAATTCTATTATAGAGAGAGGCTTATTTAGCCGAGTTAGTTACGACTAACTACACTTAGTCATGTTAACAGCCTCTCAAGAAGCAATATGTCTTTTCATTCATCATAAAACATCCAGGTGTTCCTTGTAATATCCCTCATATTTTATAAGGGTATTTTGGTAATTCTTCCAACTCCCGTACTATAAGTCGGATTAATTTCAGAGAAGTTCAGACATTCTGTAATATGTTTGATCTCTGTAATATTTTTCTGAGTAGTATAAAATACTGTTGACTCCTTTTCGGGGTCAAATAGTCGTTCGAGTACGAATATATTTAACCTGGGGTTAAGATAATTAACCCAAAAGTAAAACGGACAAAAAGAGGCAAAATTGGCCTTGACCGCACCCGCGGTGAAGGCCAATTCTGGAGTCGGCCACCGCACCCTGCCGCACCCCGTGGTGAGATATTTCTGAGCATTATCTTCTTTCCCTCTGTGCCTGTCGGTGGCGTCGGTTGTCAGCCTTGGGGGTTCCCTCTTGGTCGGGGGCTGGTCGGTTTGTTCCCCTCCTTGCTTTGGCCTATAAAAGGGAGAGAAATCCAGAGAGGAGAGTGCACAGCTGAGCTCTCTTCTTCCTCCTCTGAATTTCTCCCAAAACTCCATTGTTGTCTGAGTTTGCAAAGCTTCGCCGGAGTTGTCGCCGGAGTCCCTTTGAGTGGTAAAGGTGCCCTCAAGTGTTGTTTCAAGGGCCTAAGGTGTTTGGAGATTGAACCACAATCGAATCAAGGCCAAGCGAGTCGATTTGGGTGAGTTTTCTCCATGGACGCTGTCAAGCTCTCGCCTCTGTCGCCCCACCGCACCCGCGGCAAGCGCCCTACCGCACCCGCGGTGAGCTGGGTCCGTGTTGTGTGTTCTTGGGTGTGTGGTCTTGGGCGAGGCTTGGCTTCCTTCGATTCTTTCGTATTCTTTTAGATTCGTATATGTGGATATAGAATCTAACTTAGGGTCTCGTTATGGGTCGTTTCTTAGGGATCTGGTATTCGAGATTTGTCCCTGCTTCTGACCCAGAAACCCGTCATCTCTAAGCTTTGTTCAAGCTTTCGTCGGATCTAATGCAAGTGGCGGTTCGCTCTTGCTTATCATTCCATAATTCAATTAATTATCAATTGTTTAATTGTTAATTAGTTTGGGATGATTTACTGTTTTCGTTGGGAACAATTTTGATAACTGTTTGTGATTTTAAAAGATATTATAATAGGTTGTATATCTGCTAGAACAACACTATTATATATATTTATATGATTAATTACAGATATTATGATAGGTTGTATATCGTTAGAACAATGCTATTTTATCTGTTACTGGCCGCGATGGCTTTGTTGTAATTGATTACTGTGTTGAACTGTTTAGTTAGCACGAGTATTCGTAGGAACGCTACTGTGTATCTCATTGTGAGTGCTAGTCGTTTCTTGATAACCTGGTGGTTAGGATTTAGTTCCTACCATCCTTCTCTGGTCTTAACCATACCCTTACTCAGGGTTTGTGCACACAGCTGGTGCCGCTTCTAGGGATTTAGTTCCCGAGGGATTTAGTTCCCGAGGGATTTAGTTCCCGAGGGATTTAGTTCCCGAGTCAACTTCGTCTTAGGGATTTAGTTCCCGACTTTTATCTCTTTATCCTGAGGGATGAGATGATCTAAAAGCTTATAACGTGTTGATCGTGTTTGAATTTAATAAAATAAGGGCAGTTAAGCACATAATTAATAAACGTGATGATCGTTTTGGAATTAAATGAGATAAGTGTCGTTGTCGCACATAATTAAATATACCCTCAGGCGAGTAGTGCAGCTAGAAAATCTCATCTTGACTTTGATCAGAGTAACGTTCTCTTTCCAATCTGGATTCGCTTTGAGCGGTGAGGTTGGTCGTGAACCGAAATATCAAGTCTTTTTTGAACGCTTGTATGATTATTATTTATGTTCCCTAACATTTGTCATGTTTTCGATAAGGCTCATTTCGTTGGAGTCTTCTTTTGGGATTGATTGCTGTGAGACTCGGTCTCCAGAATCTTCTCTTGATCATGTCTTTTCATGTATTCCAGTAGAAGTATGGTGGTTGACTATCGTCATCGGTTTTAATTCGAGAAGCGATGAGTCTAACCTAATACGACTACTTCGGACCACTCTGCTTGTACCCTTGCATAGTCTTTCATTAGACTAACCAACCGTAATTGTTCTCTGCATGGTTGGCTGGTGTCATCCGTTCGATTCGGCATATCAGATAAGTTGCCATCCTGTGAAGGCTAGAACGACTATGAAGGCAAACAGTGTTTTTGATAAGTTTATTCAGGTTGAGATCCTTGGCGGGTGATCATTGCGATCAAGACCCTTTTGTTGGTTATTTAAAGACTTTCGCTGTGTTAAATATACCTTGTATTAAGTCCTCCGCTGTATTTTTGGTTGTCTTTCGGATTATGGATGTAATGCCGAGACAATGATTTTAAATGAAAATTATGATATTTTGTATCATAATTGTTGTTTGATGATTTATATCAACTGGTAAAGCCTTGGGTGACATCGGACAGAACGTCTGAGGTCACTGGCGGTAATGCCTTCAAGGTTATATATTTGGGGGTGTTACATTCCTGGAGTTTGACATAACTTTTAAACAACTGGCTCCCCTACCCTTGTAAAGTCCCATCAAACCCTCTTCTTTGATGAACAAAACACGGCAACGACAAAGATCCCAGAGTTTTGTTCGGCGAATGCTGCTACCATGTTTGTTGGGCACTTCCCTTGCAGTGCTCCCACCATAAGCCTCTTCCTCGCCACCTCCAAGGGGAAACTAATCGTGCTCGTTGTCAATCCTACAAAGATACAAAATAACCCAACAAACTAACCATTATTTCATGCATTTCTGAAAGGTGAAGTTATATATGAACTGTGTATTTGACTTGACATAGCTCTAAATAGAAGCAACTCTACATGGTTAACAAATTTCTTCTTCTTTGGAGCACAATACTTGGTCTTCAGTGTGTCATACATGAAGTAGTAACAAGTGCTATAAGGGAGCATCCCTATAATAGTTGGTTTAACACCAAAATACAACGCACCAACTCCACCATCCTTGTAAATGTTGGCAAGTACAACTGTCAGATTGGTATATTCATCAGGCCTTACAGTCAAACGATCCTATAATAGAAGCTTGTCATTTTTGCCTAATATGTCTAGTTGTCCAATTTTTTTAGTCTGTGGAATGGTAATATTGTCTTGATGCCTCATCAACCCTCATTATCAATATAAAGTCATGGACGCATATGTTCTGGAGTAAGAGAGACTGGAAAGATATATGATCTGGAGCAAGAGAGTCTAAAGGAGGGTAGTGACTAATGTTGTGGTGATTTGAGAGAGCAAATAGCATTGTAAACCTCCATAATAAATTTGTGAACCTATTGTATAAATTTTGTAGACCTGTAATATAAAATTAATGAACCTCTTGTATAAAATTTGTGAACTTGTAATATAAAGTTATGAACCTTTAGAATAAAGTTTATGAACCTCTAGAATAGGGTTTATGAACTTCTAGAATAGGGTTTATGAACCTCGTGTATTGTGTTTATGAACCTCTAGAATATTTGTTGGATCGTTAGAGTTACGTCTGCGGGAACAAAGTCTTTGTTCCCACAGAAGTTACAGCGGATAAATATAGCAGGAAAGATAACGAACGAACTCACGATATATAGTGGAAACCCTGATTAGCAAAACTAGCTTCTCAAGGAAAAACCACTACATTCAAGCTTTCGCTTGAGAGGATTTTGAAGTGTGTACTTGTCTTATTGATTTCTTGCTTGATTACACTTGTATCCTGGACTTCGACATCTAAACAACCAGCTAGACTCGAAACCTCTTCTACAACGATGAATCAAACTCAACCCTCAAAGACTTACACATACCTCACTTCTTTTCTTTCTTCTTTTTGTTCTCTCTATTTTCCGTCGTCGTCGTTACATAGAAATGAATCCACACCTCTATTAAATACAACTCGGCAAACCCTAAATGTAACAAGATAAGATTGATCCAAATAAGGCAACAAGAAGATATGATTTTGTAGAGGGAATAATATCCCAGCCGTCTATATTAATTTGAAGGAAGGATTCCGTAAATTAATATATTTGGATAAGATAGAGTACTCTCTCTCCAATTATCTTATCTTAGGAAGGTTTTCCTAAGATAACACAATCGGGCTTCTCTCTCCATATCTTCTCAAATCGGCTTGATCCTTGGAGCCGAAGTCATTCATCCTTGACCGCGTGCATGATTCTGCGTTTGATTTGTTTCCATAAATGGCACACTGGGTTTTTCTTTCCATTCGCAGCTTCGATCTTGTTCGACGCTGTTGGTCCTTCAGAGGTAACAAAGCACATGAACAGAGCTTTGTTCCCTCTTCGATCCTTCGCTGCAATGGTTCCCTGAGACAACTGTCTTTGTTCCTGAAACACTTAGTACCCAGATTAGTTGAATGTTTGTCACTATCAAAACCTAAGGAATTCAACAAATTCCCCCTTTTTGATGGTGACAAACATCCTTGACAATAAAGCATATACATACGAGATAAAGACAGTTGTATGGGGAAATGTATTGTATGGGGAAAGGTTCTCCACACAAGACCATAATAGTTCCCCCTCAACACAGCAACATATGAAACCATGTGTTGTTCCCCCTCAACCAAAGTTACCTGTCATTTTCCCCCTTTTGGCATCATCAAAAACACAGTGAAGAGTTAAGATGAAAGATAACAGCCAGATGAACATCATTCTCAATCGCAGTAGATTGAAACACACGAACGCAGACAGCATGTTAAGATGACAACACGATATGCAAGGATAAAATTCATGATCAACATGCCAGTCAGTGCAAACACAAGAATCAGAGACAAGGAAGTACGAAAAGAGAGGAGTAGATGTGCTAGGGAACAAAAGAGGTGTGGGTTAGCCAGAGAAGTACGAATTAAGAACCATTGGGGCCAGCAGCTAGAGCAGAAGTATGATTAGCAATGGAATTCGTCTTTTGTTCCCGCTCAGAGCTGTTGCTTCCTCATTGGCGTCAGCAACCACCATAGCCTCAACATGTAGAGGAGTGAATCTGTAGTGTCGTCTTTTCCCTTCTTTGTGTGTCTTGTGATGTTCATTTTTTTTTTAACATCACAAACTTCAGCTCTCCTTCTTTCCCCAGGGATTCATTCAGAGCCCACTACCTCTCACGCGTAACATTAGCTTTCGAGCACGAACCTTCCTTAGGCAGTTGTAAGCCAGCATCACACACATACCAGTCGACCCCTATCCACAGACCACAGTGGCGATAATTCGTAATCTCGACTTTCCGAAAAAGTAGAAGAATGTGATGCGGGGGTAATGTTACCAGAGAGGGTACAAAGAACATCACACATAAACATATACGAGAATTTTTAATAATGTTTAATCATGAATGAGAGACTCCCAGATGTGAATGATTAGAGGGGCTCATAGGGAGCATCAAACATGATGGCTAAGGTAAGTTGTAGAGTCAACAATCATTTGGGCTTATAATGAGGGATCAATGCATCAAGTTGACTCTTTTGGGCCGAAGGAAATCTGACTCATGTATTAGCAAGATAGCATAGAGAGCATGCAAGAAATGTGCACATAAGTGAAGTATTAACATGAGTCTAAGCAAGTCAATCAACTAATGATCAAGAGAAGCAATGCAGACCAAGACATGATGATTCACCTTTCACACTTTACCATGTAATTTAGCCAATCATCGAGGGAACACAACATGTAGACAGTCAGTTTAGAGAGATCATACCTAGTTCCATACGAAACTGTTCGAATGGTTCCCTATTTAGTGCCTTGGTGAAGATGTCGGCGATTTGATCCTTAGTTCCACAGAAGTCCATTGTCACCAACCCTTTCTCCACACAGTCACGTAATAAGTGATGTCTTATCTCGATGTGCTTGGTACGTGAGTGTTGCATCGGATTCTTGGAGATATTTATGGCACTTGTATTGTCACAGAGAATGGGAATGGAGTTTAGAAGAATACCGTAGTCGTTGAGTTGTTGTTTGAGCCATAGGAGTTGAGTGCAACAAGCAGCAGCGTCTATGTATTCAGCTTCCGCAGTGGAGAGAGCCACGGAGTTCTGCTTCTTTGACCCCCAGGAAACCAGACACGGCCCAAGGAACTGAGCCATTCCAGAGGTAGATTTTCTGTCCACTTTGTTCCCTGCGAAGTCAGCATCTGTGTATCCGACAAGATCAAGGCTTCCTCTCCTTGGATACCACAGACAAAGATCATCTGTTCCCTTCAAATATCTCAGGATCCTCTTCACTGCTTTGAGATGTGTCTCTTTGGGATCGGCCTGAAAACGAGCACAAAGACATACACTATACATAATATCAGGCCTACTGGCAGTGAGATATAGAAGCGAACATATTATTCCTCGGTAGAGAGATGGATCAATTCCTTGCTCATGTTCGTCTTTTCCCATTGGATTGTTTGGATATATGGGAGTGGTGAAGGGTTTCGCATCATTCATACCAAACTTTTTGATGCACTCCCTGAGATACTTCTGTTGGTGCACTTTGGTTCCCTCATCTCCCTGAGATACTTGCAGACCTAGGAAGAACTTGAGTTCTCCAACCATGCTCATCTCGAATTCACTGGCCATCAGCTTAGAGAATTTCTGAACCAGTTTATCATCAGTGGATCCAAAGTTGATATCATCCACATAGACTTGGACCACCAGAATATGCTTCCCTTCCTTCAGAAGGAACAGAGTCTTATCGACCTTTCCTCGAACGTATCCGTGTGTCAGAAGGAACTGTGAGAGCCTTTCATACTAGGCCCTCGGGGCTTGCTTGAGACCATACAGAGCTTTGTCTAGAATGTAGACATGGTCAGGTTGAGTGGTGTCCTCAAAGCAGGGTGTTTGCTCCATGTAGACTTCCTCCTTAAGAACTCCATTCAAGAAGGCAGTCTTGACATCCATCTGTTGCAGCTTGAACCCATGGAAAGAAGAATACGCAATTAGGAGTCTTATTGCTTCTAACCTGGCAACGGGAGCAAAGGTCTCATCATAGTCGATGCCTTCCTGCTGGTTGTAACCTTTCACCACCAGCCTAGCTTTGTTCCTTGTGACCTGACCTTGATCATCCAACTTGTTTCTGAACACCCACTTGGTTCCAATCACTGTTCTGTTCCTTGGACGAGGAACTAACCGCCAAACCTTGTTTCTTTCGAACTGGTGAAGTTCCTCTTGCATGGCGTTTATCCAGTCAGGATCCTTCAATGCTTCTCCTACAGTTTTGGGTTCTTGCAAAGAGAGAAAAGCATTGAAAGCACATAAATTTTGTAGGGAGGAACGAGTGCTCTGAGGTGCTCCCTTTCTATAGTCAGTGACGATTAGCTTGACTGGATGAGCCCACTTTTGCTGATAGTTTGGAACTTGGAGATTGTTGATGTCGAATTCATCTGAATCAGCGTTCCCAGCACTTGAGCCTTCACCTCCTGTGCCATTAGCATTAGGATTGACCTCCCTCGTTCCTTCAGCAGAAGGGCAGTCCTCAAAGGGCTCCGCTGTGCCGTGACTTGGGCTTTGTTCCCCCTGAGGTGCCTGAGATACATCAGGAGGATAAGCATTTTCTTCATTGCCCCCTGAGTTGGCAGAATTGGGAGTTCTTGGTGTAGAGGGATCATTTTGAGTTTCTTGATCTTCAGAGGTCCCACCGCTGACATTGCTATCTACAAGCTGAAAGAAATCATCTTCGGAAAGCTCGATGTTGCCTGATAGTTCCTGCACATTTTTACCAGCCATAACAGTTTCATCAAATACAACATGAACGCTTTCCTCTACCTTTCTGGTTCTCTTGTTGAAAACTTTGTAGGCCTTGCTTTGCTGTGAATATCCTACAAAAGTTCCTTCATCACTTCTGGGATCAAACTTCCCAAGAGAATCTTTCCCGTTGTTGTGGACGAAGCACTTGCAACCAAATGTGCGCAAATGAGACACATTAGGTTTCCTTCTCTTCAGAAGCTCATAGGCAGTTTTGTTCAGAAGAGGACGGATGGTTGATCTGTTCAAAACGTAGCACGCAACATTCAAGGCTTCGGCCCAGAAACTCCTTGGAAGACCACTTGAGATGAGAAGAGTACGTGTCATGTCTTCCAGAGTTCTGTTCTTTCTTTCAACAACACCGTTTTGTTGTGGGGTCCTGGGAGCAGAGAAGTTGTGGTTGATACCTCTGTTCCTACAGAGGGATAGGAACTGAGAGTTCTCGAATTCAGTTCCATGATCAGTGCGAATAGACCCTAAGGAATGTCCAGTGCTCCTTTCGGCTGCCTTAAGCCAGGACTCAAACTCCACGAACACTTCATCCTTTGTGGAGATAAATAGAGTCCATGTGTACCTGGAATAGTCATCAACAATAACAAAGACATATGCATTTCCCCCATGGCTCTTCATGCGCATAGGCCCACAAAGATCCATGTGGACTAATTCCAGAGGACATGTTGTACTTACATCCCTTTTTGACTTGAAGGAAGACCTCACTTGTTTTCCTTTAATGCATGCGTCACACACGTCACTTCTCATTGCTTCAACCTTGGGAAGGCCATTCACCAACTCTTGTCTATGAAGTTTGGATAGGAGTTGAAGGCTAGCATGTCCAAAGCGTTTGTGCCACAAGTCTGTCGTCTCAGCAATAGACGACAGACATAGGTCCTTGTCAGGGATGAAAGCAGGGTCGACCTTATAGACATTGTTGTCGTAGATCCCTTTGAGTAAGATTTTCCCTGTACTTAGACACTCAACATGACAATCATCAGTGGTAAAGACTACCCTATTTTTTCTGTTTTGACATAGTTGAGCCACACTAAACAGATCAAACTTGAGATTATTCATTAGATTCACATTATCCACAGTGATGTGTTTAGAGAGTCTTACCATACCGATACCACAAACCTCACCCTTACTCTTGTTTCCAAAAGTTATTGATGCCCCTAAGGCTGGCTGAAGAAAAGTGAATCATTCACTGTTCCCTGTCATGTGACTTGAACATGCACTGTCAAGGTGCCAAGAGCCTTTCCTTGCTTCCTCCTCGGATTTATGAGAACCACCTTCTGATACGTTGTGACCTTTTGAGCTCATCAAGCAGATATCCTTTGAGAGAGGAGATGCTTCATCATCTGAGCTGCAGTCACCCCACTTCGCAATCCTCGTTTGTTCCTCGTTGGAGACCTTAGAAGAACCTGCCGCTTTGTTGAGGCACCTTTTTGCGAAGTGTCCGTTGTCATAGCAGTGAGAGCAGACAACCTTCTTCATGTCATTGTGAACCATGACCGAACTTTTAGTGCCTTTGCTTCGAGACCATATCTTCTTCATGGCTTGAGTGATGAGAGCCACATCTACATCACCTTCTTGAGAGTCTCTATCCAAGGCATTTCCTGACGACATCTTTCCTGCAGAATCTGTAACTAAAACAAACAATCTAGAGCACTAGGCTCTGATACCAATCGTTGGATCGTTAGAGTTACATCTGCGGGAACAAAGTCTTTGTTCCCACAGAAGTTGCAGCGGATAAATATAGCAGGAAAGATAACGAACGAACTCACGATATATAGTGGAAACCCTGATTAGCAAAACTAGCTTCTCAAGGAAAAACCACTACATTCAAGCTTTCGCTTGAGAGGATTTTGAAGTGTGTACTTGTCTTATTGATTTCTTGCTTGATTACACTTGTATCCTGGACTTCGACATCTAAACAACCAGCTAGACTCGAAACCTCTTCTACAACGATGAATCAAACTCAACCCTCAAAGACTTACACACACCTCACTTCTTTTCTTTCTTCTTTTTGTTCTCTCTATTTTCCGTCGTCGTCGTTACATAGAAATGAATCCACACCTCTATTAAATACAACTCGGCAAACCCTAAATGTAACAAGATAAGATTGATCCAAATAAGGCAACAAGAAGATATGATTTTGTAGAGGGAATAATATCCCAGCCGTCTATATTAATTTGAAGGAAGGATTCCGTAAATTAATATATTTGGATAAGATAGAGTACTCTCTCTCCAATTATCTTATCTTAGGAAGGTTTTCCTAAGATAACACAATCGGGCTTCTCTCTCCATATCTTCTCAAATCGGCTTGATCCTTGGAGCCGAAGTCATTCATCCTTGACCGCGTGCATGATTCTGCGTTTGATTTGTTTCCATAAATGGCACGTTGGGTTCTTCTTTCCATTCGCAGCTTCGATCTTGTTCGACGCTGTTGGTCCTTTAGAGGTAACAAAACACATGAACAGAGCTTTGTTCCCTCTTCGATCCTTCGCTGCAATGGTTCCCTGAGACAACTCTCTTTGTTCCTGAAACACTTAGTACCCAGATTAGTTGAATGTTTGTCACTATCAAAACCTAAGGAATTCAACAATATGGTTTATGAACCTCTTGTATAAGAGTTTATGAACCTCTTGTTTAAGAGTTTATGAACCTCTAGAATATGATTTATGAACCTCCATTTAGGGTATATGAACCTCCATTTAGGGTTTATGAACCTTTAGAATATGGTTTATAAACCTCCGTTTAAGGTTTATGAACCTCTAAAATAGGGTTTTATGAATTTCTAGTATTAATTTTATTTATTTGTGAACCTGTAATATAAAATTTATGAACCTCTTATATATAATTTGTGAACTTGTAATATAAAGTTATGACCCTTTAGAATAGAGTTTATGAGCCTCTAGAATAGGGTTTATGAACCTCAATTTTGGGTTTATGAACCTTTAGAATAGGGTTTATGAACCTTCATTTAAGGTTTATGAACCTTTAGAATAGGGTGTATGAACATTCGTTTAGGGTTTATGAACCTCTACAACAAGGTTTATGAACCACCGTTTATAGTTTATGAATATCCGTTTAGGGTTTATGAACTTCTAGAATAGGGTTATGAACTTTCTAGTATTAATTTTATTTGTTTTTGAACCTCTGGTATTTGTTTTTGAAACTCTCGTATATAGTTCATTTAGGGTTTATGAACCTCTAGAATAAGGTTTATGAACTTTTAGTAATAATTTTATTTGTTTGTGAACCTCTCGTATAAAGTTTGTGTGTAATATCTCACTTAAATGAGAAGGATAAAATGGTAATTTTAATTTGATAAAATAAAAGTTATGAAATTTATTTTATTTCTTTTAAAGGAGTAATTTAAATTTTCATAAACTTAAGTTCAAAGATTGAGTTATGATAATTTTGTACAAATTATCAAATGGGTAATAATAGTATGGTGTTGAAATAAATAAATAAGTATAACAAAGAATGTAATTTTAAAATTCTAAATAATAATAAAGATCATTAGAATTATTATCAGAGGATAAAATAAAGATTGCCCTAAGTATATTATTTAAGCTATGAATGGTCTAAATTATGATTAACCTTATATTAATTATAATTTATATAAAACTTATCAACTTTGACTTAGAATATTTAAATCAAGTTAAATAAATTTTTGTTAAGGATTTAAGTATGGTCAAATTCATAAAAAAAATAACTTAAGCTTATTTTAACCTAAGTTAAAATTTTCTATACTTTAATTTTGGGTTAAAATAATATTATAAACTTCGAATATTAAAATAGATAGGTTTGGGTAAAATTTGTAAATTTTAAAAGTTAAAATAGGAGCATTTTTGCCACAACTTTAGAAAGTTTGGCTAAATGTGCAATCAAGCCAAATTAGGGGGGTCGTGCGTAAATACCCAAACATTGCATCTTCTTCCCCAGCCCCCATTCCTCCATTTTCACGCAGCCATGGAGCTTCCATCAATGGCGGAAATTGCTTCAACTTCGAGCTGAATCATCAAATTAAACACTGGGAATTGAAGAGAAAGATCTTAGTAATTGAATTCCTCAATCATTTTGGATTAAAAGAGGCTAATTTGACGGGATTTTGTCCGACTTTTAAACGTGTCATCCGTATGCCGAATTGTATGTTTTTCAATATTCGATCGATGTGGCTTGAATTGGGAGGAACGAATTGCGGGTTCTTGTCAAGCGCATTAAGATCTTCAAAAGCCCTATAATTAGGCCTTCAATTGATCCCCCAATTTCAAGCATGTTCTCAAGAACCCTAAAATCCCGATTCCCTTTGTTCATCTGAAAACTTCGAGCCCTTGGAAGCTTTATTCTTGCAATTGCTTGCACCGTTAGCTTCGTCATGCCCCAATTTTGCCATTTTTGGGCGGGTGTAGGTGTCCCCGTCAAAACCCCTCTAACCCCGACACTGTAGGTGCCCCGTCATGCCCCAATTTTGCCATTTTTCGGCGGGTGCAATCGTCATGGTTTGGTCCGATTTGCGTTTTGGGTATTTTGGTTGATTTTAAATTATTTTGGCTTAATCTTGATTAATTTAATTAATCTGGATTAATGAAAAATATGTTAGGATTAATTTGATTTTATGAAAATTATAATTGAATTAATTATAATTTTTATAGTATTATCATATATTATGAATGGGTAATTATGACTATTCATTTAGATAATATTTTGAATAGAAAATTTGAGGATTATAAATAAATTATTTCATCAATTTAGTAATGCTATGATTATTTAGAATATACGACTAATTAATTTTTAATCGTAAAAATAATCGTTATATCAAAGAGCCTTGAAATTTATTTATTTATGAGTTAAATAAATTAAATTAAAAATCGAGACATTGTATCCTTCAAATAATAATATTGAATAAATTATCTAATATAATTTATTCATTGTGTATGATTTGGGTACGTCTCGGAATTGCGTTTGGAACGGAGATAAGCAGATAGCCGATTTGCTTTTCGAAAGCAACCATCTCTGAGACGTCGTTCATCTTCTTCGTGATTCAAGGCAAGTGGCAGTTATTATTATAAGGTGCTAGATAATAATTGGTGTGGATTGTTATGCTTTGGTGTGGATAATAGTTACTAATTAGCACGAGTATTCGTAGGAACGCTATTATCTTGCGAGGTTTAGCTGTTTCTTTATTACTTGGTATTATGTGGATAATTGCCCTAATACTTTTGATCATGACCTACCCTTATTTTATATAAGTAGTGGTGCACTTAGTTAGTGCCTAAATTCGGGATTCGTCCCATGTTATATATCTCATTGCAAGATTGGTGTGATTAAAAGATTTAACATAAATGCGCGTTTTGAAATTAAATAAGATAAGTGTCGTTTTACACATAATTAATATACCCTCGGGCGAGATGTACACCGTGGAACCCGCCCGATCTCTTGTCTAAAGTAAGTCCCTTTCCAATTTGGATTCGCATTACGCGGTGAGGTTAGTCGATGACCCAAGTATTCAACGAGATGTTTTTTAAAACTTTGTGTGATAATGTTCCCAAACAAATTCATGTAATTTTCCATAAGACTCAATTCATTGGAATCTTCTCTTTAATCATACCTCTTCATTCTTTTCAGTAGAAGTCTATAGTCATATACCGTTTATCGAGTTTTATTAGAGAAACAAGGGTAGTGACTATAAACGGCTTTGAGAACCAGACTGTTTTCACCATTGTATAGTCTTTCATTAGATTAACCAACCGTTTCTATTCCTTGCATGGTTGGCTGGTGTCATCCGTCCTATACGGCACATCAGAGGTTGGTCCCCAACGATTTGAAGTAACCAATCGAAGACGAAGGCTTGCAGTTGAATGTTGTGTCTTAAGTAGTAATATTTTAAAGGGAAATTCCTGTTGGTGTCCCTGAGTTTAGGGTTATTCCTGTTGGTGTCCCACAATTAAGTTTTTTCCGGTTGGTGTCCCTAAGGTTTGAGTTTGTTTGCTTCGTAACCAAACTTTTTTATGTTTGTATCATTCAAGTTCAAATTGATTAAATCCAAGTCCACCATTGTGTTCATCGCCCTCAAATTAGTAAGATTTGACTCCTAAAATACTCAAATCCATGTCCGAACCATATCGATTTGAATTCCGAAACAACAACCCGTTCCGACCTTAAGAATTCAAATCAGAATGGTTTGAGTATGAATTTGATTGTTTTAGGAGTCGAATCCTACTAAGTTGATGTCAATAAACATAATGATGAGCTTCGATTTGATCAATTCGAACCGAAATAATACGGATATGGAAAATTTCGATTACAAAGAGAACAAACCAAAACCTTAGGGGTACCAACTGGAAAAAACTTAATCGTGGAACACCAACAGGAATAACCCTAAACTCAGGGGCACCAAGAGGAATTTCCCTATTTTAAATGTGTGTATGTTTTTGAAATAAATGTAATGTTTATATAAATTACTCATGTAATTAGGGTTTCCTTAAAAAGTCTTCCGCTGTAATTTCACTTAGTTGTATTAATGTCCTTCTCAATTTACGAGAGGAATTTTAATAAAAGTATTGAGTATTCATTCTAAAAGTCTTCCGCTACTTTGTCATTATTTAACATTTATTTATATATTTAAGCTTAATTGTTCCGATGAAAGCCTATGGTGACTTTGGACATGAATGTCTAAGATCACTGGCGTGTGGTATTATCGACATAAGTCATGGATGTTACATTGTGAATCTAAGTTCAATCAAACATTTGTGAACCAAGGTAGATTCGTGAATTTTAAAATTTATGAACCTCTCACATAATATGTATGAACCTAGGTACATTAGTATCCCTTTACGTGCATTGTTCACGTTATTTAGGAAATTATCCCTTTAATTAAATCAAATTTTATTTTCCGCTAAACCGGGCCATTTTTCAGCTTTTAATCTGAGCCATTCACATCCCTCATCCAACAGCTTAAAAGTGATCCGCATTAAACACACGAAACCTTGTACGGAGCAGACTGATAAATTAACAACGAAAGACTACCATAACTTTTATATATCTCTCACTTGTATAAATTTCGAGCTTCAATACTGACAACACACAAATGACTAGAAAAAAACTTCTACATCTTCAAATTGACAAGAATAATTAACTAGACTCCAACTAATCAAACAATACATTAATTAATAAACCCGTCATCATACCAATATTCAGATGGTCTAGTAGTTTGACTCTATATTTATTTAAGCGTTCTATCCAGAGATCTCGAGTTCGATTCCTGCTAGAGGCGTGTATGAAGAGACTGATGCTGGGAGGTGTATGACCACTTCGTATGCCAACAATATCCCGATCTGAACATCATAATTCTATTAAAATGCAACAATTATTTTCAATCACCCATTCTTCTTGTCTTCTTGGATCATCAAAGACAAATATGTCCGCCTTAAACAACCCATGCCAAGAGAAGGCCTTGGTTACAAATCAAAGCGGCGGCAGTGCATAGAAAGGGCGCAGGGTGCTGTATCTGACCTGGCAAACTGGGTAGAACACAAACATCCACGTCGACGAGTTCCCGCAACAAGTCGGCATGAAACCGAAGGCGGACCGAAGGCACGTGTCACACTGCGTCGCATTCAAATCAGGGCTACACTGAACCAAGCAATACAACGTAGTGTTAGAAGTAGGCAACGCAATCACCCCCTCCCTGGTCGCAAACCGGACAGAGCTATTGCTCCCGGTGGAGTTCTCTATCAGCCCATCCACGGTTTCCTGGAGCACCCGAGAGAACCTATTCGGGTCCGATACGTTTTGATCGCTGGACCACCAAGAGCGAGGGTATTCGACTTCTATGCCCGCCATGGACTGATTCTCGTAGCGGAGCGTGCACTCTTGGAACCACATGATCGCGGCTTTGGATCTCGAGCAGTTTTTTAAGAGGCTCTCTGCTGCTTCCCCGATGCAGTGGATGCAGAGCCCGATTTCGATGTCTCCGCGACAGTAGTAGTGGCCGTAGACCTTGTTGAGGCCTTCGCCTCTGCTCACGGTGTCGAATGGGGACGATAAAGCCCTGTGTTTGAGGTCCGAGAAGACTCTTTGGAGGTTGTTGTGGTATGTGCTGTTCACGGTGTAGTTTCCGTAGGCCGATCGGCAGACTTCAATGAAGTAGGTCGGTTCCGTGGGCGCCTGGGCGGTCCCCTGTTTTGCGAGTAGCGTTAGCACCAGCAACGTCGAGACAAGGATCGGAAGTCGGTCCATGCTTGCGATGCGATTAAGTCTGCTGAGGCTACGGCTGTATATTGTAATTTTGATATGAATTACTTCATAATGTATACTCGCTTGATTGGAGATTTGGAATTGTCAACACCAAATTGAAATAATGTTTGTATTCTTGTTACACTACATTTTACTAAGTCTTAAGCAAGAACAAGTACGATTGACCCTTGATATTTAATTTTTCTTCTGTTGAAATGTAATACATAATTTAATTTAATTTACTCATTCCGATTATTTATATTTGTGTTTATCTCCACCAAACTTGAGAGATTGGGAAAAAGGTTGACAAGGTCATGAAAGGGGTATGCGAGCTTTCCTCTGCATCATATATTACTGAAGACCGACGATGTTGAATCGTAGTGTGTTAGACAGGGAACGATGTTACGGTTTCCTGGGCAGCGGAAATATTATAGATTTAAGAGTAACAATTAAGACATTTTCTTATAAAGAAAACTCTATCAATCAACTAGTTGAAAAGAGAAAAACATCTAACTCTAGGTATTATCCTAAGAATATTTCAAACCGTATACTTGTATTATTAATAAATTGTATAATATCACAAGCATTATCTCCACCTATTCTCACACAGATCCTAGGTTTCTAGACTTTGAGTGTAATCAACTCACAATGACACAAGAACACAACAAGACTCTAAGTAAGTACTCACAACACTAGTTCGTACCTTGCCTTCGAATCTTCGATCTCAACTTGCAATATCTTCTTGGTATACTTCAGTGGTTGTAGCTGAGATACCTTTCCTTAGGGTAAACTAATCTATTTATAGTGTTGGATAAGATCCCCTTACAAAATACCCCAAATATCTATCAATCGTCATACAAGGTAACAGTGTAACATTTTCTTTCCAACTAAACAATCCAGCTTATAATCTCATAGTTTCCATATAAAAACTTTCCTAAGATACGCTAGCTAACTCTTCTCTCTCCATGTGGATCTTCAAATATCGTTTCCTTGTGTAGCGGTCTTCACCTGGTAACAGCTGACAATTCCTGCTTCCCACATTGTTCCTTATATGCTGTTTCCATCTATAAAATTTTCCTTATATGAAACATATGCGCGCTTCATATTTCCAATTTGCTTTCGCGTAACAGTTCCTTGTTTCCACAACGTTCCGTTGTACACCTTTGCTTTCTCTTCTTCACATGATTTCCATTGTTCTCTAATTCTTTCATAAAACATGGAACTCATAGGAACAACAAAAACCATAAAACCTAATGGTATTTATCATCATCAAAACTAGAGGGAACATCAAGGTTCCAACAACTTCTCCATTTTTAGTGATGACAAACTGTTAGGAAACGGAACTCAGGAATCTCAGTTCGCATGAGAGTTCCTTTCCTCAGTTTCTCTACTTTTGAAGATGACAAATACTTTGATACTAATGTTTTATTTCAAAGATGTGTTTAAAGGAACCACAGGATAGTTGTTGAAACCATGGAAGCCAAACAAGATAAAGAAACCAAACAAGCAAGCCAAAGGAACCCAAAAGTGCCCAAAAATGCAACACGTGACTTTGCTCTTCCCGATGAAGCTGGGAACACAGAACCTCAGACAAAAGATGGTGAAAGCGACTTGAGCAAAGCTTCCAAGATGTCTAGAACGCTGAACCTCGGACAAAGGTTGCTGAAAGCGACGTGACACAAGGCTGTCACCATCCAGAGGATAGTTCCAAAGTGTCTAGGTTGCTGAACCTCGGACGAAAGGAGTTGGACAACGACATGACAGACTTGTCTGAAGCAGTTGACCAACCAATGTGGATTCTGAGTTGCCTAGATTGTTGGTACATGTCTAAGTCAGCGTGAATCAAGGATTACCACACAACCTAGGTCAAGCTTGCTCTGTGGGAACCAAGAGAAGATCCAACCTCGAGGATCCACTATATAAGGAAGATAGGCTCCGCTGTTATCTTCAAGCATTACAACAGAATCACACTCCATAGCAAACATCAAAGTGTGAAGCTTCAAACAGATCGTCAACTCAAACCAAGATCGAGAGGAACCAGTCAAGGAATCTGAGAGCTGTGTGCTAGTTCCTGTGACTGTAAGTGAGTTAGTTCCTTAGTGGTTAGGACTGCTTCTGTGATTGATTATACTTGCTATTAAGTTTACCTAGGATTGTCTAACTGTGTGTAAGACAAAGAAACCGTGTGTTTGTTCCTAGGGTAATTTGTAACCGAAGTAATAAGAAATCAAGAAGTAGACCTTGAAATCCTTTCGAAAGAAAGGTAGTGGTTTTTATCCTAGATTGCTAGTTGACAATCGAAGGTTTCCACTATAAGGAACTTGTTCATTTATTTTGATTGTTTATTTCCGCTGCGAAGGGAACTGAATATCTGTATTCTTAGTTCCCTTGTTATTACTCTAACAATCACGATCCTATAATTGGTATCAGAGCAGGAAAAGCTTAGATCTTTGTTTAAGTTTGCAGATCTAAGATGTCTCAGTCAAGCAAGTTTGAGCTCGGAATCTCCACCAACAAACCACATCTCCGAAAGAAGGGAGAAGAAACATGGTGGGCCAAGTGCATGGAAAGCCACATAAAGACCAATGACTACCAATGCTGGAGGATAGTCGAGAATGGAGATGGCCATATCGATCTCAACCAAAAGAAAGAAGATTGGAAACCTGAGCACTATGTCATCATGGAAAAGAACGCCAAGGCTAGACAGTTCATTCTCAATGGACTGGATAGAGAAGATATGGACAAAGTCATAGGAATCAAGACGGCGAAAGAAATGTGGCAAGCACTCAAGGACATGCATGAAGGAAGTGAAGAACTAAAGCAAAGCCGAAAGTTTGCTTTAGAAGGAGAATACCACACATTCAAAATGATGGAAACTGAAACCATCTCTGAGTATTACTCTCGCTTCAACAGGCTCATTGGAAAGCTAACAGCGGCTGAGGTCACCCTTGATGAAGTCTCCAAATCACTGGTGGTCATCAATGGACTTAACTCTAAGTTCACCCTCATCAAAGGAATCATGAAGAACACCCCATGCATTCAATCCCTTCCCTGGACTCAAATCATAGGGAAATTGGAGGTTGAAGAAGGAGAACACACCAAGGTCAATGCTGACAAGAAACTGGAGAAATGAATTGCCCTCAAAATCTGTAAAGCCTTCACAAGGCTTGAAATGGAGCAGGAGAACTCAGACCTAGAAGATGAGGAGGACTAACTTACAGCTCTCTTCACAAAGAACATTAAAAAATTCTTTGTGAAGGGAAAGTTTCAAAAGGGCAGTTCCTCTCACAATGGACCGAGGAGAGATCTCAAAGATGTCTCTTGCTATGAATGCAAATAAAAGGGGCACTACACTAAGAGTTGTCCTAACAAAGAAGACTCCAAAGAAGATGAAAGACCTCAAAGGAAGAAGGTTCTTGTGGCCTCATGGGGAGAAGACTCATATGAGGAACTAGATCTGAGTGGATTCTCTGGAGGAATATGTCTCATGACAAAAGGAGATTCAAGCGACTCAGAAGAACTTGAGGTAACTTCTGATGACTTCCTAAAATCTCTAGTTGATTGTGATAAGAAACAACTTCTAAAAATCATAAAGAAACTAGGAAAGGAAACGAGTGCTCTTCAACAAAAACTTGATGATTGTGACGATGAGATTACTTGCCTGACTGTTGAGAACTCTGTGTGGAGTAAGAAACTTGATGAAACTGAGAAAGATCTAGCTGAAACCCACTCCAAACTCATTGATATTAGGAATGTGCATGCTAGTCACCTTAAAATTTGCCAATCCTATAGTGAGACTAAGATAGAACCTGTTACAGTTCCTATGCATGATAATCTATCTGGAAATGATTTGCTTTAATCTATAATTGATAGGTTAGATACTCTCACTGCCTCTATAAATGAAAAAATGATCAATCAAACTGTCTTTGTGAAACAACGTCATGGAGTTGGATACATTGACAACACGATCAATAATGATCCTGAAAATGAAAAGGTTAGACGTGAACTTGTTGAGATGAATGAGAACCTCAGTACTTCTCTTGCGACTTCTCGAGATAGGAATCAGTTCCTATTAGAGAAGATCATGGTGCTTGAGAACAAGGCTGAGGTTGCCAAGCGTCTCAAAGAAAGTTCTGAAAGTCCAAAAAGGGACCCTAAGGCCTTTGAAAGGGAACCTAAGGGAAAGGAGAAAGAGTCTCCTAAAAACAAGTGGTTCACTAACTCCTTTGCTCACAAAAGGTACGTGGACATGGCCCATGGTAAGGTTAGAAATAATGTTGATTTCAATAAAAGAAAAAATGAAAAACCTTTTAGTCCAGGAAAGGGAAAATATGGACATGTTGTGTACAATCGTCTGTGTTTCTATTGTGGTATGAATGGTCATTACAACACTAAGTGTCCTAAGAAAAGAAACTATGATAATGAGAAAAGTGCTTATTACCGTGAAAGGAATCAGTTCCCTGGTCATTCACATACTCGCAATGATAATTCACATGCTAATCCCCCCAGTAAAGCCAAGCTTCACTGGGTTCAGAAATCTTAGTTTTCCTATGTGCAGAAAGAAGAGAGGCAACCTCAACTATGGTACATTGACAGTGGTTGCTCGTGCCATATGACCGGAAGAAGAAATCAAATGAATTCTCTTCAACATCTCCAAGGAGGGAACATCTCTTTTGGAGACAAAAGCAAAGGGAAAATTTGTGGAATATGAACTGTGAATCTCAATGACCACATTAAGGTAAACTAAGTCCACCTTGTTGATAATCTCACTTTTGATCTAATTAGTGTGTCACAGATGTGTGGTCAAGGAGACAACAAAGTTAGATTCAAATCAAATGAATGCACTGTCCTTGACTCCTCAGGACAAATCATCTTAAAAGGTAAAAGGTTCAACAATGTGTATGTTGTCGACCCATCCTTTGTTCCCAAGGAGAAACTCTGTCTCTCAACTGTGAATGATCAAACGGACTTGTGGCATCAACGTCTTGGTCATGCTAGCACTAAATTGATCCAAAAGCTACACTCAAAGGAGCTAGTCAGAGGCCTCCCAAAGTTAAGTGGCAAATCTGAGGAACCATGCTCAGATTGTGTAAAAGGGAAACAAGCTCGAAGTTCCTTCAAATCCAAAAATATGGTAAGTTCCTCAAGGCCCCCTGAACTCGTCCACATGGACCTTTGTGGACCCATGAGAGTTCAAAGCCTAAGAGGAAAGAGGTATATCTTTGTTCTTGTCGATGACTTCTTTCGTTTCACTTGGACAATTTTTATCAAATCTAAGAGTGAAGTCGTTGGACGATTTAAGGATCTGGTTCCCATGTTAGAAAAATCTCTCGATTGCTCCATCAATTCTATTCGTTCTGACCATGGTACTGAGTTCAAAAATGGAGAATTTCTAACCTTTTGCAGTGAGCATGGCATTGATCACAACTTCTCTACACCATACACTCCTCAACAAAATGGAGTAGTGGAAATGAAGAATAGAACCTTAGAAGACATGGCTCGAATTATGCTCATCTCAAGTGGACTCTCTCAATCATTCTGGGCTGAGGCAATCAACACAGCCTGCTACATCATCAATCGAGCTATGCTTCGCCCAATCACAGAGAAGACTCCCTATGAACTTCTAAGAGGAAGATTTCCCAACATCTCACATCTTACGGTGTTCGGATGCAAATGCTTTGTGCATAACAATGGAAAAGATAATCTTGTTAAATTCGACCCAAGGAGTGATGAAGGGATCTTCATTGGATATGCCTCAAGCAGCAAAGCATACAAGGTCTTCAACAAAAGGACTAAAAAGGTAGAAGAAAGTGTTCATGTTGTTTTTAATGAGAAATCACTTGGTAGAAATATGCAGAACACCACCAGTCCCTTTGAAGATCCATTTCCCAAGCCACCTCAAGAAGATCTAGATGAAGATATCACACCTCCCAGTTCCTACCCAACTGTACAAGTTGTTCCGCCAGTTCCTCCCCCAGTTCCCATGGACAATCAACAACAATCCATCTCTAGGAACCATGAACATGAAGATAATACCTGTGGAGACATCAATGATTCATCCTCTCACATGTTCTTAAATGGAGAAGGTGATCCCAACATAGAAGTTGAGGCTGAATGTTCAAATCAAAATGCCTCCACATCAAATGCTCTAACTCCCAACAGAGAAAGAAGAACCATCAAGCCTTGACGCGGCTAAAGATGCACAAGCAAATGTCGTTGATTAGCCTTATCAAAGTAAATTATCCTAACCAACCTACTAAACAGAGTATAGCAGACAAGTAAGGGTCGATCCCACATAGAAGGTATGATGTAGTATGCAAACGTGAATGACGAGTAACAAGTAATTGGGGGGTTTTGTAATCAAAAGAACACTAAGCAAACAAAGCAAGTAGATTGAGTTGAGAGAATATTATGAGGGAAGGTAGTTCCACTAGACCGAAATCCACAGTACAGAGATAGAGTTTGATCACTGAAATCTATTTCTTCCAAGTTCGTTTATTTATCCTTATAGTCGTTCCCACCCTGATCGTAAGTACTATTGATTCTCACAGTTGTCAATAGACTTATTACTATGCCAATGATAAAGCACAACTGATTATCACAGTTGTCAGCGTACTTTATCACCAACACAGCAATGGCAATGCACACAAGGATATAGGATACATGCAAGTAGAAAGACATACAAGTACTCACTCCCCTACTTAACATGCAATTTATTCTCACACATAATTGTACGCTCGGAACCCCTATACGCACAATTGTGCTTGCCACTAGATATGCACTCGGAACCCCTATATGCAATCCTAGCAATTGATAAAAAGCATTCAACCTAGTTGATCAGGCTAAGAAGAACAACAAGAAATCAATATCAATATAACCAAGAGAATCAATCCGATATAAATAAGGATAAGAGCAAGGAATAGAAATCTCACAAACACATCAACTGTACTGCTTCAATCGTCTAGCAGAACAAAGGGAAGTTAGTTCTCCATCAAAGGGGATGAAAAACTCTAATTAGAAATTAACGATGAAAAAAACAGACGCGATGTTATTGATGATGATTCTTCTTTTTATTTGGAGGCTGTGGGAATTAGGTTAAATAGAGTTAACCTAAAGCCCAAGATCACAAACCATATCAAACAAGGAAATAAAATAATAAAACAAAGGGAATCCGACTAATGCATAAAAGGAAATAAAATAAAATAAAATAACTCTGGCCGCGAGGTCATTAAGCGCAACCACCGCGGGGCGGTGAAGATCCACCGCGGGGCGTCGAACTCTCCACTGCTGGGCGGTGGCTTCCTCTGGCGCGGGCTCCATTCTTCACTGAGAGTCATCGCCGGGTCGCGGCGAGGATCGCCGCGGGGCGGTGAACTCCAATCCTCCAGCTCTCTTCTTCTTTTCTTCTTCTGCTGCTCTCCAATACTACCAAGTGTTGGTAGCCTTCTCCATAAATGCTCCAGCAGCTCCATCTTAGCTATAAATCCTTGGATTTCTTCACTTCTCTCCATAACATCTGAATTGCAGACTTAGCACCAAAACTCCTCCAAATTATGCTAATAGTTGCTAGTAAAGGTGTATGAAATAACACCTATCAAATTCCCCCATACTTAGACCTTTACTCGTCCCGAGTAAACTAAAGAAAAGCCCACCCTCTCAATCGACACCAAGGCCTCAGGAAGTACAAGAAAACGTGACACTAGCAACTACAACATATCAACAATAAGCTCTAGACAACCAAAACAAGTGATGCAAAGATAGTCTAATCCTAACTCCAATCTAGCTCCTTATCGCTCCATGAGTGGCCTACCCGACAGTCCTTCTTTGACTCCCTTCTTATGACGCCTCCACTAAGATATGAAGAGGAATCCTAGAATCACTCTTATTCTTTTACGCTCATCTTGCCTAGGCGCCCTTTCGGGTTTTCACCTAGCTACTCATTTCATTTTGCTAGATATCTCACCAATACTCACATCACTCCAGTCCACTTTTGCCCTGGTCTATACCAGTCGGACTACCTGCTTTTTACCTGGACTGCCCTTTCGGGTTTTCAGTCCATCCCAAGATTTTGATTGCCTTTTTATTTCTTTTTGGCTTTTTTGAATTTTTTTAAAAATCCGAAAACAGAAACGGAAACAACAATGCAGAAAACGAATGCAGAAATAAGCTATGTACACTAGCTAGCAAGAAAGCAAGTCTATATCCCTCCCCCATACTTAAACCGAACATTGTCCTCAATGTAGAAAAGAGAACATCAAATGATAGGGGAAAGAAGAAATAAACTCACTATGGACCGGAAGGTGGTGGTGGGTACATCCCAAAGTAGTCCCTCATATGAGCGTCCATAGTGTCCAGACGCTCATCTATCTCCGCATGGAGCTGGGTCTGCCACGTCTACAGACTGGTCTCTACTCGGGAAGTCCACCGATCCTGGCGCGTGGAGAAAGTGTCCTATCTAGAGTACATCTCCTGCCATGGTGCGACATGTCCGTACAAAGACGTATGCTCCTCGAACTGTGAAGAACCGGGGTCGTCCCCCTCTACAGGATCAGCGGCAGCATATCCACCACTAGGGCCCTCTCCAAACGGACCTGAAGGAGCAACGGCAGGGGCATCATCGGCCGGCATCCGGCTATCGCTCTGAATCCACCAACCCGCGTATGAAGGCGAGTAAGTGAACTCCCGCGGCACAGTCAAAATATGGCCCTCATAAGATGCCCATACCAAATCGCCATCCTGCCCCAGTGGCTTCATCATGGAGCACGCCTTCATGTGTGCGAAATCATATACTGCACAAGGGACCGGCCGAGGAATCTGATCGTAGGCAATCACCTTGGCACAGAGGAGTGTAATAAGACCACCCCCACAAATATCACGCGCCTCGCCATCACGAATCCTCTTCAGGGAACCCAAGAAAAGGGTAGCCCAACACGGCGTGTACTCTACAGTCCCCAGGATGCTCATAAACCATTGGAAGTCCTTCATGGGTACCTTCCCATCATCCGCATGGCCGAGGAAATCTCTCATCATCACCTTGTGGATCAACCGCAGACACGGATTCACCAATTTGGAATTCACTTCCTGACCCTTCCTGAAACTCCTTCCTGTGGCCGCACGCCAGAAGTCCATCATCTCGGACTCATGAAGCCCACCAGACCACCCATCAGTTGGGTCCTTCGTAATACCCAGGGTTTCATTCACCACCTTCTTAGACAAGGAATACTCGTGCCCATTGTATTTGAAATGAATCTTGCGCAAGTGCCTGTCCCCCGAGTTATTGGTGATCTTCTCGAAGGAAGCAATAAACTGATAGCACAGCTCAGGGTACGCGGGGGCAGTCTTGTCCAGAAAGTTTCCTAACCCACACTGTGTCAAACACATTGTCACACAAGCGAGCAAACCCATATGCTCCAGAGTCTGCTTGTGGAAGAACTTCGAAGCCAACACCTTTCTCTCCTTCACAATGTTATACACCTTACTCTCATCCCTAGTCGACACTTTCTTCTTGCCTCCCGATGCCATAATAGAGAATTGAAATGCTCAAATCAAAAGACAGACAAGGAAAACTCACAAACAAGCAAACACGGATCCGGGAGAGACTCAGCGCGGGGCGGCAGGGTCGCGGCGAGAAGCTGAGAATAGGCACCGAGTCGCGGCAAAGTCGGCGCGGGGCGGTAGCAACAGTGATGCGAAGTGGGAGCAACGCGAGGTGGAACTACGGCGGCGCGGTGGAGTCGTGTTTGGGCTTGGTTGTGAGGCTAGACTCCAATTTGGGGATTGGGGGCTAGATGATGCTCAAGGTCGAAAGGGGATTCAGGGAGAGAGAGGGGAAATAGATATGGGGCTAAAGGGAGGCGTTGGAATGGGGGTTAGATAGTGGGTTAGGTCAGGAAAAGGGAAAGGAAAAGGATGCTGGGCCGGTCATGTACCATGGCCCAAAAGAGAAATCTTGGCCTATAAAGAGGCCCAATCTGTCAAAACCTTAGTGACCACTTAAGAAATAAGCTTTTACTCACCCGTTTAAGGTTTTTTCGGGGCCCATTATTCTTGCTATTTTTTTTTTTTAAAGTTGAGAAGTTATACCTGACCTTCACCGCGGGGCGGGGGGCTCCACCGCGGGGCGGAAAGGGGGCGCCGCGGTGAGAATGGCTGGGTACCACATCTCTTCTCGGTTTTACTTTCACACCTGTAATGTGAGTAACAGGCGAACGAAACAAAGCAAACTAAACTACGAAAATAATCTAATAAAAGAGAAAAATCAGGGAAAAACTAACACGGGTTGCCTCCCGGACAGCGCCTTGGTTATCGTCGTTGGCTCGACGTACTGCAAATCAACTACCATCTCGAATAGGATCCTTTCGGAATCCTCCAACTCGTCTCTTCCTGTGGAGACCTCTCATGGAAATGTTTGAACCTTAGACCATGTTCCTGCCTTGCCATCCACTCCAAGTTCATTCTCTTTGGAGTGTCTCCCCCATACTTAGAACGATGTGGGGGCCGATACGGCTCAATCTGAATATGCTGCACGTCACTAGATGAAGGCTTATAGCCTTGTATGGTTAGTGCATGGGGGCAAATGCCCAAAGCAGAGGAAATGGTGTCTCCTATATCATCTAGCAAGACATCATCGATATGCAATTCGTGCAAATCACGCAACTCAATAGGTCCATCAGGAGTGGGACACTCAACTACGGTCTATACTGCATCAATTTTAGCATTTCCATGCACAAAATCATCAATATCATTAATGCAGAGAGGAGCGGGTAGTTCAATGGAAGTGGCATTATGAATATCATGTCTGAAAATTATTCCATAGTCAGGGTACCACTATCAACATCAATCTTAGTCATGGAAGTTTTCATATAAGGTCGCCCTAGCATAACAGGGACAACTTGCTCATCATAATCCATATCCATAACAAAGAAATCAGCAGAGAATATCAGGGGACCTATCCTAACAAGGACATCTTCTACAATACCCTTAGGGGGCACACAAGAACCATCAGCAAGCTGTATAACAATATTAGTATCATGCAAGGGTCCTAATTCCAATTTTTCAATCAATGAATAGGATAGGACATTAATTGAGGCACCCAAGTCTAGTAGTGCTTTCTCAAAAAGATGCCCACCTATAGTGATAGGAATTGTAAAAGTACCTGGATCCTTGCATTTCTCAAGCAGACGTTTCTGAACCACCGCTGACACTTGTTCACCCACTGGACTCTTCTTCTAGGTCTTTTGTTTCTGAGCCCTCTTCACCGTGCATAGCTCCTTTAAGAACTTGGCGTATCGCGGGATAGCCTTAATAAGCTTCAGCAGGGGGATGTTCACCTCACAGTTCTGAAATGTCTCGAACAGATCCCTGTCGTCGACGACTCTTCTAGCCTTTAGCGCCTCAAGAAAAGGTGTTGGGGGCTTCTCTGAACCTAGAGGAGGGAACACGGGCCGAACGTAATTATCAAGATAGGTGTCTTCAACAGGAACAGATTTTCGAGGATCAGGTCGCGGCGAGCCCACCGCGGGGCGTAAGTGATCGCCGCGGGGCGGTGGGGTCGCGGTGTCTTTCCTGAGCACAGACACCGGGTCGCGGCGAGGGTCGCCGCAGGGCGGTGGGGTCGCGGTGACATCGACCGCGGGGCGCTCAGTGACTTCTTTCTCCGGATTATCGTTTTCCTCTTCAACAATAGGAGCAACGACCGTCTTACCACTTCTTAGCGTGATAGCACTCACATTTTCTCTAGGGTTCACAGTGGTCTGGGATGGCAGGGAGTTTGAGGCCCTTTGGTTACTCTTGGTCACCTCATCGGCTAACTGGCCAATCTGCCTCTCCATGTTCTTGATACTCGACTCAGTGGCTTGCACATGTGTGGCAAAGTGCTGAGTCAACGTCTTCAGCAAATCCTCAGTCGAAGCTCCAGAAGTTTGACCGTGAGGTCTCTGTTGGTACTGAGCTCTTTGCTGGTACTGTTGTTGCTGAGCCGGCTGGTATTGCTGTTGTGCCGGTTGCTGACCACCCTGAGGGTCACTCCATCTGAATCCTGGGTGATCACGGCCTCTCTGGTTGTAATTAAGCCATCCACCATATTGTTGTCTAGGAGCGCCATAGCCTCCTACAGCATTGACTTCGACAACACCGTCCTCTTGCAGCTGAGGACAAGCATCGGTGTGGTGGGCCCGATTAGAGCAAAGACCGCATGCTCTGGAGTGTTGAGGGGCATTCTGATTTGCTATCTTCATAACTATCTCCTTCAACTCGGCCAACTCAGTCAACACTGGGCTTGGTCCTGCAGGGGTCACAATATTGAACGCCTTCCTCTGGTATGTCTTCCCGAAATTCCGGGTGCTCTCACTCATCTCCTGGAGTCTATTCATAGCTTCATCCGGTGTCAGGTTCAGAATACTTCCACCGCATGCAGCATCAACCATTCTTCTTTCTTGTTCCAGCAGACCATTGTGCAAATAGAGAACAAGATCTTGCTTGGCATACCCGTGGAATGGGCAGCTGGAACAAAGCCTCTTGTACCTCTCCAAATAATCATAAAGTGTTTCATCACCAGCCTGCTCGATGTTGGCAATTGCCTTTTTCAAAGCATTCGCCTTCTTCGTGGGAAAATATTTGTCCAGGAACGCTTTGTGAAGCTTCGTCCATGTATCTATGGTTCCTGGAGGCAGGTGGTAATACCAATCGCTCGCAGAGTCGAGTAGAGAAAAACCAAAAGCTCTCATCTTGATTTGATCTTCGGTCACGTTCCTGGGCTTCATGGTCATGCAGACATTGTGGAACTTGCCCAGGTGAGAAATCGAATCCTCTCCACTCAGACCGTGGAATTTAGGGAGGTAAGCAACAACTCCCGACTTCAATTCAAAGTTCACCCCTTCTCCTAGTGCAGGGATGATGACAGCTAGGGGTTGAGCCCCAATATTCGGCTCAGTAAGCTCTCTCAGAGTTCCAGTTCCAGCCATTGCAATAGCTGGGGTAGTAGCAGTCTCAACGGTTCCAACTGTATCTACTCCTTCTTCTCCGTCTTCTCCTTGATTACGCAGGTCCCTAAGGAAAGATCTGTCAATCTCTGGATCCAAAGCTAGAAGGGGAGAGTCAGTACTACGGGTGTCGACCATAAGATAGGTCTCCACCAACAATCAATCAGGAAAACACACACCAAACAAAAACCTTCCCCGGCAACGGCGCCAAATTTGACGCGGCTAAAGATGCACAAGCAAATGTCGTTGATTAGCCTTATCAAAGTAAATTATCCTAACCAACCTACTAAACAGAGTATAGCAGACAAGTAAGGGTCGATCCCACAGAGAAGGTATGATGTAGTATGCAAACGTGAATGACGAGTAACAAGTAACAAGTAATTGGGGGGTTTTGTAATCAAAAGAACACTAAGCAAACAAAGCAAGTAGATTGAGTTGAGAGAATATTATGAGGGAAGGTAGTTCCACTAGACCGAAATCCACAGTACAGAGATAGAGTTTGATCACTGAAATCTATTTCTTCCAAGTTCGTTTATTTATCCTTATAGTCGTTCCCACCCTGATCGTAAGTACTATTGATTCTCACAGTTGTCAATAGACTTATTACTATGCCAATGATAAAGCACAACTGATTCTCACAGTTGTCAGCGTACTTTATCACCAACACAGTAATAGCAATGCACACAAGGATATAGGATACATGCAAGTAGAAAGACGTACAAGTACTCACTCCCCTATTTAACATGCAATTGATTCTCACACACAATTGTACGCTCGGAACCCCTATACGCACAATTGTGTTTGCCACTAGATATGCACTCGGAACCCCTATATGCAATCCTAGCAATTGATAAAAAGCATTCAACCTAGTTGATCAGGCTAAGAAGAACAACAAGAAATCAATATCAATATAACCAAGAGAATCAATCCGATATAAATAAGGATAAGAGCAAGGAATAGAAATCTCACAAACACATCAACTGTACTGCTTCAATCGTCTAGCAGAACAAAGGGAAGTTAGTTCTCCATCAAAGGGGATGAAAAACTCTAATTAGAAATTAACGATGAAAAAAACAGACGCGATGTTATTGATGATGATTCTTCTTTTTATTTAGAGGCCGTGGGAATTAGGTTAAATAGAGTTAACCTAAAGCCCAAGATCACAAACCATATCAAACAAGGAAATAAAATAATAAAACAAAGGGAATCCGACTAATGCATAAAAGGAAATAAAATAAAATAAAATAACTCTGGCCGCAAGGTCATTAAGTGCAACCACCGCGGGGCGGTGAAGATCCACCGCGGGGCGTCAAACTCTCCACCGCTGGGCGGTGGCTTCCTCTGGCGCGGACTCCATTCTTCACTGAGAGTCATCGCCGGGTCGCGGCGAGGATTGCCGCGGGGCGGTGAACTCCAATCCTCCAGCTCTCTTCTTCTTTTCTTCTTCTGCTGCTCTCTAATACTACCAAGTGTTGGTAGCCTTCTCCATAAATGCTCCAGCAGCTCCATCTTAGCTGCAAATCCTTGGATTTCTTCACTTCTCTCCATAACATCTGAATTGCAGACTTAGCACCAAAACTCATCCAAAACTCCTCCAAATTATGCTAATAGTTGCTAGTAAAGGTGTATGAAATAACACCTATCAAGCCTCCAGTCAGGTTCGAACATCTAACCTTCTTTGCTTTCAATGCTTTCTTATCTATTGTGGAACCAAAGAACATAGGTGAAGCACTGAAGGATGTAGACTGGATCCAAGCCATGCAAGAAGAACTTCATCAGTTTGAAAGGAACAAAGTGTGGCATCTAGTTCCCCGCCCCAAGGATAAGCATATCATAGGAACTAGATGGGTTTTCAAAAACAAACTCGATGACTCAAGAGCTATAATTAGGAACAAAGCAAGGCTTGTTGCTCAGGGATACAATCAACAAGAAAGAATCGACTATGATGAAACCTATGCTCCAGTGGCAAGGATTGAAGCAATAAGGCTGTTGATTGCCTTCGCATCACACAAGGGTTTCAAACTATTCCAAATGGATGTAAAGACCGCCTTCCTCAATGGCATTCTTCAAGAGGAAGTCTATGTCAAGCAACCACCCGGTTTTGAAGACAGTGATCATCCAGACCATGTCTATTTCCTAGACAAAGCCTTGTATGGTCTCAAGCAAGATCCTAGAGCTTGGTATGACCGTCTTGCCCAGTTCTTACTCTCCAATGGTTACAGGCGTGGAATCATTGACAAGACTCTCTTCATTCTAGAGGAAGAATGTAACATCTTAGTGGTTCAAATTTATGTTGATGATATCATTTTTGGTTCCACTAACCTGTCCCTTGTAGATAAGTTCAAAGACTTGATAAGCAGTGAATTTGAAATGAGTCTAATAGGGGAACTCACTTTCTTCCTCGGATTGCAAATAACCCAAAAGAAAGATGGCATACAAATTCACGAACAAAAATATGTCAGGGAACTGTTGAAAAAGTTCAAAATGGATTCATGCAAGCCTCTCTCCACACTTATCTCTACAATTGCTCATTTGGACAAAGATCACTCAAGTCCTCTTGTGGAAGAAAAACTCTATAGAGGTATGATAGGCTCTCTCATGTATCTAACAACTTGTGATACCCCGTAATTCTATAAGGTTATTTTGGGGATTTTGGGAATTTTCCCGAGTACCCGTTTTGTACGTCGGAGGTCATTACCCGTTGTAGGCAAAGTTGCGGCGCCCGCCGTGATTACCCAGAGGTCATTACCCGTTGGTCGTCGGCGAGCTCTGGCCGCGCCGATCTAGCCCTGCTCGGCCTCGTCTAGGGTGATGATGATGTTCCCATTGCTTTGGCTATAAAAGGAGGTGTTGGGGGAAGGGTTTTGAGCCATCCCAGCACCGAATCTCTGCCAAAATTTCGCCTCGTCGGAGTGTTAGTTTCGCCGGATTTCGGAAGCTTCGTTGGTGTCGGTTGGTGGTGTTTCCAAAATCCCTTGTGAAGCCTTTTGGTTGCCTTTGGAGGTTGGAACCCAAGCAAGGCAAAAAGGGGTCGAAACGCGCATCATTTGGGTGAGTTTTTCTCTCGTTCTGTCGTCGGAGTTCTTCACGGCGACCGCCGTGTTCTTTACGGCGCCCGCCGTGATGAATGCGGCGACCGCCGCCAAGAACGGCGACCGCCGCCAGTGCCCAGAATGTCTTCGTGGCTTTGGCTTGGTTGGTTGTCGTCGTGGCGTCTTTCCTTTCGATTTATTTTGCCGTTTTTAGATTCGTACTGTTGTAATGTCGGATCTAACTTAGGGTTCCTTTTATGGGTCGACTCGAAGGTCGTTGTGCTGTCGGAGCTATACCCGTGTCGAGCCCGGAATCTCGTCGTTGTCGTTAGGCTTGTTTCTACTCTGCGGATTAAGGCAAGTGGCGGTTCACTCTTGCTCATCGTTCCATATTTACATTAATTATCAGTTGTTTATCTGAGTAATTAATTTGGAATGATTATTGTGTTCATCTGGAAACGGTTTTGTTAATTGTTTTGGAAAACTAAAATACAGATATTATAATAGGTTGTATATCTGTTAGAACAACTCTATTATATATATATGTGAATTAATACAGATATTATAATAGGTTGTATATCTGTTAGAACAACGCTATTATATATATATGTGAATTAATACAGATGTTATAATAGGTTGTATATCTGTTAGAACAACGCTATTATATATATATATATATATATATGTGAATTAATATAGATATTATTATAGGTTGTATATTGTTAGAACAACGCTATTTTATCTGTAACTGGCCTTGAGGGCATTGATATGAGTTATTGATGCGTTTGTAACTGTTTAGTTAGAACGAGTATTCGTAGGAATGCTACTGTGTATCTCAGTACGAGTGCTAGTCGTTTCTTGATAACCTGGTGGTTAGGATTTAGTTCCTACCATTCTTCTTTAGTGCCGTTGTAAGGATTTAGTTCCTGATTCCGCCTGAGGGATATAGTTCCCGCGAGATTTAGTTCTCGATTCGACTCTTGGGATTTAGTTCCCGAGTCAACTCTGCCTTAGGGATTTAGTTCCCAAGGGATGTTTAAAAGCTTATAATGTCATGTGGGTTTTTGAATTTAATAAGATAAAGTGCCCGAGTGCACATAATTAATATACCTTTGGCGAGTAGTGCAGCTAAGTAAATAGTGCAGCTAGGAAAGCTCATCTCGACTTTTGATCAGAGTACGTTCTCTTTCCAATCTGGATTCGCTGTAAGCGATGAGGTTGGTCGTGAACCGAAACATCTAAGTCAACTTTTAAATCACTGATTGTTTGATTCTTTAAACGTTCCAGATTTGTCATATTTCCTTAAAGACTCAATCTCTTGGAGTCTCTTTTCGGGTCGATTTCTATGAAGATTAAGTCTTCCAGAATCTTCTCTTGTGCATACCTCTTGTTGTTATTCCGTGAAAGTGCCGGGTTATGTATCATTCCTTCGGTTATTATTCGAGGGACAATGATAGTAAACGGTTACGATCATTCGAACCACTCTACTTTTTACCCTTGCATAGTCTATTCAGTAGACTAACCAACCGCAATTGTTCTCTGCATGGTTGGCTGGTGTCATCCGTTCGATTCGACACATCAGATAGAGCGAAGATGAGGAGACTAGATTGACTATGAAGACGACGGTTATTTTTGGATGTTTTTAATAATTTCTTTTAATCAGGTTGAGATCCTTGGGAGATGACCATTGTGGTCAAGATCCTCGTTTGTAATACATTTAAAAGACTTCCGCTGTACTTTGTTTAAGACTCCCGCTGTAATTTATTTTAACTCTGTGTTTGTCCTATTTGGGATTGGGATGTAATCCCGGGACTCATGTTTTATATGAATAAAATTATGCTTTTGTATCCTTTGTATCCCATGAATTGTATTTAAACGGTAAAGCCTTGGGTGATCTCGGTAAGGAACACTGAGGTCACTGGCGGTAATACCTTTCCAAATGGGTTAAGATTTGGAGGTGTTACAGTTGTGGTATCAGAGCTAAAGTTTTTAAAACGGGTTGGGTATTTGAAAACCATTTACTCGTTTTCAATTGAAAGGTATTTTCAAAAGGCTCTGAGTTTAAAAATAAAAACGGTGTTTTCATTTTGAACCGTTCATATGCCTGTCTTCTATATAGTCTGATATAGTAAGCTTGCTTCTATATCTAGAACGACTAATTCCTTCCCCGTTGCCCCGTAAGATATGGGTGCATTCTATTCTCTTCAGAGGAACCCGGGAGAAACCAAGGTGGTTTCGCCATACCCAATAAGGCTTGAATTCCCAGTTCCCTCGTTTTGAGTTAAGGTTGTAGAACCTAGTAACTCGGTTTGAGTCCATCAATAGAAATTACCAAGTTGATCTATTTTAAGTTGATTTTATTACAATAAGTATATCAGAATGATACTAATGGAATAAAATCCTTGGAATTTGATCGGTAAATAGATGGTGAACACAAGGAGAGTTATCCGTGCTGGTGCTGGGCCGAGTAATGACCCCAGACCAAATGCGAGGAATGCAGCAAACCCAACAAGAGAGCGTGAGTCTGTCTTCAACAATAATCCTAGAGGCAATGGTCAAGAGCAGACCAACGCTCCATTGGCATTTGATGCTGCAACATTAGAGGCAATTCGGGGAATAGTCATGCAAGCAGTGACTGATATACTGCGACCGAGTATGCCGCATGCACAAGGTGTGCAAATTCTGATGTGACCTCGCCTACCATGACAGCTGCAGATGAGGAGGAGGCTATGAGTCTTAGGTCCTCAGGTCCCATTACTAGAGCACGAGCCAAAGCTATTCAAGCTGCGACTCAATCACTGGTGACCAGACTCATAGCAGGTCATGGACATACAACTACAGATGAGGGATCCATTCTGAGTTTAGTGACAGTTGGGACGTCTACACAGTCTACAGAGATCCCGGAGCTTACAGATTAGAAATATTGATCGCTATTCGCCTAGTTATCGATATTTCTGATTTATGACATTTTTAGTTTTTAGTCCGAATATTATTTATTATTATTTTTAGCATTTTTAAGGGAGTTCAGGAGGTCATTTTTATACTTAGAATGACCAGCCCCCTTAGAGTAATTTTTAGTGTTTTAATTGTTTTATTTTAAAACTTTTTGGTTAAGGAAAAGGAAGAGTCTTCCTTTTACTTAACCTAGCTTTGTAGCCTCCTTTCTGGTTACGTTGATAATTATAACTTTTATGTTGAGAGAAAACCTCCATTGAAGCTCCTTCAACGTCACCTTCAATCACCTAGTCGAGCTTGCTCCTTTGTCATTCGCACATCAAATCCGTTAGATCTAGGTCGAGCGTGCTCCCTTCATCTATCCCGCTTCCAAATCTCCATCTTTTCCAGCCCTATACTGGCCGTGAACACCCTTCACCCTTACGGTCATCCACTCACATTTCTATCGCTCCCGAAATCGCTTCCGCCTCGCCGTCGTCTTGCAATCTCCATCAAACGCAGACGCCTATTCAAGGAGTTGCTTCGGCCCACTACGGATTCATCACGATCTCATCTGGGACTTGAGACCTTCTTCATCCGGGACTGGCATCAGAGCCTTCGAATCTGTAAGTCGAATCGATTCCTTGCTTATCACAACCTTATTTTTGTGTCAAAAAATTCAAATTCTTTTTCCTGCATTTTTCTTGATAATTATGATTGTTATTATTCAGTTCAGTTTTTAGAGTCAACAAAATTCAAAAAAAAAAAAAATTCCCCTTCAAAACCGAATTGATTCTAAACAAAAATTGGGTGATTTTCTCTAGTTCTTCATGGCTCTAGTGAATTTCGTCCTCAAAAAATTCGTTGGCTTGATTTTTAGAGTTCTTACCTTGTCCCCTACACACAACAATTGCTTCTTGTGTTGATAAATTGGTGATTGAATTATAGATCTAGATTTGCATGCATATACGTTGAATTGCTGTACTTGACCTATTTGCCATTAATCTGCATCTTCTTTGATCTCTTCGTTTCCCACTTGAATCAATTGAGTGTGTTGGTGTATAGAAAATTTTTTTTTTCAAAAAATTTTTTTGAGTACCGATCTGCGCAAGGAGGCATCTTTGAAGAATTTTCACCCTTGAAGATTAGGGTTCTTGAGTTCTTGTTGCAATTTCTCTAATTCAAAAAAAAAAAAGGCTGAGATCTTTCCTTGTAGAAAAAGCTAGATCTGAAGAATTGCCAAAAAAATTATCAATCGAAAAAATAATCAAGGCAATCAAACCCTAGTATTTAGGGAAGGTTGTTAGGGCATTTGGCCTTCGGCGCAAGACAAGCCAAGCAACACGCAACGTCGGCGCCCAACAAGCCGCGCCCGCGCGCGTGCGCCCATCAGACACCTCTTCTATCCCGGGTGCCTCTGATCCGGGTTAAAAGCCCCCCCGCCCAGCGCAACGACCACGAACATCTCTGATCCGGGTTCTTTTCGTGGGTTCCGAAATTTGCACCCTACGGAAGGTCTTTGGTATTTTAATTTTTTATTTCTTTCTTTTTGTGTCGATTTCTGCATTCGCTTTTTACAGTTATCCTTCTGACTTTGGTGTGAGTTATCCGCTTTTGTTCGTTTACAGGTGCTTAGCCGAGACGCCTAGGTTCATGCCGGATTAATTTCTGTGCCTATCGTTATATCCTGGCAACAACAGTTGAGGTTACTGTAGGGGTATTAGACTGCAGGGATCTGAGTCCTTTTATTTTTATTTTTCCTTTTTGTGTCGGTTTCTGCATTCGCTTTTTACAGTTATCCTTCTGACTTTGGCGTGAGTTATCCGCTTTTGTTAGTTTGCAGCTGCTTAGCCGGGACGCCTAGGTTCACGCCGGATTAAGTTCTGTGCCTACCGTTATATCCTGGCGACAGCAGTTGAGGTTTTTATAGGGGTATTAGAGTGCAGGAGCTTTTTGTGAGAAAAGCCAAACTTAGGTGGCAACGGTGAAGAGATATAGGGTGCGCAAAGCCAAAATAAGGTAATCGTTGCCCTATCGTTATTGATTCATTTACCATTCCCTCTCTCTCTCACTGTCTTGGCTGTTATAGTCTTGTTGGCAAATCTAGGCTTATATTTCTGCAATTTATATCTACAATTTGTTTGCTGAGTTATCGCTGCATTTTGTGATTGTTGTGTGATTATCCTTAGCCTTCCCGCCCTCACGGCCATATCAGCCTTGCTTTCAGTTGTGATATCTTGGTCGTTCGACTTCTCTTTCGTTTCTGTTGCTTTGTTTTTGTTTTTCCTTTGCTCTGTTGGGGTTTCTGTTGTCTTTTCAGGATAATGGTGAACTCCAATGACGGACAGGATACGGGTCGGGTCGATCAACTGGCTAATGCCATTGAGCTTTTGGTGGCCAATCAGCAACGTTCCGACGCCGCCATTCAGAGCAACGCGACTGCCATCGCACGTTCCGATGAACGTTCCGAAGCCAATTTTGCAGCCATGCGTGACATGCTCAGTAGAGTGATGCCGTCTCCATCACCGAACCAGCGTGACGACCAGAGTACCCTAGCCCAGAAGCAGAAAAAGGGCAAGGGCGTTCTGATATTCGATCCTCCTACGCAGCCTCCGCGAAAAGGAATTGTCAGCCCAGTTGACAATTCCTGAACACAACTTTCAGGACGAGGACGAGCAGGACGATGATGAGTCATCTTCAGAGGAGGATGAACAGGTCGATGACAGTGCCGTCAGACGCCAGAGCAGACGCACAGACCCACATGCTTCCACCAGCAAGCAAGGGAAACCCTCCACAGCTCGTCCAAGTCGACACCAGGTAAATTCTGAAACCTTCAATGTCCATTCTTTTGCTAACCATCAGAGTACTGTTTCTCCTGTTGAGTCAGATTCAGATGAAGGGTTCAAGGAATTTGACCTTGAGGATGAGGAAGAAGGGGCCTATGGGTTTTCTGCAGGTTATCACCCACCCCTATAGGACCCACCAGAGCAGCAGTTTCATCGTACAGGTTGGGTTCCTCCTCCACAGCAGCCACAGAATTAGGCTGTTTATTACGCTGCACAGGGTCATCCACAACAATATCAGTAGCAGCGTGTTGCCGGTCCTCCACGAGCGCAGCGACGGCGACAACTACCAGTTGGACAGCAGCGGCCGGGGGTTCCACCGCAGAATTTCTATGCTCCCGCTGCAGGCCAACAAC